>JAZDUA010000516.1:245000-810000 GCA_038098605.1 Gryllus longicercus
AAACTTTTGGATCCGCCATGTTGAATTTTGTAATTTTCATGCCATATTCGGATTTAGTGACTCTAAAAACTTTTATATCCATATTTGCATACAATTCTAATACTTTTTCGAATATTTGCCAGCTTTATCAAGATTCCGTCCATCGTATGCCTCCAAAGCAACCACTGTACTAATTGTGCCGATCGTATAGAAACAGTATGGTCGTAAAACCTAGTCATTTCTACGTATCGCTAAGTAAGTGTGAAATTAAATATTGTACTAAAACGTCTAAAATAAAACATGAGGTCACAGTGAAAACAAAGTTTTTTGTACTGTGACGTCCGAGTTCAATAAAAACTATTACACTCTGACGTGCATTCCAAGAAATTATGATTTCGCACGAGTTTACTGAACGATTTCACGACGCACCAAGGACGGACGTCCTCAACGCTTTTCCTGGCGATCCATTCTCACCGTCTGCTTTCACTACGCATTTTCACTCCTTAGCGGAGACCAGGGCTGGTGGGTACTTGTTGGTAGTTTTTTAATTTTTTACTCAACCTCGATTTAGTTATGAAAAATTTGATTGCATTTGAAAAAGTATATCTTTTGAACTACCTTTCGGTATTTTCCATTAGTGAATCTACTACTGTTTTCCGTGAATTCAAGGAAATCAATTGATGATTTACAAACACAATAATATGTATTTTAAACAAAATAAATCTCATTTACTTTTCGTAGTCTGATTTTCCATGTCATCAGGCAACAACTAGGTACAGTAAAGCAAGACATTAAAAAAGTAAAACATTGGAAGATCAAACATTTAAAAAGTTTTTTACAAAAGTGAAAATATTTAACTTAAACACTTCACATGAAATATACTATGCAACTCACGTTTTCAAACAAATTACATTAATTAAAATGCCATTCAAACGGAAACGGTACTGATACGAGACTGTACTCACTGAAATAATACAGTAATCACAACGTATCAAACGAACCAAGATGTTAAGCAAGGTAAGTCAAATTGTGCCCGCACGAGCTACTTGTCCGCCTGGGAAACCTGGCGTTCCTGCGGGCATGGGCAACTTCCCTTGACTTCGCTCTGATTTCCCCTCCAAATTCAGAAAGCAGTGTACATGCCCAAGTTGTGGGGAGGTGGTAAATCGGATGACGAAGCGCGCTCGAAATATTACGACAAATGGCAGCTTTTTATGAAAGCATGTTTGCTGGGGCAGACAGCTCTTGTAAGAGACAAGAATCTTTGTTCCTAACATGACTAGGAAGGTAATGCCAAAATTGCACTCGTAATAAACACGATTACGAAGTCAAGATCCTTCGATTCAAAATATTTAATTTCATTTGCAATTGAAAAGTTCAACTTATAGTGCTTTATTTCATTCACAAAATTATAACTGAAAATTAATATCACTAAATTGGAGGCAGTAAGTGTCAAATTACTTCTCCAAAAGACTGCCTTCCTTTTAAATCTCATGCCAATTTCTCTGGACGCTGTGCCCGCGAACTCTAGTAAGCTTGCCCTTGACATGCCTGAACGAATGAATTAAAAATAGATATTTATCTTTATAAAAAATGTACTTCAAAATGTGATCTTTAAATGTCATGTAACTTTTATTTCAAAAACAATTTATTTCAAGCTTTTCAACTTGCGTTTTAAGAGTCCGTCACAGACAGCCGTCGAGTCAACATCGCACCGCGCTGCGCACAGTGACAGCACAGTGTTACGCAGTGAGCTTGTGACTTTCCTTAGTCTGCGTGTTAATTGTGGACAGTTTATTAATCAGCAAATACTTCAGAGAAGTATAAAACCGTTATCTCTTCCTCCCCTACGGGGGGACAAGTTAAGGGGAAATGACCTCGAATGAAGCATCGGCTGAAGGGAAGGCCTCTGACTACAGGAGCCAACCCGCCTCAGGTCAGCCTTCAAGGCACACAAACTGGAGTAATATCGTACACAATTCTATGTATCCGGACAAAGAGCAAGGTTTGATAATTGATGGGAAGGACTACAGTACATCTCTAGAAAGGTATGTAGAAGCCTTAGCTACTATTGTTTCACCACGAAACATAATATACGCTTCCAAGATCTCAAACAGCAGAGTGTGTATCTTTCTTAGCAGTAAGCAATTAGTTGATGAAGTAACAGATAAATATAAATCTATTAATATAGATGGAAGTGAACAAAATATGATACCATTTGTCAGTAAGCAGAAGCGAGTAGTTTTGTCAAATGTTTACCCAATGATCCGCAATGTAGTAATTGAAGAAGAACTTGATAAATTGAACGTAGTGCGAAGTTCAAAAGTGTCATTCCTTAGAGCGGGATTCGGAAAAGAAGAATTCACACATATTCTGAGCTTTCGTAGGTCAATGTATGTGCCGGAAGACTCACTAAACAAAATACCTGATTCTACGGTAGTTGAGTACAAAGGAGAGAGAAATTGGATTTATATTTCTTATGGCACTATTAAATGCTATCAATGCAAGGAAGAAGGTCGTGTAGCAAGAAACTGTAAAAATTTAGATAATATTAATTCTAATATCACTGCAGATTTAGCACAAGACACAAACAGGAATGTTGAGCACAACCACAACAATAATTCTACTTTTGATGAAGACTTCCCTTTAATTGAGACTGGAAAGACAGCTAAAAGAACACTTTCGCAGATCACAAATACATCTAGTAATAGAACCTCGGAACCATCCTTGAATAGTTCGGAAGAAAGAGCACAAGAACTTGCTAAACCTGTCAAAAAGAAGAAAAAGAAGTGCAATCGAGAAAACAACTCTGAAAATAAAAGTGAGAAAAAGAACATTAGTGAACAGTTAGCTCCAGTTAAAGAAAAATTAGAAGAATCTTCCAAAGTTCTTAATTATGAACAACTCAAAGATTTTCTAGAAGATACGTACGGAACTAGTAAGGCACTACAAATATCTCTTAATTATACTAAGGAAACTGATAAACTGATTGCATTGCTCAGAGATATGTACCCATTACTAGTGGATAGAGGCATGAAGTCCCGTTTTACGAGAATCATCAAGAGGTTGAAGGATCCGGTAGCGTCTGATTCCTCAAGAGCATCTTCGGAGAACGAATGTTTATCAAGTGAAGAAGAATAATGAAAATCAAAATTCTGCAATGGAACGTGAACGGCTTCCGGACACGATACGAGTTCTTCCAAAAACTTCAAAATGAGGATAACTTCGATATTGTCTGTATACAAGAATCCAATTTTAAAAATAACCATTATAACCATATCAAAGGTTTCAAGTGTTACTACAGAAATAGATCGTCATGTGTGAATGCTAGTGGAGGTGTGGCAATTTACGTTCGCGAATCGTTTGTAAGCAGTGAAGTGCAAATAACAAGTGATCTTGAAGTAGTTGGTGTATCCATAAATATAGAATCTAGAAACATCATGTTGTGCAATATATACATCCCAAGGTCATTTCAACTGCGTAGTTGTGAACTTGTAAGTCTAATTCAACAAGTTAATAAACCATTAATATTACTTGGTGATTTTAATTGTCACAATGTGCAATGGGGCTCAGTAAGAACGGATATCAGGGGGAAAATAGTAGGTCATTGTTTTGAGAAAGAAGACCTTGTGTTATTAAATGATGACAATAAGCCTACATATTTCAACGTGGCAACAGGAAATGTAAGTACTATCGATCTAAGTATGTGTACGCCGAATCTAGTAAGATACTTACAATGGAAAGTTTCCGATGACCAATTCAAGTGACCATTATCCTATCACCGTGATCTTCGAAGATACATCGGAACATGAGGTTATTTACGAGCCGCGATGGATTCTCTCGAAAGCAAATTGGAGACTATATCTGCGAATTATTGAAGGCAAAATTAAACATTTAAATAGTAACGATGATTTTGACTTAAATCAAATAGATGCAATCTTAGACAGCTTTGAAGAAATAATTATGACCACCGCTGTGGTAACCATTCCGAAAAATACTGGTAAAATAGGTAAAAGGAAGTTACCGTGGTGGTCTAAAGACTGTGAGGAGGCTGTTAAGAAATACAAGCATTTGTTTAATGAATATAAGAGGCATAATACGGATGCAAACAAAATACGATTCAAATCTGCCGGAGCAAAAGCAAGGAAAATAATAAAAGAAGCCAAAAGAAATTGTTGGAGGGAATTTATTTCATGAATTAATTACAAAATGAATAGTACAGAAGCCTGGAAAAGAATCAACGCCATAAATGGAAAATACAAAAGTACCAGCATTACTTCACTTTACACTTCCGACGGTACCAATTTACATGATCCTTGGGATATTGCAAACAACTTTGGGGCTTTATTTTCATCAAACTCTAGTGATCAGAATTATGATAATGCTTTCATTAAATACAAAGAAGAGATTGAGAAAATTAAACCCGATCTGGAAGAAGGAATAATGATATTCAACATCTAAACGCACCCATCACACCAAGAGAACTGCATGAAGCAATACATAAACTTAAAAACACCAGTGCCGGCCCTGATGGAATCCCCAATATATTCATCAAGAAGATGCCTCCATCCGCCATAAAGTACCTGTTGCATATATTTAATACGATCTATATTCACAATGTATTCCCTAAAAAGTGGTCTGAAGCTATTATTGTGCCGATCCACAAACCAGTGAAAGATAAATCCCTGATAAGCAGCTATAGGACTATTGCATTAACATGTTGCCTTTGTAAACTGCTAGAAAAAATAGTGAATCAGAGATTGAGGAGGTACTTGGAAAATCACCAATTGATTTCCCCATATCAAAGCGGGTTCCGGAAAAATCGTTCAACAATGGGCTGTCTAGCATCAATACAAAACAGCATATACAACGGTTTTGCTAATAATATGAACACCTTAGTTGTAAGCTTAGACATTGAAAAAGCCTATGAGATGGTGTGGAGAAGACGGGTAGTGAATTTAATAACGTCGGCCAAGATTAAAGGCAACATTAGCAAGTTCATTTACAATTTCCTAAAAGAACGCTTTATCAAGATTAGAATAAATGGAATCCTGTCGGACAGCTATAAAGTTATTAATGGCGTCCCACAGGGGTCAGTACTTAGTGTTACTCTATTTTTACTTATTATTAATGACCTCCAGAACAATATTAAACCTCCAGCCATCATCAATATGTATGCGGATGATAGCAATATTAGCATAACTGGCAAAGATATTACATCATTAGAATAAAAGGCTCAAAACATCTTAGATGCAGTCATGGAATTTTCAAGGAAAACCGGGCTCAAGATTTCCAAGACAAAATCCACTTTCATAGTTTTTTCTAGGAAATGATCTCATAGAAGAAACCTTGAACTAAAATTAGGACAGCATAAGTTGGTACAGAGTAAGGAAATTAAAATCTTAGGAATGATTTTAGACGAAAAAATGACATGGATTCCGCATATCAAGAATTTAAAGAATGAGCGTACCAAAAGAATGAGCCTTGTCAAAGTCATTAGCCATACATCCTGGGGAGCGGACTATACGATTATAAGAACTTATCAGGCAATCGTCAGATCAAAATTGGACTATGGCTGTATACTATACGATGCGGCCAAGAAGAACGTCAAGAGTATGTTAGATCCTATCAATAATACGGGAGCAAGACTGACGTGTGGTTCTTTCAAGACCAGCCCAACAATGAGCATTATGTGTGAAGCAGATTTATTATCATTAGAAAAACGTAGAAGAAACCTAATTATGGGGTATACGATTAAAGTGGCAGCCAACAAACTGAATCCAATAAATAAAGTGTTTGAATATGCATACAAATATTATAGAACATCTAGCTATAAAAAGAAGCTCCCGAGACCCTTAGCAATAAGAGCAAATCAAACACTAAAGAAGATACAAGAGAAACTACCATCCCTAAAGATTACGACTGTACCTGACTATGCCCCCTGGACAATACGAAGCATCAACGTTATTGAATTTTGCGAATATCCCTAACAAGCAGAATACTAATCATCGTAAGATCCTAGCTAAGCAGCAGGTAGTTTTATTCGCAGGTAGTCACCGTTACAGCTTTCACACTCAACGACTGCTTGACGCTGTAGAAGCCTACAAAGATAAGTATATTTTGCCTTACTCTGCCGCTCAGTGTAACTGTATTAATCTCTATCTTTTAGAATTAATTCGTATTCTTAAATTTTAAGATCTGCTCTATTGCTCTATTCCACTCCTTGTCCCATTTCTCCACAAAGCAACTCTCCTAGTTCGTTTTCCTGTTCATCTGATTTTCTCTGTATAATTTTTTCTCTTAAGATGACGAAGAGCAACAAGAATTCATCTAGTGCCAATATTGATCTTGAAAGTAAAATTGCGGCGCAAGTGACTGAGGCACTGGATAGGGCAGAAACATCGCCTACATTCTTGAGCTCTTTGGCATCTGTACTCACTGCATTAGTAGCAAAGCAACTAGAAGATTCGATGAATTTTAATAATAATCTTGTGACATCTTTAGAAAAGAAATTGGCTGAACGGGATTGCGAGGTTTCATTTCTAAAATCTCAGTTACAAGAAAGGACAGATCAGCTCGAGATGTACTCACGCCGAAACTGCTTGCGGATATTCGGCGTTGAAGAAACTGAATGTGAAGACACCGGCAAGCTGGTCATCGAAAATGTTGCAAAAAAGATAAGTGTTAATCTAAACCTACAAGATATTGATAGAAGTCATCGGGTAGGTCGTCAAATAACTGGCAAAAACAGACCTATCATTGTTAAATTTGTCAGTTACAGGAAACGGAACGAAATGTTCCGCTCGAAACGGCTGCTCAAGCATACTGGGATAACGATTCGCGAGGACCTCACGAAATCGCACCTGGTTTTGCTACAAGCTGCCATCGAGAAGTTTGGCCTCAGGAACGTGTGGACAGAAGATGGCAACATCGTTATTAAACACGGTAACGGTCGTGCCCGGGTGCAAACCAGGGCCCAGCTAGAGGCACTTAATCCTTAGCGTAGGAGCGCCCCCACCCTTCCACCCCCACTCTACACCTCCCCGACACAACAACGTTCGGATTTTTTCCGAGAACTCTCCTTCCCTTCTTCTTCTCCGAACATTGCCTCTGCAAATCCTCTGTAAATGCTACCTACTTCCTTCCCTGCACATCCCGTAAACCTGTTACCTGTGGGTGGCCGGACCCTTTCCCCGACCGTCCAAGCGTCTGGCACTATAAATGAGCCTAATCCTCGCTCCCTCTCTCTGTACGTTGCACACTTAAATGCCCAGTCTCTGCCCTGCCATTTCGACGAAGTAACGGAAATTATATCTAAACACCGTTTTCATGCACTTCTCATAAGCGAAACCTGGTTGAAGCATTCTCTCAATTCCGCGCTAGTAGCAATATCAGGGTACCGCCTAATAAGAACCGATCGAAAGGCCAGCGTCGCCGCACACGGTGGAGGCGTCGGTATATACATTCGCGAAGATCTAAGGCATAAACTTTTACTATCTTCAACAAATACGGATTGCCTGCGTAGCGAATATCTTTTTATCGAAGTTGGACTTTTAGGGAAAAAATGTCTCTTGGCTGTAATATATTTACCTCCTAAGACAGGCAGCATAGATATGCTGGACGAAACCATTGCATCTGCGATAAATTCCTATGAACACGTTATTGTAATGGGTGACTTTAATCATAACTTATTAAAACCTTCTCCCTCTGCAGAGCTTTTTACGCGGTTTTTCCACAGCATGTGCCTCGAAATTTTACCTCTAGCACCAACACACCACTCAAAGAACACAGAAACTTGGATAGATCATATTATAGTGTCTAATGTAAACAAAGTTCGAAAACACGGACAATTTCCAGTTCCTGGGATTTCAAAACACGACCTAATTTACCTTGTTTACAACCTGAAGTGCCCTAAATACTCACCTCACATAATCAAATACCGCGATTATTCAAAATTTGATAAGCAAGCATTTATTATAGATGGATTGGCACTTCCATGGCGCCTTGTGCACGAAGAAGAATTACTGGATGATAAAGTAAATATTTTCACTAACTTAATAACACAGCTCTACGACCGGCATGCGCCTTTAAAAATTTCGCGTGTAACTCGTCCTCCTGCACCATGGTTAATTGCTGAAATTCGAAATTTAATGAAAGATCGTGATGCAGCGTATGCAATATTCCGGAAAACTAAATGCGAACTACTTAAAAAACAGTACAAAATGCTCAGAAATTTAGTTACGCAGAAATGCCGCAACGCTAAAATAAAATATTACCACACCACCTTCGGCAGAAACAGCGACTCGAGAACGATCTAGAAAAATTTGAAAAATCTAGGAATAGGCAAAGGTCCTCCCCAAATTGAAGCGAATATACCCTTAGAATCACTAAATCACAGTTTCATAAACAGCGTTCCTTCATTTGACAGTAACTTGAAAAAGCAATTTCTTTTGTTTCTCCAAAACGCAGAAATAAAATCCAACGATAAATTTTTCTTTTCGTCCGTTGAACATCAGGACATAATTAAAATCGTTCAAAGTCTCAAATCAAATGCTTCAGGTTCCGATGGTATAAATGCCAAGCTGCTAAAAAATAGCTTAGATGTGACGTACCCAATTATCACCGAAATCGTAAATTTCTCACTAATGAGCGGGCAATATCCCTTATCCTGGAAGACTGCGCTCGTGCATCCTATTCCCAAGACAACATCAACCAAAAACCCTACTGAATACCGCCCAATTAGCATCCTCCCAACTATCTCTAAAGTACTCGAAAAAGTCGTCCGGAAGCAAACTGAACAGTATCTTCGAACAAAATCACTTTTAAACGATCAGCAATCAGGTTTCCGTTCCGGCAGAAATACTGGAACCGCACTACTAAACGTTATTGAAGACGCGAGAACAGCAATAGATTACGGTAATATAACTATTTTGGTTCTTCTGGATTTCAGCAAAGCATTCGATTCAGTAGATCACATCCTGCTCGCCAAACTAAAGATCATGGGATTTGCACAGCCCACGTGTAAATGGTTTCTTAATTATTTAACTTCCAGAACCCAAAGAGTGGTGTCCGGTAGCCGTAGCTCAAGGGACTTGAAGCTTAACCGCGGAGTTGCTCAAGGCACTGTGTTAGGGCCACTGGCCTTCTTAATCTAGGTAAATGACGTGGGAAATGCACTTAAATATTGCAGTCATCAAATGTATGCGGATGATCTCCAGATATATCTAAGTGGTCACCCGTCTCACCTCGTTTCACTCGTACAAAAAATTAATGAAGATTTGATAGCGATAAACAACTGGGCAGCGTCTTTAGGCTTACAATTAAACCCAAACAAATCACAGTGCATGGTTATCAGCTCGAAATGCACTATGAATAAAATCTCTTCTTCTCCTTTGCCTAATATTTTTATAAATGACACCATTTTATCTTGGTGTTCTGAAGTCAAGAACCTAGGTGTAGTTATCGACAACACTCTCAGCTGGAACTCGCACGTAGATTCAACCTGCCGTAAAGTTTTTGCTTCAATGCACTCACTGAAACGCCTGCGAGCACTTTTATCAGGAAGCACACGTGAGACTCTCATCAAATCCCTTATCATGCCACATTTCGACTATTGCGACTTTCTTCTGACCAACATGACATTTAAATTACAACGTAAACTTCAAGTGGCCCAGAATGCATGCGTACGTTTTATTTTTGATCTAAGAAAATACGGCCATGTATCCGAATTTTTTGACAGAATTCGTATGCTTACTCTAGACAAAAGACGGTTACTCCACTCTTTACTTCTTCTTTATAAAGTTTTAACCGGTTCTCATGCAACACACCTCATAAGTAACTTCAATCCTCTGAAAGTAAATCGAGCTCGTGAATCAGCCCTGCTTTGTGTATCACGTCACAACACGACTTCATTCAGTAAATCATTCACCATTACAGCTATCCGAGCCTGGAATAAATTACCAGCGAGACTAAAACATTTAAATACTTTCGGCAAATTCAAAGCTGAATTAACCACATGGGTAAGGAATAACGACATATAGAGCGGCATTAACGTCTTCTTCAATCTCCAGACTTCTCCCACTTCCAAGCGCCCGGTCACCGCCGCCGTTAAACACCCTCTATTTCCCCCTCTTTATTCTCAATATTCTACCCCATACCTCATTGCTCTATCCTCATCTTCCATTCCCTCTCACACCTAAATTATGAGCATTATTATTTTTCTGTGTACCCTAATGAAATTGTTAATTAAATATACAAAAGTATTAGTGACGTTCCAGATAAAATATACTTGTAGCTATCTTTGTACCATCATCAGGATACTCACTACAATATATTGGCATAAACAAAATTGATGTTAAGATACCCGCACTCTTTGTATTGTTCCTTAATACTGCCAGTATTGTGTTTAAAATTACTGTTGTCATTAGCTTATAGTGTATTGTGCTTCTCTGGTGTAAAAATTATTGTATATTTATGTTAAGTGCTACTGTAAACTAAACGTAGCTTTCTGTAACGTTCCTCAAATAACTTCACTTTTTTCGCCTACTTCTTCTTCGTCCTTTCCTTCGCTTTTTTCTCTTCCCTCTCCCTCACAAACTTTATCATTTATACTTTCTGACCCCTTCCCCTGTACGTCTTTTCTCTTTCACGAAACTTCCCTTTCACTACTCAGTATAACATACTCAGTTGTATTAATGTTCGGCCCTAAGCCGCCATCCTGATTGAGGTTTTTCTGGGTTTACTCAATCGCTTAAGGCGTATGCCGGGATGGTCCCTAGATTCGTTCTCCCAGACGTAAATGTACAGCTTGTCCTCCCCTCTTAAAATGTTACTTCTCTAAATGTATGTAAATTAAGTGGTTAGGCGGAAGAGCAGGCCCTATGGCCTGAGCCTCGCCATTAATAAAGACATTATTATTATTATTATTATTATTATTATTATTATTATTATTATTATTATTATTATTATTATTATTATTATTAAGATTGGCGCTCAAATAAGAAATGAACTAGCAAAATGTGATGGTTACAATACAATTTATACTGATGGCTCAAAGATTCTAAACAACGTAGGTTACGCAGTAATAGCTTCATGTGAGGTGATCACCAAAAAATTACCGGATGACTTCTCAGTGATATCCAGCGAATTATATGCCATAGCTGAGGCTCTTAAGTTCATCACAAGAGCCAATCAAAAAAGATTTATGATAATAACAGACTCTAAAAGTGCTGTATCAGCTATAATGAATCTATCCATTGATAATGTATTGTTCGAAGAAATAGTTGGAAAAATCAACCATTTGAACACTGAGGGTAAAGAAATAGCGTTGTGCTGGATACCCTCGCACGTTGGCATTGCAGAAAATGAATTGGCAGATAGAAAAGCTACAGAAGCAGCGCGAAGCGAAGTTAGAAGTGATATACCAGTAAGCTATCAAGAATACCTCAAAAGAGTCAAGAACAAATTAGGTGACCTCGACAGTAAAGAATGGAACAACTTACAGGGTTGCAAATTAAGATCAGTTAGGAAACTTGAAGATGATAATCCAACGGTCAGTTTCTGCAGAAATGATCAGGTCGTCTTAACAAGATGTAGAATAGGACACACAAAATTTTCACACGGCTACTTATTGAACAGGACGGATGCTGATAACTGTAGTGTGTGCAAGATCCCTCTTTCAGTAGAACATTTGTTTGATTGCCCTGAATATGAAAGTGCAAGAAACAAGTACAAACTAAGTTCTCTTAAAGATCTCAATAACAAAGAACAGTGCATTAAATTCATTTGCTTTGTAAAGGAAATTTAAGTGTATAACAATATATAACCATATGTGTAAAATTCTAAGTTACTGTGTTATTTTGTACTGATTGTGTATTATTAAGGTAGTCGCTAATAACTCTATGTAGTTGATGCGACTGTAAATAAATCAAATCAAATCAAACTTGCGTTTTAAAGCGTCAGAAAAGTCGTTGTTGTCTTGGGCAGAAATCTTCAGCGTGTGCAAAAATCTTGTTGATTGTAAATATCATTGATGGTTAAAGTATTATAATATTACGTAACCGTTACAAAGATTATGACAAGCCGCATTAGCGAGAAGTGCATCTTGTAACATCACTGCACATTTGCACTGTTTCACAGTGTGAAACACACGACTATCTTGCAGTGGCCGAATCATACGTATAATAGAATTCCTTTCATGATGAGTATTTCAAATAATAGCTAGATACCGCCGTTGCGTCACGTGTTCACGACGTTCGTCGGTTAGTGGCTAGGGAAATACAAAGTGACGGCTGCGCACAATATCTTGGCCTACGGTCGGATTAAAATCATGTTCTCAAGATTACCTGGGATTCATTTGTCACTGCAAACGAAGACAATTTCCTCCGTTATCGTCTGGTCGCCTCAACTCAGCACACATGGTCTTTTCTCCAATATTGTGTTACGGAAGAAGTCTTGCCATGGCTTAGAGATTGTGAATAACAGGTTTATACAATAATGTTTGTATTTTTACACTGTTGTGTTAATCTTAAGCTTATTCTGATAATTTAATATCATTATCATGCATTCTTCTCATTGAATTAATTGAGAGTTTGGTTTCTTTTATATTAAACTACGGAAATCAGGCATATTCGTATCAAAAAACATTCCTAAATAGAGAATATTATATTAACATATCACAATAATTTATAAACATCAACATATTATATAAGTTGTGTTAATTGACTGATTCAGCATAGGAATTAAAAAGTTCATATTTGCCTTCTGCAAATATGGAGCAAATATCGTGCACCAAATATAATTCGGGTGCTCTTTCAGGAACCCGGCTACAACAGCACATATTTTCTCGCAATATTTCTAAATTTGCAATTTTCGAAAATTCAGCGAGTTCAAAGAAAAAGAGACACGCGCAATTCTTTAAGCGTCCCTTCTATCCGTGGAGGGGAAATTGACGAACAAATGTAGAGCGGTTTTTGAGATTTTTTACAAATTATATTAATTTCAAACACAAATTATGTAACAACTACTCATTTCTTTAAAAAAAGTTATTCAGGACTTTTATTGAAGATCTGATTTTTTGCATTAGACTTTGTTCGACGCAAAATCTCAATCTTCAATTTTGTACTTTGAAATGTTAACTCTTTGCAATTTTCGAAAATACAGTTCGCCGAAAATGCAACTAGCAACACATTTTTCACTGTCCCTCGATACAAATAAGAAACTTTAAACAAAAAAATGTATGATTTTTTAGACAAAATTGCTAAAAAATAAGAATTGTCTGTATTTCGCGCAAAAATTTTACTAAAACATGTTTTTGAAAATTGAACATGATCTTGATTTAAGATCTGGCTTTACATATTTCATGAAGATAATTACATTCATTTAATTAATCTCTATTGCGAATATTGTACTTTTAAAAAGACTTCGCAAAAAATGGTACTTTCGCAAAAATTAAGGATTTTAGCACTAGTCCTGCACTCTTAAGCATCCAAGGTCAAAGTTTGATTGGAGCGATTTTTAAGTCCATTTTGAAAATTATTTTGAGGCTCTATGAAAAATACTTTCAAAAATCAAACTATCCCTTTGAAACTGACAAAGCCTCGAGATCGTTGAGATCGACCGGGGAATATCAATTATGGAGAAAATCGGGTATCAAGGGAATCGGGTATCAAGGAACAACAAAACATGGATTCTCGCTAAACCACGTGTTAGAGGAAGTAACTTAGTATATAGGAACAGGATTCATCCACTTTTTCGTTACCACGGCCTGGCAATGAGAGTTTTTCTGACGAAAATTCGCCCCATGATTACATAACTTCTTCTTCTTACAAAGGGAGAGAAAGTAAAAAAAAGCATTCCATAATTTTCTCAGATTAGGTATCTTCTGTAACCATACTTTTGAAATCTAAAATAATGTCTTACTGATATTTTTGACCATCTGAATGCAATCAATTATAATCCTGCTAGGATCTAGCGTCACCAATTTCCACGTTTGAGATAACATTAAGGAATTACTAAAATACTTACACAGTGGATTTAATGATTCGATTCTGAAATCTTTGTTCCCTTCCATGGTAAATTTCGTTCAAAAATGAGGAAAAAATGTTGAAAACAAAGGGGGTTTTACATTTTGAGCGACAAAACTTGTAGCTAAGGAAGTATTTCCCGGTGGCTGCTGAAATTCACCTGTGGATTAGGAATCTATTTGTTGATGGGCCAATATCTTACATCACAAAAAAAATAAAGGTTGTTTGGCATACTTCACAGGACAGACCTCAAGGTGAAGTTTTTACAATTACAACTAGGTAACTTCTAGTTGTATGACTACGACCGACTATCCAGAACCCTCAAGAAAATCTTTAGAATGCTTAACTGTGTCCTCATACTTAAGTGAAAAAGCGTTCTTCCGTCTCAAACGAAAACAAAGTCAAGAATAAGCATTAATATCAAAGTGATTAATCTTAAAATTATCAAACATATCTAAACATTCCTAAGCTAATTAATCAAAATCAGCGTCATATTCACATTGAATATTAAAATGTGTTTGGTATGATTGATAGTGTAATTTTTATTTTTGAATGTAATACACATGAATCAAAATATTTAAAAAATGTTACACATTTCACTTCTGGTTAATGAAAAAAGCAGATGAGGTCCATGAAATTGTAATCTTTTTCAGTTGTCCGAAGACTGAAAAGTCTGGAAACCACTGCTCCATAGTCTTCATTAGTATATATAAGAAATTAAAAACGAATTATATTTTTAAGGTACATGAGTTAAGTTATCTTTGCCGACTTTTTGGTCATTTATTTAGCTTTCATTAGGTCTATAATAATGAATTTTAAAATTTTGGATCCTTGAGCTCAGTATCATTACAAATATAATTTTCAATGGATTAAGAAACAAATAACAATAAAAACTAATGGACACTTTTCCGGAATTCCCCAATTTATTACGTTTATTTTTAGTGATTCATCACGTGATAAATGTATGCGAAGTATAAGTCAAAAAAAGAGGATAACAGAAGGAAAAAAGATACTTTGTGAGAATGCAAGAATGGAAACAACATGATCATAATCAGTATGAAAAATATAAGAAAGAAGAACAAATCCCCACCGATAAATTAGATGATTTAGTTGGTCAAGTAAAGAAAATTGGTAAGCAAGTTATTCGTTTTATTGAACACAAACAAGATCGTGATAAACAAATAGTATCTAAAAACATGATTGTGATATTTTATTTCCAATACCAGTTACATCATCAGAATCGTTGTTTGATAAAAAATTATATGAATCGCCAGATACTTTAAAAAGATTAGAATTACAAAAACGATTGCAAGCAATAGAAGACGACAAAAAGAAAAAATACGTATTTACGATCTAAATTAATTAAATATCTTAATAATGCTAATGATATTGCATTTGGTTTCAGACCTGTAGGAAAATACAAATATATTGGTAATGCTGTAAATGATAAACAATTAAAAAACAGTGTACATCGTATATTAGATTCTGTTGAAGGTTATGATGCAGTAAATTTAGATATTTAAGAAATAATGTATTTACGGTTGTGAATACACATGCATCATTGACAAATAAAGAATTTAAGTTTTATATGTCTGGTGATACATATATTGATGTTTCATAAAATGTTCAAGTCATAAAGTTCAAAGTAAATATAGATATTAAATATATTTATGTCTTGGTTATATCGAAAGATATGTGTTAAGGTAACCATTAGGATTCAATATAAAGAAGATGAAATATTTGTGTGAATCAGTAAGTATGCTAAGAATAAACCCCTTTCCCTTGAATTATTCATTCAAACAATAATTCATTTACAATTTCAAGTTATATAAATGGATACTTATTGCTTGAAATGTAAAAAAAATACTGATACTTTTCAAATTAAACAGAATACAAGAGAAAAAGATCTCTAATAGTTGGTATATGTGCAATTTGCGGAAATAAAAAAAATCATTTGTAAAAAACTAAATATTTGAGAAACTATTATCAATAAATTACATAAACCTATGCAAAAAATTTTGTAATGTAAATTTGTAACATTATGAATTATGACAAGCAAATTTAGTGGAAATGAATTCAGGACAATTAAAAAGTATATAAAAAAGTAAATTACAGATATGCTTAAGTATTAACAATTATTGGTGTATTTTTAATATATGCATGGGCATTATCAGTTAAAAGTAAATCAGGTGAAAATATAAGTACTACATATTGAATATTATACTTTGTAAACGAATAAGTAAATATTTACAAACATTCTTGGTAATGAATTTTATAATCAAGATTTTTTAAAGATCTTATGAAACAATATAATATGCACCATTATCCTAGTTTTTCAGAATCTAAAGCGTCAGTAGATGAATGCTTAAATCGTCCATTAAAAGAAAAAATGTGGAAACAGTGAACTATTCAAGGTAATTATAGATGTTTGAATATTCTTCCAAAGTTAATGGATGAATACAATCATACCACACATCACAATATTCAAATGAAAATTATTAATGTTAATAAATTTAGTGGAAAAATATTATTAAAATCTGTATATTGAATGGTCAGACATGAAATTTTTTCGAAATTTAAAATTAGTGATAAAGTAAGAGTAAGTAAATTAAAATCTGTATTTGATCAATAATATATTGGTATTTGATCTACGGAAATATTTGACATCATTAAAATAATTAATTCTAACTCTTTTGTTCATCATCTTAAAGCTATTCAAGGTTGGTTTTATGAATATGAATTACAAAAAACAAAATATCCGGATATCTATTTAACAGAGAAAAGATAAAAACAAACAGGAAATAAAGTATATGTAAAATAATTAGGATTTGATCATACTGGTATTCATTGATAGCAAAAACAAATATTGTATAATATCAACTGAATATTTTAATGTGACGAAATTATGTCACTCTGGTGGTAAAAGAATTAAGAAATGGTTAAAGTTTAATAATTCTATGGAGTTATTAGGAGTTTCATTGATCAGAATTCCGGCTGATGAGAATACTCCTGTATTATACGAAATAACAGGTGGTATAATGATATATGTTTTCTAATTAAATAAAAAAATATATACTAGTATTCTAATGTTCTGAATCCAAATAAAAAATGAATTACATACTAGAATTCATCAATTTGAGTACCATCACCTCCACTATTTCCATCTCTGTATTTTCACCTCCACTATTTCCATCTCTGTATTTTCACCTCCACCATTTCCATTTCACGTCCACTATTTCCATCTCATCTCCACTATTTCCATCTCGTTCGCACTATTTCCATCACATCTCCACTGTCTCCATTGCATCTCCACTATTAAAACTATTAAAACACAATAGCATCACATGTTGTATATAAAATTATTGAAAAGAAATATGCTCATGTTCATGTCGCATTGGTATCATCAGTACGAAAGATTAAATTATGTTGGACATTAGAAATGAGTAAATCTGATTATGAAAATGCTACATCATATCATATTTGTAATAAAAATTTTAAAGAACATGAATTATGGAAAGTGATTAATCATGATCATATTACTGGTGATATAAGAGGTGCAGCGTGTTATGTAGGATATTTACATTTACGTCTTCCAAACTGTATTCCCATTCTATTTCATAATTTACAATATAATACTGTATTATTTTTAAGAACATTATTAAAATTTGGGAAAGATTATTCAGAAATAAAGATTGCACCAAATACATTATATTTAACATTCTCTAAAAAGTAATTGTAGGTCAATCACCTAGCCAATGTCTCATGTGGATATGAAATAAATGTAAATAATTAGGATTTCATCATACTTGTATTCATTGATAGAAAAAACAAGTATTGTATAATATCAACTTCTTCTTCTTACTTTTATTTTAGGCTAGAGCCTGTTTCTTTACTAAGGATACTTAATTAGAATTTAAAAAAACATGATACATTACATTTATGTAGTCATATTTATAAATTGGCACTATGTTCATGCTGTCTTGTTTCACAAAATGTCTTTCCACCTAGTTCTTGGACTTCCTACTCTTCTCCTTTCTTCCGGTCTTCTATCTCTAGTCACTTTCACCAGTCTGTGTTCATCCATTCTGTCTATATGGTCATTCCATTTCTCTCTTCTTTCTCAAACCCACTCTGAGATTATATCTATTTGGCAAGTTTGTCTTATATTAATATTAGGTTCATTAGCGTTTTATTTGTAATTTTTCTCAGCACACGCATTTCCGACACTTCCATTATTTGGCATAGTCTTTTTGAGTCTGCTCTCGTTTCAGCTGCATATGACAATACTGGTCTAATTACTACCTTGTATATTCTAATTTTAGTGTCTTTTTTTAGATATTGATTTTGCCAAATCGAGTGGTTAAGACAGCCTGCTATTCTATTTGCTTTTATGCTTTGTTCCTTAGACTCTTTTATAGATCTGCCATCACTAATTATTGTTATGCCTAGATATTGTATTTCCATCTCTTGCTCCATTATGTATTCGTTTATAGCTAGTTTGCATCTCAATGGCTCTTTCGAGATTGTTATGCATTCAATTTTTTGTGTGGATATCCTCATGTTGAATGACTGGCATGTCTTGTATATAAGGAATAAGGCAAGGAGACTCCCTCGGCCCAATACTATTCAACCTGGTAATGAAACACATCCAAAACAATTTTTCGAACAAAAAAGGATATTACTTCGGCTCTTATAACATAAACTCAATATGTTATGCAGACGATAGTCTTAATTGCCGAAAGCGAAGATGATTTACAACGCCTCCTGTTTCAATTCTACAAGACATGCCAGTCATTCATTACTGCATAATCTATTATGGTTCGGTGTCCCATATTATTTTCCCATGTGTATTTATGTTGATCCTTGTGATCGAAGAAGGTATTATTTATTCTTAATTCATTATCCAAGCAGAACTCGATGAGCAGTTCTCCATTTTCATTTAGGTGCGTTTCGTTGAATCTGTTTTTTATGCCAGGGATAACGCCATTTCCAATTCTTGCGTTAAAGTCGCCTGCTATTATAGTTGTCTCCTCTGGATTTGTCTGGTGTATAACTTCTTGTAGGTTCTCGTAGAATGTTTGTCTTTCGTGTGTAAGCTTGTTATTTTCAGGGGCATAGACTAAGATTATGTTTATTGGTTTTGTTTTAGATCTTAATTTCATTGTAACAATTCTTTCTGATATGTACTTGTAGTCTATTATCTTATTGGGATGTTTATTGTTTATTATGATTGCTGCTCCTTCCTTTGCTCTTGAGAATTTTTGTACTCCACTTTAAATAAGTGTGTAATTATTTAATTGTGTTTGCCTCTTTTTTTCGTTTCTGAAAGGCAGCATAGATCTACATTGTGTCTATCTAATTCCATTAGAATTTCATGATAGCTTATGTTCCGTGATCTAATATTCCATGTTCCTAGTCTCAGTATGTTTCCTTTTTTCCATTTCGATGTCCTTGTTCGTGCCATGTTCGTCTTATTAATCGTATTTCGAGGCTTATCCTTTGTTCTATGAGCATTTGTATCCTTTTTACCCCGGGCAGGTCGCTGGCCTCACCCGGGAGCCCTCCTCCTTTATCCGGGCTTGGGACCGGCAACGGCATTGCTGAGTTACTCGATCCACCCAGCAATAACCGCAGGCAGAGTAATATCAACTGAATATTTTAATCTGACGAAATTATGTCACTCAGGTGGTCATATATTATAACTTGTGGGGGAAAACATACTGTGGTCAAGAAAAAGATATAATACTGAAAGGATCTCCAATGAATGATATTACTGATTTTGGATTTATTGTTACATGAATGAATAATATTACTGATTTCACATTTATTGTTACAACAAACTGTTAAAAATTTATCTGAACTGATTAATGCATATTGCGCTCATTGTAAATCTAAACAAGTAAAAGTTTAACCTATCGATGAAAATGGTATATTAAAAGCTGTGCAACATGTAACATATGTAATCATCAAGTTTCAAAACAAATTGATCATAAAAAATTTAGTAATGTGTGTAACTTTTTCAAAAAAGAAGATATACATTTAGTACTACAAAAAGGGTATTAACCATATGGATGGGTTGATAATTATGATACATTTCAACAAGAACTAACTAGACTTAGTAGATTGAAGATGTTTTAAATAATAAGCGAGTAGATTTAAAATTTGTAAAACAAATATATGAACAATTTAAATGTAAAACTTTTGGAGATTATCACAATTTATATCCCAAATTAGATTCTCTCTTATTAAGCGATGTTTTTAATCATTTTAGAGAAAAAAGGTTATAAACATTATGGTTTATGTATCAGCATATTATGTATCCAGTATATTATGTATCAGCAACACAATTAGTGATCATGAATCGTTAAAACACACAGGTCAAAAACTGGATCTTATTACTGATGAAGATTTATTAGAATTATATGAAAAAGGAATACGTATTGGTATATCTATGATCCCAAACAGATACGGATTAGGAAATAATTGTTATTTCTATGACCACAAAAACCAAAAAAACTCTAAGATTGTCAAAAGAAAAAGCTGAAAACATAGGTATTTACAATAGTAAAAACATGTACGTTATATCACGTATTTAGATTATAATAATTTACGGTTACGAATTAAGTTACCGGTTGGAAATTTTAATAAGGAAACAAAAATATTTACAATCGATGATATTTTGAATTTAACTGATGATGGATGTAAAGGATATACATTTGAAGTAAATTTATGCATTCCAGATCATTTACATTAAATTTAAAGATTTTCCGCTATTCCTAATCATTATATTCCAATTATCAATGAATTATCAAACAATCAATACGATCTTATAAACACAGGAATTGGGAATATATCAAAAGATATGAAACTTGTGATTACATGTAAAGATAAATGAATTATGTTATTGTCTGTAGAATGTTAAAATATGTTATACAACAAGGTATTATTGTCAACAAGCAAATTCATTAAACTTTTTCTTTAATTTCAGAAGACAATTTCTTTAAACTTATAAATAATGCTGTATATGGAAAACAAGTGGGGAAACTTACGAAAAAGATGTGATGTAAAACTTCTATCCAACTAAAAAACAATTTCAAAAACATCAAGAATATGATATGAGATCCATTATTGATGAAGATCATGTATTATAACATAGAAGAAAGAAAAAAGCGGTATTAAATAAATGTATGAATTCGTAGTACTTGAATTATCAAAATTACTAATGTTAAAATTTTAATATGTTCTAAAGCCGAAATATAAAGGTCATATGAAAATTCTGGCAACTGATACTGATTAATTTATCATCCATGACGAAACGGATAATATTTATGGGGATATAAAATAAAATAATGAACATTTTGATACTTCTGGATATCGTTTGGAATCTATACCACAAACAAACAATAAAATACCAGGTAAATTTAAAGATGAATATTTAGGTATACTCAAGAATTTGTTGGATTAAGATAAAAAAAATGTATGCATTTAAAACAGATTATAATGAAAAAAGGCATGTAAAGGTATTAGACAACAAAAGGTATGAGAAAATGGAATTCGCAGTGTATAAACACACACTATTCAACAATGTAGAGATGTATGAAAATATGAATAATATTACACCAAAAGAATATACACTATAAACATTAAAAACTAGAAAAATCGCTCTATCACCATATGATGATAGATATTTAATTGATTATATTAACGCACTACCATATGGATATAAACTATTGTAATACATGTGTATTTCGTTTCATATGATTATGCAAATAATACTAATTTACTATGCATCCCTAAGAACATTGTGCTTTTGTTTTTAAATATTCTTTACATTCATAATCGTATTCATCTGTTTTACTAAGCTTTTTATAAAACTTAATGTATTCTTTTTCTATTTTACATACAAAACTCTTTTTTAATTTATATAATCTTCTTCTATGAATGTGTTTGTTGATGACATAACAAATAACTTTTGACTACTGTTTCACCACATTCAGAATCTACTTTCTCTATAATATTAATCATTTATGTACGTTAAAATTATTTACGTTCTATTATTTTTAAAATATTTTTTTAATTTTGTAGTAATTTATGATATTGTAGAATTATTTATACTACAATCGATTTACAAAAGAAATAATTTAAAATTTCAGCTTTTACTAGAGTATTCAAAAATATTCATAATCATATATTCATAATATGTATTATCTTTAAAGAAATAAATTTGACCATTCGTGTACCTAAATGCCGCATTCATTGATGACGGTATACCTGAAAAATCTCTTGATATCATAGCAAAATTGTTTTGAGTACATTGATCGATTTCATCATACTAGTATTTATAAAATAAATGTTATATCTGAATTAAAATTAAATTTTGTATGTATTTTTGATTCTTGTGGGACACCAATTTCTTGAATAGGTTTTGGATATCAACTTACTAAATTAAGACTAAGATAATCGATCATATGATACATTTTCTTAATAAAAAAATGGGCGTTAATAAATATCTGTAATTCCTCCAAAATATTGTGGTAAAAACGATAACCAATCTCGGAAAAGTTGCTGTGGATTAATTTGATTTGTTTTTAAATTTATGCTCCAAATACATTCACCATATAATGCATAAAATATATCATGTATAAAAAAATGTTGAATATTCAGAGTATCACATAAAATAAGATTGTTTTGGTTTGAATGTTGGTGGTGGTGGTGGTAGTGGAAATACAGGCGATTTATGACCATATAAACTTTGAATAGCAAAAATATCGTCTGTATGTAGATCTAATAATCCATAAGAATACATTATCGCATTTTCGTTATTTGTATGTTGTATACCGAATGCATGTCCAATTTCATTAAGTAAAACCGAAAATAAATTCTTTTGACCTTGTATGTATTTGCATCTCTATTATAATACCGATCTTAATCTAAATCAATATGGATTTCTAATGGAGATTTATTTGCATTAGGAAAGTTTACATGTGATAATATACCACATTTTCCATCAAATATATTGGAACAGATAGGTTGATCGTGTAAACATTGATATTCACCACAATTATTCGATGTAATTATATCAGGATGTAGAATATCTTTCTCAAAATTTAAATTTTATGCGATGACCATATTCAAATGCTGATTCAGTGAAATCTAATATTGCCTGATTTACATTACTGTAATAGCATTTTATTGAAATTTTATTCCTTTTTTGAAGGCATTTTAAAATGAATATCATGTACACCACATGATGATCGATTTATTAAATCTAATTTACAATTATTTAAATGTACAATTGGAATTACAATGTGCAATTTAACACTCCACCTCATGATAATTGATAATATTTTTGAAATATAAGAGCTGAATCGCCATCTTCACCATTTTCTGAATTATATCCATGGTTTGCTTTTTTTTGTATCGTTGATTTACTAGTAACTACTACCATATGAACAATGCACGATGCGAACGATAATAGGTTAAACCAGATTTATAACATTTTAATTTGATAATAATTCCTAGACCAAATTTTATTTCAATAATTCCTAAACCAGATTTTCATTCAATAATTTCACGTTTCGTACATGAGCAATCCAATATTCATGATTTTCCATTAGTTCCGTTTTTTATGAATTTTAACATCATATGTAGTTTGGTTCAGTTTCGATACAACATCCATTTCTAATAGGATAATTATTTATAATTTCCTTTAAAATGGACGTTTGTACCGAAACTGAATCAAGCTACATATTATGTTAAAATTCATAAACAATTAATTAACTAATGGAAAATCGTGAATTGCCTATTGATATAAGAAACGTAAATAAAAAATATGGAAATAATAAATTAGCATGGATCTAAAAATTGATAAACAAGGTCCAATGTTTAGAGTAATTTTATCTAATCGATATGCTAAAAGTTTAAAAGAAAACAATATAAAAATCTTTCAAAAACTAAGAATTTGACATTAATTTATAAAGGATTTATGACAGAGGATGATATTGAATTAAGTGTTTTAAATGTATAAAATGGAAAAACGTGATTTTGCATTGAATTTGTTAAAAGATGACATTTTGTAAAAATGAAGTGTTTTGAAATATGTGGTCTAGGATTCTAAAATAGATTTGAACGCCTAAAATGAGGATTTTTGGATAGTAATGAATAAAATATGAATAAATTTGAGTATTTTAATTCGATTTTAATGAAAAACTGGAAACGTTTTAAAATCTAAAAATTGTGGGACTGAAAAAGCTCGCCCAGTACGCCGCTTTATTTTACTACTTCTATATTATAGTTGTGAGAAGACGCCCCCAAAAAATTGCACTTTTGCAATTTAAAAAAATCTGGGATTTAAACGAACCTCGGACCTGCACTATTCCTTAACCCACTCCCAAGCGTCCTTTACCGTATCCGAAGACAAAGTTTGATCAAACGTTGAAGCCATTATTGCGAAAATTTTGAAAATGTTTTTGAGGCTTCATTTCAAATACCCTCAAAAATCAAAATATCCGTTTGAAACTCCGAAAGTCTCAAGACAGACACAGCCAGAGACGGAGACAGACGCACTCCCTTAGACACACAGAGCCAGACGCACTCCTTCGGACAGACGGATGTTTTGCCGTCAATTGCCTTTTTGTTATCAAAACCCCATAAAACATGAATTCTGTTTACACCACATGTTAGAGGATTTTGTTTCGATAGTTAGCAATGAAATTTGATCACTTTTTTGTTAACAGAGACCGGCAATTAAAGTTTTCCTGCGGAAAAGTCACCGTTTTCCGGCGCACCATCACTTAACTTTCTCTTCTTTCGAGGTACCTTCGTAAGTGCGAGAAAGTAAAAAGTCTTTAACTGAATTTTTAATGTAAATAATATAAAATGCGTTATCTCAAGTTATAAATAAATACATATAGAAAATAAGTTATCTATTTGCTTGGCATGATAGAGTGAAAATTGAGAAACAACACTAACTTGCACCCTTCTAATTTGAAGAAATTTTAAGGGTACCATAGATGTCCAACATAGGTTTTGGTGTATATAAAAGACACCAACTCAACACATATTTGGTACATTTCGTGTTTTAAAAAAATCAATTTTCTTTAAACGATACAAAACTTACGTGAATGATTGAGACACCAAATACCACCAGCCAGCTTGATCCACCTTCTCTTTTGACTGGCATTGCTTCAGCGGTCAGCTGTGTCAGTGATGAATAATGCGTGTATTGAAAAACTGTCTATAGTCCAAGAGGAAGAATGCTTAGAAAGAAACGACTCCTGTCCACAAATTAAACGTTTAATCTTGTTCAACCTTGAACAATCCCACTCACGTTTCTTTCAAGAGTGCTGAAAAGACAGAGAACATGGTGCGAAATATAAATAAGAGTATAAAGTGTGAATATTGATGGTTGCGACAGTGCAGAATATTTCTTAGAATGCCTAACATTACATAACACTCAATAAAAATCTCAATAAATGGATATGTAATTAATATTGAAGAATTTCGACGTAAGCTGACAATACTATTACATTATTTCAAAAACATTTTTTTAAAGAAAGTTATTCATAAATAAAAAAAAGTTGAGCACACTGTCGGACACAGTTATGGATATGTACATATAAGCGTCTCATATTATATTCGTCTCTTTCATATTAGCGGTGCGTATGCGAATACGAATAATTTTTTTCAGTTTCGAAGGGAGGGGGTACTTTACATTAACACTTACACATTTTCTAAATATTGTCACAAAGGCACTCCATTTTTTATTAAATGTCCTCGAATAGCATAAAGGGCATTTAAAAGAATGGCGAAATTCTTATTTGCATTGAAATGTCTGATTTTTTAAAATTACCAAACTTAAAAAACTTTCGGCATTTTCTTACATACCAATTTTCAATAAAATAAGATATTTTTTTCTAACAAAATCTGTTGTTCAAAGACAGATCTTGAAACAAGATCAGCTACTATTTTTCGAAAATATCCACCTTCTCTTTTGACTGGCATTGCTTCAGCGGTCAGCTGTGTCAGTGATGAATAATGCGTGTATTTGTAGTTTTAGTGTGATTTTAAAGACAGTATTTTCATTTTTTTAAATAATCATTTTCTCGAAAACGTATGTATCAAAGAACACTAAAAATGTGGTGCTATTTTCGGCGATTTCATTTATTTCCGGCTAACACTATATTTTCGAAAATGGCAAAAGAATTCAAAAAGTTAACATTCTAAAATTTCAATATTAAAGAGCTATTGGTCTCTAACATCTGTTCTAAAAATCGAATTTTTAAAAAGGTCCTTGAAGAATACTTTGGAAAAACGAGTATTTTTTACGCGTTCTCTGCTTGAATTTAATGCAATGTATAAGAAACATTTTCCCGAAAATCGCACCAATTTTTTTCTTTAAATTTTTTCCATGGATAGAGAACTAGCGACGCTTAAAAGAATGACGCAGAATGACGCCTCTTTTTTCTTGGAACTCTTTGACTTTGGAGAATTAAAAAAAATTAGATATAATGCGAGAAAATGCTGTTGTAGCACCTAGTTTTTCTTTTATTTGTGCTATATGTATTAATGTTGTTAACGTATTCACATATGTTGATTTTTTAATAACTGTTGCTTATTATGAAATTAATCATAATTTTGCAATTGTATCTTATTATGGGATTGCGAAATGTCATGTTATTAAACGACTATAATAAAGATGTAATAAAGATTAAACAAGATTTAAAGCCTTTGGCGTTACGACATCCGACCAGTAACAGTTTTTTTGTCGGAAATCTCTCATTTCCGTCGCACGATTATAATAATATGTTTTCGTATGAAGTAAGACGAGAAAGTAAAAAAAAATAACAAAGGAGAATGTTTGATTTGTAAATAATTAATGCCCAGCAATAAACAATAAATGATATGATTAAATAAAATTAAAATCGAATAAAAATATAATTGTAGTATTCTTGAAATTTCGCTTTTTTGAAAGTCTCACCCCAAGCCATTTACCACCCTTCTTGCCCTTCTTGTGCCAAGCGTCGCCCTGAGGGCGAGAAGCGGGAGCGGCGCCGGGCTTCTCGCGGCGACGTGGGAGCCCGCCGCCGGCGCGCCAGGCGAGGAACTTGGGACGATGTTTAGACGCGCATTATGACGTGTCTCTACTCTGGAAATAAACCATTGCATTGATAGCACCGCTTTGCTTTCTAGGTAAAGCAAACAACGTTCCATGGAATATGTAAAGATAATGAGCTACCTCGTCACGCACGTTCCGAATGAGACACGATCCTTCATAAGCGCGTTCAGCCAGTTGCTGGTGATAGCACAATAAGGCACAAGAAGCTTGTTACCAGGTTTTGACTTTGGCAGAGATATACATTCAGTAAACAATGACAGAAATAAAGAAAAAGATGAAGAAAAACGATTGAGACATTACACACCAATAATCATTATTAATATAACAGTTCACAGACTCAATTTAGCCACTTCATTCCTTATCAATACTAAAGTAATAGGGATTATTACACCTCGAATAATTAGTATCAGGAGAGTTGATATCGAAATTTAAGAGGTAAAGATACCAACAACGGCCTCTCCTCCAGTAGCGGCCACTTAAAGTACAACATTTCAAATAACCAGTGAAGGCGTCCCACTTGTACCAAACTCTCAGGACGTTGAGCTTATGCATTCTAGTGGTGGAGGTAGGGGATGATGATGATTTATTATCCCTTCTTTTATATACAAAGATTGTAATATAATGCAACATGAACTAGTAATATTTCAGATAATATAATATTTAGTGGCCATTACTGACTTATGTATCTGACCATTACCAAACTTTTGCAGTTTTTAAGTGGCCACCTGTGAATCAAAATCGAGAATTGGAAATATATTCCTTTAAATAGAATATATTGACAATTTGCCATTTTACGCAAGGGATATACTCAGAAAGACGTGTGCTAATTGTTCATAAAGTTCACATAACGAATTTTAAGAAAATTTTAAGAAAATTACAAAACTAGTCGTAACTATGGCGACTACTACTAGTGATTCTACCTCAGTAGTACAATACTTCAATGTGAACTACATGGACAATGAATATCAATTGCAAGAAATATTTCACAAAGTAGAACATTACTTCAAACATTCAGTAACTAAAATCTATTGAAATCTCTTCCCCTTTTCTCTTAATTATTGTTGTTTTAGTGTTTTAGCAGAAATCACAATGAATATATTCATCATCAGTCATATCGTTACTAGTTTTCTAACTTTGTAATATTGAGCCCTCCTAGTTGTGATTTGTATCTCTTAATGTATCTCTTAAATAACTAAGGGCATACGCCTACGACTGCCATTTACTCCGGGTCACGTAGAATGTTCTCTCTCCCAAAACCATTGTTTGAAGATTATTATTATTATTATTATTATTATTATTATTATTATTATTATTATTATTTGTTATTATAATTTTATATTATTGTAATAATTGTTCATCATGTACTTTGTGCGTGTGTGCGTTTATCTGAAGAAGATCTCCGATTTGTTGAAATATAAACATTCTCTTTCGATATCTGTATTCGAATGGAAATAACTCATGGTGATCAATGAAAAAGAAAAACGCGTATGAAGCTTTTCACAAATATACCCAATAGGTTTATTTTTGAAAAAATGAATTCGTTTAATAAAGATGAAATCCTTGCTTGTGTTACTGACAAGTTGTCAAAACGAAAACTTCGATAGGAATTAAGGGAGCACATCATTGCGCTTTGTATCACCTGTTTGTAGTAAGATAAGCATAAAAAAGAACTGCCTCATCATTACATTTAATGCTGTAGAACTTTCAGATACACCTCATTTTCACACAAATACACAAATCAAACAAGAAGAGTCGGTTCGGATGGCCGAGATCGTTAAGGCAGTAGTACCATCACTATCTCTCACCGAAGGATCGCGGGCTTGAGTACCCCCTCGGGAATGGTTACATTTGTGTTCTTCCTTTCACCCCTATAATCACTATATCATGCCATTTTCACTGTTACCATACCATTAAATGCAATAGTGGTCGCTAATGACCTTAAATAAAGAAATAATGCGACCTTAAATAAAGAAAGAAAAAAAAGAAAATGAAAGAAGTCGAGCTCACTACATTTAGAATATGAAAGATTTTATTAAGAATGCTGGTAAACAATGATAATTAAAATTTTGCAAAATGGAACTTTATAAATCAATGGTATTTATAATCAAATTCTACTTTAGAGTAGTTCTAATTTACATCGTTGGTAGCTGAAGAGAAGGAAACGTGGCCTGAATTTCAATTAAATAGTGTGAACAGTTTTCATTCAAATTACAGCAACGGTAATTATGCAGTTCAATGTTACGAACACTGTCTTGTAAAGACATGCAAATTTAGGAACATGAAAATTCAAGATTTTCAATTTCTGTATCGGTATGAGTTCATGTGTAGCACTACGGTCCATTGTATGTTAACAATGTGACAATGTATGAGTGTTATCAAGCCAGGAAATAACTGAGTGAGAAAAGGTCCTCGAGTGTTCTAAGTTCATTATGAACTGCGCTATCCTTATCGCGCAATGTCAATTTGTGTATGAACTCGGGATTCACTTAATCTCAAAATACAAACTTTTGCAAAACTTTGCGAGTCTTTTAGGGCAGAAGGAAAACATTTAGGGAATAGAGTAAATCTTTTTTTCTCCATTCTATTAGATATTAAAAAATACAGTGTTGAATACACACGATCAATGTGCACTAGACATGAAAAATGTACGTAGGCGCAAAAGGTTAATACATATCTTTATAATCACAATAAATAAATAAACTTTCTCTTTGAATGAAAATGAATTCCTGACACTGAGAACAAGTACATTCGAGGGAAATATAAGACATACAACTACGTCACTTCTCCACAGTTAACAAATATAATTAATCCGAGAAATATAATTTAAACAAATCTCTAGCTTACCTTTTCTCGATCAAGTCTGTAGTTAAATTAAATGCACTGAACAGTAAAGATGTGCAAAACACTTATCAACTCGCAACTGTCAGCTCCCGACAAACGTTTGTGAAAGAATCACTAGCCGGGGGTCCACGGTCGCGTCTTATCATCTTACCAGCTGGCAACTAGCTGTTGACTTTCTCGAGATAAAGACAGTTTGTTTATGGATTCTGGATGACATGAAAGACGCGTTTATTGCCATTGTTGGTGCTGTATCAATTTCTACAAGCCCATCCACGCAAGCTGCTGGGCAAAGTTTCGAACTAGAGGCCACGTGCAAGAGAGAATCAAACTGTGAAATACCCAATCATACAAGCTATATTAACAAATATAAAACCCCTTTTTAATCTAATTATATTTTTGAAATATAATTTTAAATGATTTTTGAGTAACACCACGTATCATTAAATTAATTTTAAAATTATTATAAAAATAAATTAATGATCTGCACCTTATCATTACAAGAGAGTAAATTACAGAACATTCATTCTTTTAGATAATGAAACTGAAAATGAAGATGAAAACTAGATCAGGCAATGTCGCGATGCAACATTTCGACTTAACCAGCTGTAACATTAGTAAACAAACAACATTTACAATCTCATTGCATGACATATATTTTCTGATGACAACGTAACAAAACATTTTTGCAATCTTTGTATAAAGAATTTGGATCTTTTTAATATCATTGTAACGTGCCTCGTAACGTGCCATGTAACGTGCCTCCAAAAATCATAATATCAGTTTCAAAATCGCAGGGTCTCGAGTTCGTCCAGATTGATCGGGGAATACCAGTTTTGGAAGAAATCGTTTGAAGAGAGTGTAGCGTCATAGGTTTAGCTTCCTGAGCTTGCAAGGTAGAGGCATGAGGGTAACTAAAAATTGCCAGCCGAATAAAGGGTTCTATATCAGACCAGGGGACTTTGAAGAGGGAAGGCGGCTGGCTCCCATGTGCTGTGCGCAAAAGAAATCGGCGGTTAGACCAAGACTCAAGCGCGTGCGAGGGGACGTACGAGGTCACGTGATTCGGCCCTTTGTAAGGACATGGACGGTGACAAGGAGCCTGGCGTCGGGTAACAAATTTGGTTTCCTCGCAGCTAGTCTGCGAAAACTTTGTCCGCTCAGGCTGGCGCGGAGTGCTGTATGCACGATGTGGTATTCCGATGTGTTCGGGTGCCGTTTGGTGGTTCTCTACCACTGCAGGGCAGATCGTGTACCTGCCGAGGCACGTCACATGACATGCATGTATTGAATTGAATTAATGCCTTATTTTACGTGGCGAGACTCAGGCCATGAGGCCTGTTCTTCCGTCTGACCACGCAAATTTTGCTACGCTCCTTTCACCAACTAGCTGAGAAAGGAAGTATTTCTTGGGCAAAACAGGCGATTTGAAATAAGCTCAGAGGCGTCATTTTAAGATTCAGTCATCATGGGACAGCCGGCTTTACTTCCCATTTGACGTCATCATGCAAGTAAATCTACTAACACGGGACAGCCGGCTTTACTTCCCCTCTGAAGGAGGCGTACAAAGGATTTTTTCGCCCTTAAAAATCCACGTCTTCGATCGGGTTTGAACCCGCCGACTTGGGTATAACAGTCCGATACGCTAACCGTTACACCATCGCGCGCATAGAGAGGGACCTAAAGTTAGGTAGCTCTGACAAATGCCTTAGAGTGAGGAGTTGTAAATATTGTAATTATTGTGTAAAATAAATTGAATATAGTACACTCGTGACTGTTTCTTTGTGGGGTACATCCCTATCCACGACGTCATAAGAGAAGGGTTTCGACGCTACGGTTGACCACCTACCGAGGGACTGACAGACCGACGTTTTGCCGTCAATGCATTTTTCGGGATCAAGGACCAATGAAACATGGATTCTGAACTAACGACGTGTTAGAGAAAGTAATTTACTACATATGATAAGATTTACCCACTTTTTCGATATAATGGCCAGACAAGAGGAGGTTTTTTTTATCGAAAAATAGCCATTTCCGGCGCACGATTACAATACTTTTTCTTCTTAAATGCAGGTTCTAAGAGCAGCAATGCGTTGTGGCCATTGCCATTCCTGAGAAACTTCCACTTATTTAACATTCAATAATGAAAGTAATTTTGAACACTCGTTTGACTCTCATCTCGTGATTTCAGATTCCTGGGCACCTGACCCACTTTGGAGCACACCTGAAGACATAGCGCATTTCTCTCTGGATCACTTGCGAAGTCATTTGCGAAGTGCACTGACTTCGCAAGTGAGTTACCAATAAGGAAAGAAATAATACATAACTTTTTTTACAATGTAAACTATGTCAACGTTACTAACAGAATGTATTTTTTCCTGTCGTTGATATTTTAATCTTCCCTTTAACCTTTCTCTCTCTCCAGGCTAGTCGATACTCTAGTGCACTACGAACTACGAAAAAATGATCTTCACGGTTGTTTTTTCAAAGATAATATCACAAGTGATAGTTGAGATGATTATTTCACGAATGAAAATAAATATATAATTAACAGTAAATCTTAATAGTAGTTTAATTATTAGTATTAGTATAAATACCGTCGTTTAATAGAAAGTACAGCGGCATCGGCCTTGACGAAAAGGTTCTCACTACAAATTAAAAAGTGGAATCAGAACATCATGTGAACAATGCAAATCATTTATTTCTTAAATTAGCAACAATTTTTAGAATAATTAGTAACTCCCAAACAAAACAAACGTATGTAAAGTGTGTTAAAGTAACACATCTCTTATTTTTACATCTAATTAAGTGAGCACCCTTGAAATATGCAGTTGAAACTATACATAGCAGGTGAAGTTTTATTTGGTTTTAGAACTGAACTTCTGATTTCGTATTTTTTTCAGAATTGATGGTGTTCCTCATTAAGTTGCAAGAACGGTTTTAATGAGGCACTGGTATGACCCGTTATTTTAATAGAATCTTCTTGTTGCATCCCGATGTGAGTCTTTTGTGAAATTATTGTCGACCGGCTTGAATGATTAGTAATTTTGTTTTTGGATATAGTATCCAAACAAGGTTTTCGAGCAGAAATATTAGTTTATTTAGAAATTTCATTCCGTTCTTACACCGCAAGTTACATTTTAGGTAAGGAGGCTTAGGAGTAAGAAAGAGACTATCTGTTTTCATTTGTGTACCTCGTTTCTCAGTCAAATGTGTAAAGACGCATTGGACACACATGTAGGTTATGCTTATTTGGAATTGTCTCAAATATATTGTACTGGAAACAAGTGCACGTCGCGACGATAAATGAACGCGATTGAACGAAACCGATAAAATTGCAAGGTTAAAATGGCTCTGATTGTCATTCTTATATTTAATTGGTGGACATTTCATGAGTAAAATAATCCTTATAAGATATGTTTTCTCTTCTCCACTTGCAAAAAGCTACATAAGGTATACCCAGAACAGAATTGTAGTATATTTTTATACGCAGCATAAATAATTAATACTTCAAGAGAATGAGAAAATAATAGCATCATATACCTGTTTTTATCTGTTATTTTCCCCATAATCATGCCTCTCCCTAGTCTATTTGCGGCGTTCTATATACCTTTTTGTGAGTCTGTAACCTATCTCGTGATGCCTTACAACGGCAATTGGACGCAAACGCATTCATATGGTTGCTGGGTGTGAAATGAGATGTTAATTAAATGAACTCCAATTGGACGAACAGTAGCTAATTGAATCTACTCAAAAAGATTCACCCACGCATCATTTACACAATATTGTCACTTCACAGACTTGCAAACATAACGTTTATTGTAGTATCATCCTCCGTTAAAGAGCGTGCGTGTGTCTCCTGGAAGCCTGGATCCAGGTTTTCCCAGTATTTTTTATTATACCAAGTTCATGAACGATTTTCCCATTTATCCTACACAAAAGTATCATTTTCTGCTGATGATATAAGGGTCTAGTTTCAAAACGCGACTTTTCCACCTTTGGTGAAAAATGACATATTGCTTTCAATATCAATCCGTTGGAGTTATGCGTCGTTCTATAAAATTATTTGTAACAAAATGCGTTTTTTGTTCACTCCAGAAGGTTTTAAAATAATGCGTTAGTATCAGAATGCGATTCTTCCATAATCTTCATTTCATTCCAAATTACGATCAGAAATACTCGTGTTACTAAATTTTGGCGCTGTATTTTTATAAAAATGAAAATTTATCATTCAACAGAAATCTAACCGGCTTAAGCATGGACCAAACTGATACAGAGAATGATGAGTATTGTGAAAGTCAGCAGTTTTAGGGGTTGCTGATCTTCATATTAGATGAAAAATGACACATGAAATATTGAAATAAAAAGGAAATAATTAATACTCTTGTAAAAATATTTAATGAAAAGAAGTTTATTTTCATGGAAAAATACATTTTCACCAAAAATACAAAAAAAAATCAATTATATTTCAAAATTATACATTTCCAAATTTTTAGGTCAACTTTGTCACAATGACTCGATATTCTTGATTCATCTTATAATATTGTTTTTACTTCCATAAGCCCAGAGCATTAATCCCAAACATTTAGTAGCAGAATGTTTTAAACAAATGATATGACATTTTCTTGTTTTTCTCAAAACAGACTAGTATGAACAAGACTCATTTTGAAACTAAACCCCTCGTTTTTTTTCACTTTATTTTATTCACTTGGTCGCTTTTCTACGTACATAGTAAAGAGAAAGTATTTTAATGCTACGGCGATAATCGGCGAATTTTCGATAGAAAATCTCATATTCTCGCGACCTAGTAACGAAAAGTTGGATAAAACGTGATCGTATACGTAATAAAATACTTTCTCTAACACACTGTATTAGTCAGAATCAACGTTATGAGGTAATTTTATACTGAAAAATCGAATGACGGCAAAACTTCACCTGCCTGACTGTCTCGGTCGCCAACGCTGGCTTCTAAATCGTTCAGTCGTTTTCTCCAAAATCGATCTGAAGGAACTGACGGCCCTCCGAGTTTGAAATGGATATTTAGATCTTGGAGGATACTTTACATGGATCCTCAACAACATTTAAAAAATTTCTTTAAAAATGGCTCCAAATTTATGATTAAACTTTGTTCTCGGATTGCGTAAAGAACGCTTAAAACTGACCGAGGTCTCATTTTCGTTGAACACTTTGAACTTTAGGAAAATTCTAAAGTTCAATATTTTTCGATGTTTTCCTACAACTACAATGTTGAAGATACAATTTTCCTGAATACGTGCTCTTCAAAGACGGATCTTTCAATAAGGTAATGTAGTACAATTTTCCGAATTAAGTTTCACATTCGCGCAAAATGAACACAATTTTTAAACAATTATTTTCTCAAAAACTGGTCCAAATATTTTTATTTGTTCTCGTATGTATCAAAGGAATGTTAAAAATGGTGCTGGTGGCATTTTTGGTGATCCTTCTGTATTTTCTAAAATTGCAAAAAAAGTACAGTATTGATGATAGAGGTTTTCTTTTCTGAGTGAAATCTATTTGAAAAAATTAAATCTTTAAATACGGTCGTGGGTATTTTTTTTTTTAAACTAATGGTTCTCACAGAAGTTTTGCTTGATTTTGTGGAATTTACAAAAATAAATCTCAAAAACTTTTCCAATTCCTATAAAACCGTCGAAATTTTGAAACGATTTTTTAAAAATTAAATTTATTTATAATGGTCACATAAACATCTAGGTCTTGCGCGATCACAAGCTTGTAATACAGAATCACATGTATTTACATAGCATTTCAAGTAGTAAATTACTATATGACAAATACAGAAGATTATTATACATACTATTCATTATTATGGATAGGTCAGACACTTGACCTGAAAGAAGGCATCAAATAGATATCCTTTTATTGACTCATGACCTGGGTTTCAAATAGTAATAGCAGTATAAACCATTGAGTTGCATTAGAAAATTAAATGTAAACAATAAGCATCTCAAGAACAATAATTCATTAAAAACAGAGATTAACTCTGCTGCAGTATTTTGCAGTGATTGAGTGATATACATTATTGTGTATGTACTGTTTATATATTTACACATATCTTATCACACAATAATAATATATATTTCCACAGATTTCTACCAAGGGGGATAGTCATCTAATGGATTTTATTTATTGTCTTTTATTATGTTGTGAGATGTACTAGATATGGCTGAGGTGATATCATTAAAACAATTCAATCTCAACATTTACATACAAATTCTTGGAGTGACAGTGATAAAAAATAGTTCAGTTTAAACATACATTAACACCTGCAGTAGTTTACAGATATTTATGAAGGTTGAGCTCAGTGAGGAAATGAATCACATTATATACATTACTTTTATCATTTAAGTGCTTGTATGTTGTTTGAAGGATTTTATTTTTCTGTTAAATAATTAAAATTGTGGCAATGCACTAATATATGGATGATAATGATAGATAGATGACATGTTTCACAAAGATTTTGAGATTCCTTTGCTATTAGATATTTGTGAGTGAAAGCTGAATGGCCAATTCTCAAACGAGTAAGTAGCACTTGATCACTTCATTTTTGGAGGTAAGGAGCATGGTCTTCAAAAACTGATTTCCTGATCATGTACAGTTTACTAGGTGGTGAACTTTTCCATTCGGTATCCCACAATTGTGAAGGAGTACATTTTTATATCATTATGGGAAACATTATTGATGATAAGAGGTAAGGAGGTAGCTAGTTTAGCTGCTCTGTCAACAGATGCATTGCTAGTAATACCGATATGTGAGGGAATCCAGACAAACACTATTTTTTTGTTAATGTTTAACCATTGATAATACAGATTGATGATTTTTTTAATTATTGGATCTAGTCTGGAAGTGCTACTGAAGCTTTCTAGTACACTTCTTGCTCCAGTATAGATTACAAATTTTCAATTTGACATATCTTTGATGTATTTTAGAGCACTGTATATAGTATAAACCTAACAATAATATACAGAACATATATCATTAAGCTTGAAAGATTATTTGACCATCAATTAATAGAGCACATCCAGAGCCATTAGTGGTTTGGGAACTATCTGTATGTATGCTGGTGTATTGACTGCAGTTGGATGATAATTCATTGAAGAGAGCTACATATATTTGTGGACATGAGTCAGTTTTCCTGTATTCTTAATGGCTATTTTGAAAGGAAGCCATGGAGGTCTTTTAGTGTTAGTGTCAGGATTTACCAGGGGAAACGTGAAGTCTATCTCATCGAAGTATTGTTTTAATATTTGCTATACCAGTTTTGGGAAATTAATTTGTTTTTGGTATTGAACTGAATATTTTGAGGTGATACATTCCTATGTGCTGGTTTACAGGTAGAGCATGAGATTTTGCTAGCATAAGAGAAAGTTATTTTCCATCTTCTGATGGGGCTCTTCTTTGGCTTTGCCATGGATACTTGAGACCGGACTTGTCCAAAAGGCTCCAATTCCTATTCATAATCCATTAGTATGGATTGGGTTTAATCTGTTTAATATATAGTTTTTTCTGATTGATAAATGATTGATCCATAATGATTGAACCATGAGGGTTCTGTAAGTGGACAAGATAATAATTTTATCTGCACCCCATGAAGTTAAAGAAATAGATTTGATGATATTCATTCTAAGGAGGCATTCACTTTTTAATGCATTGATGTGTGGTTGCCAGGTTAGATTGTTGTCAAATATCATGCCTAGAATCTTAATTTCCTTTTCACAGTTAATTGCTTGAGAATTTACATTGAGTTTTAGTTGTACATTAGTGTTCTTGTTCTTCCCAAAAATGATGCATTTTGACTTTGTTTATAAGAATTTAAAACCAACTTTGTGAGACCAATTTTGTATTGAGTTGAGGGAGCTTCATAATTGTTGCTGAATAGTTTTAGTGTTTTTCCACTAACTAATATGGTGACATCATCAGTGAACATATATATTTTTACTGGTTTCTGAATAAGTCCTATTATATAATTTATAGCAATAAGGAACAAGGTAACACTGAGGACAGAGCCTTAGGGTAAACTATTACATAATTTGTGTTTGTCGGAAAGGATGTTATTGAACTTGGCTTGGAGAAATCTTTCACAAAGAAAGTTTCTCAGATTGGAAAGAACAGAAGTAATTTCTTGAACTTGGAGAGGATAATTTAGTATTGGATAGCAAGAGGTATTTAGTTGGAGTATTTTATCTATTGTGACACCAGAATTTAGTTTGAGCGATTGAAATTCATCACAGAAATTTTTGTCGCTTGAGTTATTAATAAAGGTCTGAGCCAAAGTGTTTGAAATTTCTTTGAGAGCTGTAACCGTTCTATTTTTTACTATTAACAATTTAGTATGAATGGTAGGTTTGTATATTCCATTTATTGCTTTGATTTCTTTTCAGTTTCAAATGTGCTTGTAGAATTATTTTTAGATGAGATAAAGGTTTCCAATGATTTTCTTTTGTTTACTTTATATGTTCTTCTTGCTAGGGCTCTCGTTCTTTTATATTCTACTTGATTTTCAGTTGTTGGGTGTCTCTTGTATCTGACAAAGGCTTGTTTATGTATTCTTCTGACATTTTTACATTATTGATTCTACCAAGGAAATCGCCGTTTTGGTGTTTTATTTGAAGATTTAAGAATAATTCTTTCTGCTGTTTGAAGTATGAGTTCAGTTAGGTCCACAATATTCTTTGTTATGGAAGTATAGTTCTTGTGCAGTAGTTTCATTTCATTTATTTTAGTTGGAATAATTAATTTGTATGTATTAAAGTCAGCTTCCAAAAGCTTCCATTTGGGAGTACACTTTGTTTCATTTGTTGTATGGCATCCTTGTTTAGAGATTATAATAGGAAAATGATCACTACCAAATAGTTCATCAGAGTTTTACCAGTCCCAGAGATGAGCAATTGATGTAGAACAGATGATAAAATCAATGGGACTGAGTGTTTTATAAGTATTATTCAGGTGGGTTGGTGAACTATCATTGAGTATATTAATATTTGTATCATCCAATACTTGTTCTAGTATCCTTTCTCTCGAATCATCTTTGTGTGATCGCCACATGCAACTGTGACCGTCAAAGTCATCTAATACAAGAAATGGTGCCGGCAGTTGATTTATTAAATGGGTCAGTTCACTAGTAAAGGCATGGCTGTGGGGGAGGTAAACATTACATATAGTTATGGGCTTATTTATGAGATTAATTGTGACTGCACAACATTCAAGGGTGGAATTAATGTGAATTTCATCTACTTTATGCGATGACATTGTGAAGATGGCTACCCTACCACAAGCTATGTTTGCATCTGTTCTGTTTTATAAACACAAATTGTAATTTTTTAATGATAGTTTTTGGTTGATTTTATTGTTTGATTCTTGTAGGCAGACCATATCAGGGTTGTACTTGTTAATTAGAAGTAGCAAATTGTGTTTTTGTGCACTAAAGCCATTTATATTCCATTGGAGAATGGTATATGCCATTTCAAGAGTAGAATTTGAAGAGAGTATTAGATTGAATCTTCATCGCTGATTTCATTGGAGTTTGCAAATTCTCTGTTTTTGTCAATTTTCTTTAATTTCTTTATTAAATTTGTGAAATACCTTTTGATGCTTTTATCTATAAGGAGGGATTAAGCATTTTCTAACATTAGGAGTAACAGTTTGATATTTGGAGTGAATTCAAGAATGGCTTCCTCAACATTTATACAACTTTTTGTTTTTTTATAAAGACTCTTTAGTTGTAACAATATAAAACATATTTGTTACTTGGTTCTGATAATGTTTATCTAAGTGGGGCAAGTTGATTTTCTTGTCAATCAGATTCCTCAGCAAGAAAAATTTCAAGTTTTGACTTTTTATTGTTTTTTTATATTTGATTTAGTCAAAGTAGAGACTTTGGATTGACGGACTTTGTCCGTCCATTGTCTCTGGTGTATGTTAATAGTATCTGACATTTTCTTTATGATAGGTTAGGTTTTCTTCACATACAAGTTTAACATTTCTGATGTCTTCGATTTTGAAGACAGACTAGATAAGGGGCGTTTGACATTTATTGTAGGTCAGTTGTCAATAGGAGGTACGCAGTTGAAGAGGGTGTAAGTTCTGGGAAGGAGGAGGGGGGCAGCTGATTTTTTCATTGGGAATAACATCACAGTACCCAGAAGGGTTATTTTTGTTAGTTCATAGGGCAATTATTAGCAAAATGACCGTGTTCATGGCATAGAAAACATGATATAGCATCTGATGAAGGATTTATCCGGAAAACTGTGTCATCATACATTTTCAAGGTTTCTGGTAGAACACTGCTCATATCATCTGGATGAATGTAAATTTGTCGCTGGGAACTCAAAATGTAGCTAAACCCTGGTTCGGACATGCCGGCTCTCAAGAAGGTAATAGGTCATAGAAGGTAGAGCCGATTCGTATTTTCAGTTTCGTTAGCTCATCAATAATTACTGAGTGTGGGATAACAGGACACACAGAAAGAATGAGTCTTTTATTCTGCGTAATTAGTGGTCTAACGGTGAGCGTTGAGTTACTAATTGAAATAGTTGATTTATTGTCAGCTAATTGTTTCAGTTTCCTTGGAATCGAGATAGGCACATATACTGTTTTTAGAAATCCTTGAGACGAGCCGTATAGTATGAGGATTAATAAGTTTTGCTAGTTCCTGGATGTACGATTTTTCTGATATTCCGTCTACTGAGTCACCCACAATCGCGTGTTCTTTTGTAGGGAACATATTTTCCTGAGTAGCTGTTACATATCGTTTGGCATAATCTTAATTTTCATTACTGACTTGATTGATTGTTGGATTTCACTGGTAGGGATGACTCCTTGATCTGAAGCAATCTTAGGAGGGTAGTTGGGTGTACTGAGTGCACCTACAAAGTTATAAATGCGTATTACCCATTCACTGGATTTGATTCAGTTGATCTTTTTAACACAGAAGTCGACACAACACAACACTCGGCACTGTACGGCCCTAGACTGCACACTCCGAACTCGTTACCGCTTATCGCACTACCGGAAGTCTTTAATCGCCAACGATCGGAACGACATTGAGATGATTTTTTTGAAACGTTACATAGCTTTTTTTATACTGCGTACCAAAGGAAAAGAATGGTATCTACGTATTTCGTTTCTCACTTTGTTTCACCAGCAAAGAGCTGTAGTTGATCACATCATCCATGTTCCAGATCATAATTTTCCTTAATACCATTGAAAATATTAGAATCACGTCTCGGAATATTTATTTTTTTATCGGCGATAGAGCATGTCGGCCTTATGACTTGCAGTTTGTTTCTTCTTGAGAACCTTAACACAATTTTTCTCTTTCCACAAATTCGTAATGGTCTGTTGGAACCACTGCTATCCATGATTACAGAACGCTCTGTATTATTACTTTCTGACCTCTCGTATACTCACAAGGGAATGGTGAGAGGGGTGATGTTGACATATGCACACTATTTTCACTTTCTCGTCATACTACATACTTACGTTGTAAAGGGAAAGTACTGTAATCAGTGCCTCCGTTACCTAGAGGCAAACTAGGATGTCACCTGTAATGCTGCGGCAAAGATTGGCACATCACGAAAATAGACTTCGCCGGAAATGAGACTAGAACCAATTTATATTCCGACCTTTGATACATCCAAAAAGAAAATTCTAAGAAAAAATTAAAGACGTTTTTGAGAATAATTGCTTTTAAAAAAATAAAAATTGCCTGTATTACACAAAATTTAGAGAAACTATTGATATTTCGATGGTGGCCGTACTTCGAAACTAGCTGGATAGCTAGGGAGATTTCAGGCGTTGTCTGAACAAGAATTCTAGCGGTCAGCTGCTCTGATCAATAGATTTGCCTGGATTCTCAGATCAATACTACGCGAATGTAGGAACAGTATCCTAACAAACGAGCAATGGACCGCGCGAGATCTTCCCTTCCTCATTCTTGTCCTATCATCTCCCTAAAAATGCAGTCACACACTCACATGCTTTACGCTACCACCAATGGCAGGGGATCAGTGGGGAGATTCGAAATTGTTCGTGCTGGAGCAATACCTCGCTTGCGGAGATGCTTTGAAAGAGAAACTCCCGCAAGCCGACGGAGACTGGTCTCACATTCTAACGGGAAGGAACACCGCCACCTGCTGAAATATAACTTGTTCTACACTTAATGCTAATGACTATATTAGTTGCCGAGCTCGAAATTTTAAGCGTACAAAGCGTTAAGACATTCAAATCAGACGGAGAAAGATGTTGCAGATATACGCATAATTAATGAAGAACAATGGAAGGAACACTATATAAACCTTTGGTGTACTGGAACGGTTGAACCTAAAGAGGAAGAGCTTCACTACAACAATACTGTGGATTCCATTTCCTTGGATGAATTAAAGCAAGCCTTGAACAGTATAATAAACAGGAAGGTATGTGGTCCTGATGGAGTTAACATGGAACTCATAAAATACTCAGGCCTCCTATGCGAATTTAGACTGCTTCATCTGTTCAACGAATGCTGGAAATCTTATAAGACACCCAATAGCTGGAAAATAACAGAGGTCATATATCTTTAAAAAAAGGTAAAAGAAATGAATGTGGAAACTACAGGGGTATCAGCCTCATGAATGCCGCTTACAAAGTATTTGCAAAAATTATCAACGCTCGATTGAAAATTATAGCAGAGGCTAAATTACAAGAAGAACAATCGGGATTTCGGAAAGGACGCTCTTGTAACGACAACATTTTTAGTCTTAAAAGAATATTAGAAAAAGACGAGAAGTAAATAAGGAAACCCATATAGTCTTTATTGACTTCGAGAAAGCTTTTGATAGCGTGGACAGACACAAGCTATGGAAAATATGTATAAAGAGACAAAAATTATAATAAATACTGGCATAAAGAAGACTAAAGAAATATTAATAAATAGGGGACTTAAACAAGGATGTAGTTTATCTCCAACACTATTCAATATATATATATATATATATATATATATATATATATATATATATATATTGATGACCTTATTAAAAAATGGAGATGCATAGCTAGTTCTGGAATACAGTTGAAGCAGAATAAACACCTAAATGTTCTACTTTATGCAGATGACATAACAATAGTGCAAGAAAGTGAAGATGATCTGCAAAAAGCTGTATACACACTGCATCAACTGGGAAGAAATGAGTATAATCTCCGAATATCTAAAAAGAAGACTAAAGTTATGGCCCATTACGGTAAATATGCCATACGCTCAAAAATACTTATTGGCAACACAGTGATCGACCAGACTTCAAATTTTAATTACCTTGGTAGTGACATCAGTTATGACACAGATAAAGACATAGAAAATAAAACTAATAAATTTCAATCAATATGTGGAATAATAAACACACCACTACAGAACAATGCAAGGAAAGACACAAAAATGAAGTTCTATAAGACAATGGCTGCTTCAGTTCTCCTGTATGGAAGTGAATCATGGATAATGAAAAAAAGAGACCAAATTAAGCTCCAAGCAGCAGAAATGAGATTTCTTAGGAAATTTAAAGGCTGCATTAAACAAGACCAGATACGAAATGAGGATATCCGTAAAGAACTAGATATATACAACATAAATGAAGGGTTTACAAAACAGGAAAGAATGGCGGCGCCATATCGAAAGAATGGAGGAAAATCGTATTCCACAATTAGTGATGAACTACCAACCGAAGGGAAGAAGAGATATCGGTCGACCCAGAAAGAGATGGTCCTGAAGTGCAAAGTGAAGAAGGAACAGGCATTCCTGCCTAAACCTTGAAATGGAGAAGAAGAAGAAGAAGAAGAAGAAGAAGAAGAAGAAAAATAGTAACCTACCAAAACAAAATAAATCAGCGAATGAATATAAATTGAAAAAATAATGAACTGGAACAATAACTGAAAAATTTAACTTGATTAAACACAGTTCAGAGTTTGAAGGATCACTGTGCTCGAGCAAAACAAACTCGGTGGTTATAGACAGAGGTGGATTTACGCATAGACACAGTAGGCACGTGTCTACGGCGGCAAATTTTCAAGGGCGGCAAATTTTCGAAGGCGCAAAATTTTCTTGATATTTACTAAAACAAATTTTGGTTCTCTAAAAACTATAACAGCATAAATCATATTTTTATTTTAAAAATGATTTAAGCGAGACTAAAGCCGGCCCCTCAACCTTTGATTTATAAATTAAGTTTGAATTTCAAATGGGGACATTTTCAATGTTACAGAATACATGAAAAGAATTCACCAACAACTTCTGATTGGTTGATTGATCAGAAAGAATTACATTATTAGCGTAAGGAGTTTGAATTAGCCAATCAGAAATCGCTGACTGATTTCGCCACGCATTCATATTGCACTATATAGAAAGTAGCGACATCTATTTCTTCTTGAGTTAGTTCTAGAAGACGGATCTGGAAATAACCCTTTTTCTTTCTTTTGTTACTATTGTTTGTATCGTTTATTAAAGAGCCTGCTGAGTAAAAATGATATTTTGAAGTTTTAAAATGAGTGATTATCGAAAAAGGCTCAGCGGAAGTCAATATGCAAAAATCCGAAAAGAAAATGAAGAGAAATGTCAAAATGAAATTGATAAGACAAAAAAATAAATGAATTCTGTAAACCTATATGTGAAACTGATCACTGCTGCAGTTCATTCGACAATTCTATTACTGAGTTAGTATAAACATATAGATTAGATAACATATTTAGTTTTCAGTTTGTATATTTTTTCTATGTACTAACAACTTGTGATAAATAAATGTTAACATTAATATATGTTTAATGCAGAGTTGTGTTGCCAAAATATTTTCAAAATGCAAAAAATGTTTAGTACTATGATTAGAAATTAAATATTCTTGACGTGTTGTTGTATTCGTTAAAATGAACTATTTCTTAATATAGAATTTAAATAAATTAGCATAAAATATGTTACTATAATTATGTTACTAAACTTTATTTTATATAATATGTAATAATACATATAATATTTTGACTCTTTTATTTATTCAGGGTTATCACTGAATCTAATAATGAGACTGCAAAGTTCCAAACAGCTAAAAATGAAATGGTTCCTCAAGCAATTGAAAATATAACTGCGATTGATTATGAGTCGACGATTCAACCGATGTAAATAGTTTAAGCATTTTTTGTATAATTAATTAAACCTTTATGTATATAAATATTATAATCTTTCTAGAACATTTGTTTATAATATTACAATACATTATTCTAATAATTTATTATTTTCTTTTTTAATTAAATAGGGTTTCTACCGAATGTATACAACTGCAAGAACATAAAATTGATGAAACCATAACTTCGACTGATCGGTTTTGTTGGAAAAGCGATCCAGCTTTGTGGTCTATTAATGAAGCTACACGTGATTATGTTGCCAAGCATAGGTTCAAACAAAACAGAAACGCTGACTTTTCTAAATCAAGAAAAGAGTACAATGATGGCAAAGTTCGTTACTTAACGTCAAATATGTTTGAGTATATGCATATCAGTAAAGAAAAAATGCCTCGCAAGTGGCCTGTTTACTCTGAGAGCAATGGAACTGTTTTCTGCGGTGTTTGTTTATTGTTTTCAAGCAATTCAGAAGTAAGAACAAAATTATCATCGGAGGGATTCAATGATTGGAAAAATGCGCATACCAAAATAAAAGAACATGATAATTCTACATGTCATAGAAACTGTACGTCTGCATAGAAAAACAGACATTGGACTGAAAACCAAGTGAATAAGCAGCTGCTTGAACAAGTTGAAACCGAGCCAACTTATTGGAGGAATGTTCTTGAGCGTGTCATTTTAGTAATAAAAACTCTTGTTTCAAGAGGGCTTCCTGTGAGAGGACATGTCGAAATTTTTTGAAATAATCAAAATGGTAATTACATGATGTTGCTTGAGTTAATTTCGAAATATGACCACTTCTTAGCAGATCACATACAAAAATTTGGTAACTGCGGAAAGGGAAATACATCGTATTTATCCACCACGACGGTTGAAGAACTAATAGGTATATTAGCTAAAGCATTTAAAGATGAGATTCTCTGAAGCTTTCGAAGTGCCAAGTAGTTCTCCATAATTGTGGGCTCTACACCAGACATAGCACACGTGGATCAACTCGCTATAGTTATTAGACATGTGGGAAAAGATGGTACACCAAAAGAGTCATTTTTGGAATTCCTTCCAAACACAAAGGACGCTGTTCGACGCTGTATGTAATTTTATGGAAATTAACGAACGGTACATTAATTGTCGTGGTCTGTCCTACGACAACGCGTCAAATATGTCCGGTCTTTACACAGGTCTTCAAGCCCGTATGAAAGACGTAAATGCTCTAATTGTTCTGGTCATTCTTTCAATTTAGTTGGTACAAATGCAGCTGAATCATGAACTGAAGCATGTACTTATTTTCTACTTCTTCAAAATTTTAATAGTTTCTTTAGTGCATCTACATCAAGGTGGGACATACTTCAAAATTTAGTAGATGAAGGATCCAGTACATCCTCTTTGAAAATTCTTTCAATTATGCTTTGGTCAGCTCGAGATGATGCATGTCAGGCTCTAAAACATCGTTAGCAAAATGTTTTAGATGCCCTTCAAATTATATCTGATGATTCTACGCAAAAACCGTCAACGCGTGCAGAAGCTAAAGGTGTTATTGTTGCTTTAAATCGACTTGAAACCTTTATTATGACCGAGGTTTGGGGATTCATGTTAGACCGCTTGAATGCGTCGAACAAACAACTGCAAAAAGTCGATATCGATTTAAGTTCCGTGGTTGGTATTTACACTTCGCTTGTAGATCTTTTAAAAACGAACAGAGACAATTTTGAATTTTTTGAAGAGAAGGGTACGAATCTGTCAAACACTGAAACGAACAAATCGGAAAACAAAAGAAAAAGGAAACGTAAAATGCATTGTGATGAAACTAACGAGAATGCAGCAGAACTGACCGCACGAGACAAGTTTAAAATCGATACTTATTTGGTTATTGTTGATAAATTACTTGCAGAATTGAATAAGAGACTTGAAGCGTATAAAGATGTATATGACAAATTTAAGGCTGTCATTGAAATAGAAAAATTATCTTTGATGGATTTGAAAAAAGCAGCGATATTTTTATGTTCACAATTTCCCCAAGATCTTGAAGAATCGCTTGTTTCTGAACTTATACATTTAAGTTCGTATTTAAAAATCCTTGAGGGTGTTAACCCAATGAATCCTGCAGCTTTATTAAAGTGGTAACGGAAAGAAGAATTAGAATGTATTTATCCTAACATTGACATTGCACTTCGAATCTTTTTATGTATTCCGGTGGCCAATTGCACAGCATTAGAAAAAATGCGCCGTTGGGGGTCAGAGTTTTGTGTTAGCTCAAAGCTATCGTCAGAGAGCAGCGCTTTAGAAGGGCAGACTTTCAATTTTTTAAATTAGATTTCCAGTCGCTATAGAGCGCTCTACAAGGAGGAGATTTAATGGCGGTTTCGGTTAGGTCGGGTCGGGTCGGTTCGGGTCGGGTCGGTTATTACGAGTATTTACTGTGACGCAACTTCTCATTGCAAATTTAAAAAATAAAATAAGCCGTATATAACCGTAGACAAACAAAATACAAATATGTACATAAATTTGTATTTACACTTATGCTCTGAGGCCTCCATCGACCGTTATGCGCAGTCGTGTGTGCAAGGGCCAGGGAACTGACTTCAATGTTTTTTGGCGCTATGAATCAATGCTTTGGAATTTCAACCTATAGAAGAAAGTATAATTCTGATGAATAATTGTAAACATCTTTCACTCTGGTCGTTATATTGATGTTCGTTCCTGTGCCCGACGTGAAAAGACCATGGATTGCTGAAGTTACAACTCTATCCCTCATTGCTACCCCTCTGCCTCCCACTTTCCCCGTCTCGTCACCGCGAAGGCCACCTTCCCCGAAGGCAATAGTCGCGAGTGCTGCGTCATGAAAAAAAGTACGTTTAATTTAAAATCACATGATCAAAAAATATAATTTTCATCTCAAATTACCGTCACAACATTATATCATATATCATTGTATTCCTCTTTGTATGATCTATCCATTGCTAGTGAGAAAAATGTATAGTTCTATTCAAAAAATCAAAGATAAATATATTTCCCGAAAACTATAAAAATATTTCAAACAATATCTCTGCGGCATATTACGTCCTATAATTTCCGCATCGTTGAGTGAAAATATCATTTCAATATCGAGAAAAGTTTAGACGTTAGGGGGTGGCCCTTAGTTGGTAAGACACCTGTATATTTATTTACCATTTGTGTTTTTATGGTATTCAAACATTTCTGTTTTTTTGGATATTGTATTTAAAATTCAATTTTAATTTTAATTTTAATTTTAAATTTTGATTTGCTTTTGCATTTTTGTTTATTTTACTTTTGTAAATGAGTAAAGAAACAGTTTTAATTGTTATAACTGCATGATTTCAAACTACCTGCTAATGTGACTACATTGTATTGCAAAATGTTGTGGTTTTCAAGTGTATTGACGATAATAAAAATAATTGCGCGTATTTTGTTCCAAAATTGCATTGGGCCGTAGCGCGGCCATTATTACATAATAAATGCATAGCACCTGTTTACTTTTTTGCCACGGCTGTAGTGAACCTCGTAGGTAGGTAGCCGTTTCACTTTCTCTGGCGTTCCAGGTAGCTGGCACGAAACAAAAGTCGCTCCCAAGACGGTCAGGGACGAAGTCACAGGTAAAGGCAAGCGCAACATACAGGAACAGGCCCACTCAAAACTATGAATGCTCAGGTCAGTTGCCTGCGTATATCGCAAGACGCGTGTTTTCTAATTTCTTATTCGATCATCTCGATCGGCAAGGTACACCTTCCTACAATTTATACAATTAACACCCTGCTTCTTCTTACTACCCGCGCTAATGATTTTTTTGTTCCCATTAAAACTTCCTAGCGAATTTAATATCAGAATGTTCACGAAGATTTATTTTTCCAAAGTGTTCAGGCACAAATTGCATATCGGAGGTATTACGCAAGAAAAACTTTTCCGAGTGCGCTTTCCTTCTCAGAGTCTGTCTGTGTATATACGACAAGCATCAGCGCTGTCTCAAATGGATGAATTAGGGGCATAACGCCCGCGGTTGCACGATGCGGCGACCCGATGAAGTGAGCCGATCACGCCCGTGCGTGTCCCCTCCCCTTCTGGCAGGTTGACTCTAAAGCGAGACACACCACACTCAAGCGCTAGGCACATAAACAGCCCCGTACTAGGTGGAGCGCCTACGCGTTGGAAATGTGTTTCGCTCGCACAACCTATGTGTCTTCACTTTATCACGGGTACTAGGGAGCTCATTCGCTGAATTTGTAAATCAGTCGCCACGTTAATAACGATATAAACGATTTATCTACTTGTATCACATTGTGGTAAAGGGAGGCTCTTTGCACAGCCCTTTTTGGATTTAACTATGAAACATATTTTAGGCGAGTTGAAGATGTATTAGTTATTTATTTAACATCAAAAACTAAAATAAATCAGTGTGACGTATTGGGAAGAAATAGTATAATCAAGTATGTTTTCTAGAGCCCCGGAATAGCTACCCTCGCACTTTTACTACATTAAGTTGAATTATAAGTGAAAGTAGCAACCAGCATTTTTGGCTAATTTTGTTTGTGAAAAATTAAATATTTGCACTCGTGTACAGGCGGCACCACACTTTCGTTATTCGGCAAGTAGCGAACAACCACTCGCCGAATCCCGAGTATTGTGGATGAGTTGCTTGCTATTTCCGAGTGACGAACATTGGTGACCGATGTACCCACATCGTGTCGATTTTTAGTACACATCAAAGGGAGTGATCACATCAGCTGTTCGGAATTGGGTGATTAGTAAGTAGCTCTCTGCTCTGCAAATGCCGAATATGTGGAGCCATCTTAATAGAAACTGCACCGGCAAACGAAATATTTTGTTCCAAATCTCTTACCACACTCCTACTATTTTCATTCACTATATTCGGGCTACTATGGTATACCTGGTGTGCCACCAACTAGCAGCCACTGTCATACCTACTGAACGGTTCACGATATCAAAATGTAGTTTCCACCGAACAATTCAGAATCGTGGGGTACGTCACAGAGATATTGTTCGTAATATTTTTAGTTTCGGACACATTCAACCATTTTATTTTTTAAATGGAACTTCATAGATTTTTCACTTGGAATAGATATATCATGAAAAACAGAATACAATGATGTGGTCATTTATTAATAATTTAAAATAAACTAGAAATTGTTCGTGGTATTCGTTTCATTTCTCGTCGAATTTTGTTCTTTCAATTGCACAACATTTCTTCTTAACATTCATACAAAATTTGTTTTGTTGATCTAATATCGCACAGTGAAGGAAGAACTTCTTAACATGATGTAAAATAATTTTAGTTTTTAATTGATAATTCATTTTCACACGACCATAATCTCTTTTAAATCATTTACACGTACAATCTTCCGCACTAACATTCACCATAATAATTGACCCGGTTATTATTTATTTAATAAGCATCTGTGAATATCATAAAGGGGAAAATATAATTTTCCCTCTCTCTTTCCCTCTAAAGGCAAATGACAAATTGCCTGTATTATCTTCTATTGTTTTTTCGCCATGTGATACAGTGGAAAATCCAATGAGTGATTTCAGGCCAGATTCCAAGATTAAGAGTTGTATTATAGTTTCACACGGATGGTCTTAGAGCAATCACGTTTTGAAAGAAAAATGTAAAATATTAGTAAGGCGAAGAATTGACTAGTGAAATACGGTTGGCCAAGTGAACAATGTAATAATTAACTCCCAGAAGGTTTTCTGAGTCGACATTTATCACAATTGACGGAAGAAAGTGAGGTTCTGTGACGTACTGACTAGAGCTGTTGATAGTTCAGTTCATTCGGAATTACTCTAGTTTCAGTAAATTACTTCATTGCGGAAAAGCAGCACATGCTGAAATAACGCTGCAAATTAATACTAGATGACGACTGTTCTCTATTTCGGGTAGTTTTTCTGTTCTTCACTGGGTTTGAAGTTTCATGTTTCAAGTTCCAAGGAAGCAGAAGTCGCAAGAGTGAATAAGGAACGACGATTGGTGTATTTAGCGAGGGAAAGAAAAACTAGTTGCCATTCTTGTCAGTCGAAGGCATTGCTTGTCCCCAGTGCTTGAAGACGCGACGACGACGCCGGGTGCTGAGCGACGGCAGTGGTGGAAGGGACGGTGACGGCGGCGGTAACGGCTGCATGGACCCCGGCGGCGCGGTGGTGTAGCCCCCCAGCTTCCAGCGGACAGAATAGGCGGCGGGCGGCGGTGGTCGGTCCGGCCCACGGCCGGGCGGCGGAAAAGAGAGTGAAGGGGAGGAACACGAGATGTGGAAAGAGGCGGAGAAGGGAGGGGAGACGGCAACGAGGACGCCACCACGGAGCGGAGCGGTGAGGCGAGGCGAGAGGCGAGACAAGGCAAGGCAAGGCGAGGCGAAGCGAGGCGAAGCGAGGCGAAGCGAGGCGAGGCGAAGCGAGGCGAGGCGAGGCGAGGCGAGGCGAGGCGAGGCGAGGCGAGGCGAGGCGAGGCGAGGCGAGGCGAGGCGAGGCGAGGCGAGGCGAGGCCAGGCGAAGCGAGGCGAAGCGAGGCGAAGCGTGGCGAAGCGAGGCGAAGCGAGGCGAAGCGAGGCGAAGCGAGGCGAAGCGAGGCGAGGCGAGGCGTACCGCTAGTATACCATATGCCGCGCGCTGCACGCAGTTGTGTCCTCTCCTGCTGCGGCCTCTGCCGATTGGCCGACTTTGCTCCGACCCGAGCGAACGGCCTCGCAGAAACTCGCCTGGGACAAGCTTCCACCGCGTGTGGCAGCCCACATCTGTTTCTGGGGTAAGATGCTACTCAGTTATCGCGTACGGCGTGTTTTGTTTTGCTCATTCCGTCAATGGCCGACGTATCGGCTCTTGTAATACTATTTTATCAAAAAACTGTTCGAAGTGCAAAACGGTGTTTTATTTTTCTCGAAACGTGCATTGCCAGAAGATGCAATTTGAGAAGAACTTTCATTTATTTTTTAACCCTACAAGATTTCATTAGGATACGTCCATGCAGAAATTTTGATTGTTAATTTATATTACCGACATTTTCTCAATTTTGGTTATTGTGATAATGCCTATATTTAAAATACATATAATTATACTTGCTATTAAACCTTCGCGTTTTTGCGTTATTTACTGAACATTGACTTTTTATATTTTTCTGCCAAAGTGTTAATAAAGTACTATGAAATCGGTATCTCTAATGACGTAATACGTTCAGCGATCCAGTTACAAGTTAAAATCGTCTCTCTTACTCAACTTATCAGACTCTGCTCAATCGCTGATATCATACGTTGCAGGATGATAAATGTCGGGCGGATAGTAATCGGACCATTTTATTCCTTTCATCTATTTTTCTCCGAAGTTTTCAGAATTCCAACATGACCTAATGTCAAAAGGTTATCCAAAGCTCTGTTTCTCACGATCTTTGCCTGCAAAGGACAGAAATCTGTTGAATAGTTTGTGCAATGGTGGTTCTGATGAATATAGAATACAACATTCAAATACACTTGGATATATTGTTCATTGACATTTCGTAAATGTTTTTGAAACGAAGTCGCGAAATTTTAAAAAACAAGTAGTTTCATTTTGATACATTTAGAAAGAATAATTTTGGACATAGAAAATATTTTTCAATAATTTTTAACTTGTTTTATTTTGTTTACGTTGCAGTGAAAATTATTAATTGCTTAAGGGCGAATATGATTTTATTTTTAGTCAGTTTTTTCATCTAATGGATTATTTTATAACTTTCAATTGAATGATGCAACATCACTATTACATCTATGGATATTAGAGTTATGAAGTTTTAGAGCAATGATACTTTTTTTCAGTACTTGTTGTGAGTTCGTATTGTATTAATGTTTTTATAACGTATGTAGAAAAGTTTTTGCCTTTTGCTACATTAATAAAAACATTTTTATAATCATTTGAATAAATAGGGAAAAATGCAACTTTCCAGCCCCAAACTTGAGTAGTGCTTGGTAGGATTTAAAAAAAGTATGTGCCTGTCTGATCAAATTTGCCGTACATTTTACAATGCCGAAACATTGCGTATTCATGGCAATTAATACAGACATACAATACACGTCTTATTCCAAAGAATTATAATAGTATGTGAAGGAAAAACGTTTTAGATTGAAGTTTGTTTGCATTAGTATTTAGAAATTCTTTTAATTTTCATGATCTCGGGCAAAACTCCGCTGCTGATTTTTAATCTGTACCCCGTAAACAAACTTTATATTTCCTGAACGTATTGTCGAAAAATACTTTTCGTAACTTTGTGTACCTCCCTTCTTTAGTAGAATGTTTGTATACTATTTTCTAAAGGTTTACCTTTCTTTGTTAAAATACTTTAAAAAAATGAAAGTAGCTACTGTCACGAACCAGTTCTTGGTTTGGGACGTCGTCCGTGTGACCGCCCTCCCTTCTCTCCGAATGCCGACATATCGCACCACTGTTAGGTTTTACTCTTCTGAAAACATAGCCTTTCAGGTTCTTTCACGCAGCCGTCCACTAGCTATGGTAGATTCAGGTAGGTCAGTCGACTTCTACAAGACTGGTGTTGCCGCACGATTTATTTTTCGGAGTAACTGAAGCGGACCGTCGCTTATTTTGTATCAACTGAAAAATATTGTAAAGGTGTGGTATTTGACCAGTATAAATGCTACACCTTGACGGAATAGTTAGCAAGACAGAGTGAATTGGCCTGAAGATATTGAGACAATTATTTCTCATTGTTTTGTATGGGAGGTAATTATTTCTATTTATTGGAGTTTTTAATTGATGCAGTTTGTTTTTAGTTTGTATTATTTTGATGTCTATGTGCTGTTTCCAGTTCATTTTGGTGTCCATGTGCAGTCCAAGATATTTTATGGGTTTATTTGGTGGGTACCATCGGATGGGCTCATTATTTAATGTTAGTGGGGTTGGTGAAGTGTATGGTCTTAAAGATAATATTTTAGCTGCAGTTTTGTTTGGGTTTAATTTTATTTTCAATTTGGATGACCAACTGTCTATTTGGTTTAGAAACAATTGTATGTGGTTTTTAACATTTATTAGAGAGTGACTGGAAGAGAAGATAAGTGTGTAATCTGCAAACTGTGCTGTTTTTACTGTTTCATCTATGGGGAGTCTGAGGGTACATAGAGATTAAAAAGTGTGGGTGATAGGGGGGATCCTTGTGGTAATCTTGCTTTGATTAACCTGGGGTTTGATTGATAGTTGTTGATTGTTACTGCAAAGGTTCTGTTGGTTAAATAGTTTTGAATTACTGAGGTGATGTAGTGTGGAGTGCCTATTTTCTTTAATTTATATATTAGTGCCTGGTGCCAGACTCTATCAAATACCTGTGTATGTCAAGTGATATGAGTATTGTATGATGTTTTTCTGAAATGCTGTGTTGAGATGTTTTGTGATTCTGAGGAGTTGATGTTGTGTGGACATATGGGATTGCTTTTGTTATTAGTAGGTGCTTTTTAAAACGTTGGAGTATTATTTTTTCGAAAATTTTAGACAGAGATGGTAGAAGGCTTATCGGGCGATAACTGTCGGTGTTGGCTGAATTTTGTTTCGGAACCGGAAGAATGATAGCATGCTTCCAAGTGGATGGAAAACGATTTGTTCTGAAGCATGAATTGTATATGTTTGTTAAGTATGCAATTGCGGGGCCTGGTAAATGTTTTAATATTGAATTATTGATATTATCATGACCTGGTGCTTTTTTTATCGGGAGAGAGTTATTGATTTGTTTTATTTCTTTAGGGTTTGTGTAATGAATTTTGTGATATGGGCCGTTGTTTGGGAGGTTTATTGACTGTATTATTGTGTAGCGATCCGGGTGCGGTTTAGATTTGTTGAATGTGAAAGTCGACTCAAAGTAATTGGCTATTTCCTCTGCCTTGTCGGTAGGGGTGAATAACTTGCCTTTCGGTGAGTTGATGGGAGGAATTACGGTTTTCTTTTTTAGTATTTGTTTGGTGAATTGCCAAATAGAGTTGTTTTGTCCTGTTTGTATCTTGTTCTGGAATTTGAGATTTATATGATTTTTTGTTGATTTCTTAACAATATTAGTTAATATATTTAGTTCTGCTTTTATTTGTGGATTTTTGGTTTGGTTCCATAGTTTTCTGGTCCTGTTTTTGACAATATTATGTTTTTAATTTCTGCAGGTAGAGCAGAATGATTAATTTTGTTATGCGTTTGTGTATTTGTGGGCTGCGTTTCTGTTATTGCTGTATGTATTATGGAGTTTAGTAATATTACGGCGTTGTCTATTTCTAGAAAATTATTTAAAATTTTAAATTTTGGTATTAAATTTCTGGTTATATTTTACGATTTAATCCAGTTTAATTTAAGTGTATTTTGGGGATTGGGGATCGCGGGGGTTGTCGAGTAAGTATTGTCGAGTAAGTATATTTACCGGAAGATGGTCCGAGTCGAGTTCGTGATACGGAGTTGAGTAAAAATTGATATTGCCGTCAGTCAGTCCGATGTCAAGAATGTCTGGTTGCTTAGTTACGTCTCATGGATAGTACGGTGGTTCAGGTGGTCATAGTATATTGATAGTGGTATTGTTTATATTTTGTGAAAGTATTTTTCCTGCTTGATTGCAAGTGCGACATCCCCAGTTTGTGTGTTAAGCGTTTAGATCACCTAGTATTAATGTTTTTTTGTTTGGGGTGAATAGATTAAGAATATTTTGGGGTTGTATTTTTATTGATGGAGGTTTATAGGCAGTTATAATAATCCATGATTCATTGTTAGGGTTATTGCTACTGTTTCAATTCCTGTGATGTTTGTTATATTAATTTCATGATGGATTATATTATTCTTGACTGCTATAAGTGCATCACCTTTTCGTTTGGTCCTGTTATTTCTATAAATATTGTATTCTGGCATGTAAAATTTATTACTACTGTTTAGGTGCGTCTCTGTTATGCACGCAATGTCCATGTTATATGTGTGTAAATATTAAGTTCTATTTTTTTGATGTGATCCCATTTGCATTCTAATGTGTAAATGATTAATTTCTATGGGCTTGTATAGACATTATTGTTATAAAAAATGCTGTTATTGTATTCTGAATTGTATTGATTATTGATGGTATGAGGGAGTTTATGAAGTTAATACAGGACGATATAGAATTAATTATTGTATTTAAAAGGGTATTATTATTATTATTATTATTATTATTATTATTATTATTATTATTATTATTATTATTATTATTAATCGGCCGACTAGGACCACGCATCCTGCATTTACCGTGGCTCAGTTTTTATTTATTATCACGGTGGCAGGTGCTTGCAACAACTTTTTGGGGGGACCAGCATTTTTAGCTGGATCCGATTTTTATCCCCCACGGTTGTTAGCCCTGGGGGTATGGAAGATGAAATGATGATGATAATGGGGGTGAAAGGACAACACATACAGACATACACAAACACAAATACGCCCATGCCCGAGGCGGGACTCGAACCCGCGATCTTCTGGTCCGAAACCACTCCGGCACAACTGCCTTAGCGATCTCGGCCATCTGATCGGATTATTATTATTATTATTATTATTATTATTATTATTATTATTATTATTATTATTATTATTATTATTATTATTATTATTATTATTATTATTATTATTATTATTATTATTATTATTATTATTATTATTATTATTATTATTATTATTATTATACATTATTCACAGTATCTACTGGTCGGTATGTCAACCACACACAGGAATAATGACCAGGTGTGTGGTTGCTTTACTGAAGGTTCAGATGGCTTCTGACAATACGGCATGTATTCAAAATTACACACTTTTGCATATTATATACATTCCTGGCATCCAAGTGAAGACACTCCAGTGCCCGAAGTGTCATTTTTAGGATCACTCCTGTAGCTGATATTATTATAGGCACAGTTGTCACTTTACTGAAGTTCCACTGAGATGCGACTTCATGGGCGAGATCGGTATACTTCTGGATCTTCTCTTGATATTTTCCAGATATGTTGTGGGTATTGGGTATTGATATATCGGTAAGGAAAACCTGCTGATGGTTTCTATCAATGTACGTTATGTCGGGTCTATTGCCGCCGACGTGTCTGTCAGTGATAATGGAGCGATCCCAGTAGAGTATGTGCTCACTACTTTCAAGCACATTCTGCGGCACATATTTATAATACGGCACGGAAGTGGCGAGTAAGCCCGTTCTCAATGCCAAAAATTGGTGGACCTGCTTCGCCACTTCATCATGCCTCTTTTTGTATTCCAACTGTGCGTGGCTGCTACATCCACTTGTCACGTGTTGGATAGTTTGCTTGCAGCCTCACATCTTCTACACGAGTCGGAATGAATGGTAGAATCTCTCAGAATGTGTTTTCTGTAGTTCAGTGTTGGTACCACTGGGTCCTGGATAGCTATCATGAAGGCTTCTGTCTCCGGAAAGAGATCCCCGTGCTGGAGCCATGCGTGCGACGCAGAGATGTCGACTTCTGGTTTACTCAGCTCGTGAGGGTACCTTCCATGCAGTGCCTTCGCTTTCCATAAGGTTAACTTCTCTTCCGTTTCAATGATTGGTTGAACAAGCGGATCAAGCTTTTTCAAGTTCAGAGGACTATAGTTATTATCAACTGCGCTCACTGCTTGCTGAACTCTCCCACAATGTTCCAAGAAGTATCTTCTGAGTGAAGCAATTTGAGAGCTGTGTAGATTTATGAGATCTACAAACACCTCGCCCTCCTTGCGACCTTGGAAGGGTAAAACGCTCAGTACTTGAATGGGGATGATGTTTTCGGTGTCGAGTCATAGCTGTTCGAATTGTCCTCTGGAGGTTGTCGAGGTCGGTATTGCTCCATTTAATAACGCCAAAGGAGCATGTGAGCACTGGAATAACAAATGAATTGATGGCCTGCACAAGGTTTCTAGCAGAGAGTTGAGTTTTTAAGAGTCCATGCAATCGTTTACACACTTCAGTTGTTAGTATGTTCTTAGTAACAGTATGTTTCATTCGAAGTGACTGTTGGAAATCCAAGTATTTGTAAGTTTCATGGGGTTCCATTAAGGTAATCTTTGGTTCATTGTCAGTTTCCAAATTTATAACTTGCATATGACCACGAATGATATTCACTCTCCTGCACTTATCCAAACCGAATTTCATCTTGATGTCGCCAGTGAACTTCTCCGTCACGTTTATTAGTTGCCGCATATGACTCTGTGTCTGCATAGAGCTTCAGGTCATCCAAGTAAAGAAGATGCGAGATCCGGAGAAGAGTTAAGTTCCCCTTTTTAAGAGCGATTCCATAATTAGCTGAATTAAGTAGAGTAGACAGGGGATTCAAGGCTAAGGAGAACAATAAAGGGCTTAAAGAGTCACCCTGGAAAATCCCTCGGCGGATGTGTATAGTATCTGTGTGGACGTATTGTTTTCCATTAGAGAGATACAGTTTTGTATTCCATCGACTCATCGCGGTTTTCAGGAAGTTTTGGATAAACGGGTGGACCTTGTATACATCCAAACATTGAAGGAGCCAAGAATGGGGCACGGTGTCGAATGCTTTAGCGTAATCTATGTAGCATGCGTACAAGTTTCTTTGTTTTGCAAGCACGTGCCCCATAATTACAGAGTCTATAATGAGTTGCTCCTTGCATCCCTGAGATCCAGGTCTACATCCTTTCTGTTCATTTGCTAAGATGTTCTGTTCCTCAATGTTTGTCATCATCATTTGTGAAACACAAGATGTTATGAGTTTGTAGAAACTTTGAAGGCAGGTTATAGGCCTGTACATCGAGGGGTCTTTAGTGTCACCCTCCTTTGGTAACATGAATGTTCTACCTTCAGTGAGGAAGTAAGGTAGTTTTTCTGGATTGTGAAGAAAATGTTGAATTATATTAGCTATATGATGGTGAGTGCTTGTAAATTTTTTCAGCCAATAATTGTGCAGGCCATCACTGCCTGGTGCCTTCCAGTTATGTGCTTTGTTCAAAGCTGCTTGGACAATTTCTACGGTGATGATTGGTTCACCCATTAGAGGGATATCTCGGAGTCTGTCATATTCCATTTCAATCCACGTCCTATCTGGGTTGTGGGACACAGCAGATGACCAGATAGGCTTCCAAAAGTTCTCTATTTGTGCCTTTGAGGGAAGCTTTGACTCTTTCAGATCATTTACAAGCTCTTTACCCTTTGACATATTCCTGTAGAATGCTTTCTGGTTTCTGTTAAAATGAGAATTCTGTTGCTTCCTCGTAGTGCAATTCCTGTAGCGTCGAAGGCGTTTTGTTAACGCCAAAAGCTTTTGTCGTAGGGTGTCAAGATGTTCTGTTATTGTTCAATTCAAGGGCTCGTGCTTCGTATGTATTTTTGTATTGATAAGGATGTTATTCACCTTTCTTCTCAGTTTTTCTGAGGTATTTCCTTTTTTAAATTGCGTGAGTCTCCCAATATCTCTCCTAGTGCTTTCTATACGATTCACCAGCTGTCTTTCCCAAGGTGGCATTCTTTTTTCACTTCGATCATTGTGGCCAGTTGCTACGCGTTTGAAAAGCTTGGAACCGTTACATCTTGAAGCCACAACCGCAGCACAATAAATTGCTGTGTGTACTTCTTCGAAAGATGGTCTTTGTTGTAGATGTTGTGGCAGTACTTTCTCATTCAAAACGCTGATTGTTCTTGCTAATTTCTTCGAGCAATTTTGTCTGGGAATGAGATAGCGGTTCAGTGGGTCAGTTCCCTCAAATTCTGTAAGTGCGACTGCAAATTCATTGCGAATTTGCACCTCTTCACTACTCTTCTCATCCATTCTTTCTGACATGCTTGTCCCATTGTCATCCTGAGTTTGCACAGCTGATATCTCCACTGCCCTCAGATTACTAGGTTATGAGGAGTTAAGCATTTTTCTCACTTATTCCTTGATTGCTTCCAAAACTGGTGCAGAGAGGAGATTTTTCTGAACAATTGCTCGGCGCTTGTCCGCTATTCTTTGCTCACTATCTTCAGAATCAGGGAAACGGCGAAGAAATCTTTGATGTAACTTTTGTCGGTAGGCCGTAGTGTCAGTCTCCATTTTGGTAATGGTGTAGTATTCACGCATGATGAAGATATTTATTTCTGTAGTCCACTTCATCCTTCTGCGTTGCCTGCCTGCGGCAGTGGTCTCTGGAAGCAATAGATTGCTTCTCTGGGAAGCACTTGGCGGCAGGTGCAGCAGTACGTGGAGATGGATGGGTGCTGCTATGTTCGGCTGTAGTATATTCGGGGTTATCCCCGATCAGGGCCCGCCTGTTCAGCTCCTGATCACCACCGGCTCGCATGCTGTCACCTCCAGCGGTGGCTCCGAAGGTGCCCCGGCGCTCCCCAGGCAGCGGTTGCTTTTCCGAGGCCTGACGACGCATATTCCGTGTCTCCATATCTATATGGGTGTGCCATCGAGCTGTTTGCCGCCAAATTTTCTGACGTTGCCCGTCTCCGACGTGGCTAAGTTCTCAATTGCTCGGACGTAGGGCTGGACTTTGGGAGTCATTATTATTATTATTATTATTATTATTATTATTATTATTATTATTATTATTATTATTTATTATTATTATTATTATTATCTTGTTGGTTTTGTTGAGTACGTTTTCTCTGTGATCTCATATTGTTATCGAATCCTAATTGGTTTACAGAATGGTTGTTCCTAGTGAAGTTTCGAATTGACTGTATTGAGGATAGTGATGGAAATTATTCTTGTTAGCTGTTAAGGGGTGATGGTGGTGTTCTTTGGTATGAATTTTTTGTCTTATTGGGAGGGGTGGTTTTCTTTTCAACAATTTCCTTATAGTATAAACAGTTCTCATTTCTTACATCTGCACCGTGATTGCCTTTGCAGAGAATACAGGTGTTTGCATTTGCTTTACTTTCAGGACACGTTACAGAATAGTGACTACCATATTGCACAGTTAATTTTGTGATTGGACACTCTAGAAACAATTGCAAAGTCCAAACATCTATAGCACTGCAGTGGACCTTTTCGTTTTTTTCTTTTTTCGGTGGTGACTTTGAGTTTGCAGTATTGTTTGATGTCGGGTGGTGTTGGGTGGCTGGGTTTGGTGGTGACTTTGATGTTGAGTATTGTTTCCAGTGGTTCATTGCCGTTGAACTCGGCCGCTATTACAGGAATTTCTTCTGAAGAAGGGTGATTTTAACAATGGATGGGTGTTTTTGTTTAAATTCTTGCATGATTTCACTGTCAGTTATGGAGAGGTGGACATTTTTGAATACTACCAAAAAGTTTTTGTTTGCAGGGTCTTTGTAATCTTGAAATTTTCTATTTGTGTTGATTAAGTATTTTATGATTTTACGGAAATCTTCAGCTGAGCCGGGATTTATTTTCACTTTGTTGTTTTTTTGTTCAGCTACGAAGTTTTTTGATACGTTAATTTTAATTTCATTAACGAATGAGTTTGATAGTTATCTCGGCAATAAAAATTGAGAGTATTTTATTGGTTGTAGTAGACTGTGAAGATTGATCATACTTTAGATATTTGAACCGGTTATTTGGGGGACGAGAATTGGTTTCCTTGGAGGCTAATTCCGTAAATCTGTTACCTACTGGGACATTGTATGTAATGAAAGTCTTCAGTCCCTGGCCATATTATTAGACGCACCCTAAATTTTCAATAAAAATCACGTTTTTGTGACGAAAAATGTATTTTTTTTTATTTCTAACGAAATACGTAAGTTATAATTGAATACTTACGATACAAACAAGATATCATATGCAAAATTATGAGTGCCAGTATAATTTAATTTTCATAAAAAATCTCCATGCACATGTATATCTTTAATACTTTGTCAGGCTACCTTTGACGTCTATTAGAACTTTAATTCTTTTTGGCATGCTATGAATGCATGCCTGGACTGTTTCTTGCAACTTTGGATGATGGTACCAGACTTGAATTACTTTCTCAAGGAGGCGAATTTTTGTTGTTATTTCTTCCTTTGCGATTTCCCTCTTCATGAGCTCCCAAACATTTTCTATTGGGTTCATATCTGGTGAATTTCCTGGCCATGGTAACACAGGAACATTTTTCTCCAACAAAAATGATCGAACTGTTCGAGCAGTATGACATGAAGCATTGCATAAAAACAATTGATTCTTCATTAGTGAACCATTCCTGTAGTTGAGGCAGCAGTCGTTTCTCCAATATTTGCTTGTACTGGTCTTGTTTCATGATGCCCTTAACCAAGTACAGACGCCCTGTGCCTTTGCCACTGATCACTGACCAAATCATTGCCTTGACTGATTGATTCACAGTCTGGATGACACAATCTGAATGATACTTTTCACCAGGGCGCCTTCTCACAAATTGATGTTTGTTTGCTAGAATTTCGAAAGTGCATTCGGCGCTAAAACAAACCTGAAATACAAGTAAATGACATTAGAATTAGTTTTGGTAGCCATTTATAATTATAAAAAAACACTAGACTACATTTTTACCGATTTCCAGAAGTCCAAATCTTTATTCTTAAGGTTCTTAGCCCATTCAAGACGTTTTTCTTTCATACCAACTGTTAATCTGGGTTTGTGGGCTGGTCTACAAGCTTTAAAATTCATTTGTAGTAGTGAACGCCTTACTGTCCTTTCAGATACACAGATTCCACTACTTTCAATTTAAATTTAATTTGTTTAGTAGTAGCAAACCAGTTTTCATGGTAAATTTTCCTCAAACATCTCTCAGATCTTGGTAAAAATATTCTCTTCCGTCCACAAGTGTTCTTCCTTCGTGGGGATAATTCTTCACCAAGGACAATTTTTTTCTTAATTCACCGAATGTTTGTCTCGGATACGTTCAACCTTCAAGATATCTCACGATTTGAATAATTTTCTGTGTCAACAAGAGCTTTCACTGCTGCGATCTTCCGAGGAGACAAATCACTTGCCTTTCTCATTATTTTTATTCAAAACGATCAGTTTTTCGTATACAACAATTCACAATTTTTAAATAAACACGGCTATAAGTATTTCACAAACTAATAAATGGAAAATAAACTATCTTTATACAACAACACACTACTCATGTCACCTCTTGTTCTACTCAACTCTTGTAATTTGTGCGTCTAAGCAACAATGAAGTGTCACAACAATGGTACATAATGACAAATAATGTGTTAATTATTAGAAAAAGAAGCTTTGTTTTCATTGATTGATTCGCAACAATGCCAGATGTAATGTACTGCAGTAAGACACTTCAAAACCACATTTTGTTAAAAATTAGGAGTGCGTCTAATAATAGGGCCAGGGACTGTATATTCTCATTTCTGTAGTTGACCTTTTAGGCTACGGAGTCTATTGGAACATCGTAACCATCTGTGTGTGGTGCACTGGCTAAATCTGATGTAGAACCTTTAACATAGTCACTGTCACTTGCACTTGCACTGTGTTTTTTGTTATCGCTGTTTGGAACCGTCCTCGCCTACTGACCTTTTTCTTTGGTTGACGCTGGCTTCTACCTCATGCCGGCTGCCTAAGGTTACGAGCGTTGTACCTTGCGATGGGTCTTGATAACATGAAGTTTCTGATGTAGAAGATTACATGGCTGTATCCTCGTTCGTGGCACTTTCACTGTGTGTGGTAGGTAAATTAATGAAGTTGCTTTGCGGAATACCACTGGAGTTGTGTAGCACGTAAAGAGCTTTGCTGACTACGTTGCCTGTTGATTGATTCACATCGAATGCCATTGGTGAACGTTATTCGATGCACTGCATTAATACAATATTTCATTTATTGCACTTATTACAAGAAGCACTTGAAATATAAACTGGTTTGTCAGTAACGGGCGGGACCGTACCGACGCTAGCGTTCCGACTTTTACGAGCGCTCTACGATGTGAACGGCTCGGTGGACGGAACTCGAATCCTTTGTGTTGCACTACGCCCTTAGAATATCAAAGGGGAGTCTTCTTGGGATTTTCTTCTTTGTCTTATAGTGAGGACGTGTCGAGCTAATTGTTGTAGCGTTGCCGGAACTTCGTTGGTTTGAAAGGCGTGTTAGGCGTCGTTAAACGAAAGCCGTCTCAAGCAGTGAGTGAAGGACTCGATATCAAGTTCCTTCCTCAGTACTTTAACCGTTTCCGAAACGGATGGCGTGCTATGAGCCGTAGAACTTTGTTCTGTACCAACTCAAGTGTATTGTTGTACTTCTGTATTGTGGTCCACCACGTTGGACGCAGCGTAGGCCGGCAACACGTTTTACAGAGTGCCAAGCGAAGTTCCAAGGGGAGTGTAGGTTCCCTCAAAGGGGTTGTAAGAGTCGAACTCTTTGTTGTAATGTTGATCGAATTCGCCTGACATGTAAATGCCAGCGCATCCTTCGATCAAAAGTGACGCCTAAGTAGGTTGCCTTAGGTACCCATGTTAGTTTTCGTGTTACGAGTGTAATTTGTTTTGGTGTAAAACTAGTGTATTTGTGTTTGTGGCGGGTATAACAGATGGCCTACGACTTTTCCGCTGAAAAAGTCAAGTTCCGTCCACTTCAGCGTCAGGTTCATCTGTTTTTGATGTATTTTGAGTTTGCGGTCTACCTTTATTCCTCTTGCTAAGACGGCTATGTCATCAGCATAAAGGAAGAGCCGTATTCGTGGTATATGCGGGATGTCATTGACATACATCGAGGACAGTAACGGAGAGAGAACAGAGCCCTGAGGGACTCCGGCCGCAATCCTCCGCTTTGAGGATCTCGCTTTGCCCACATTTAACACGAATGTGCGGTTTGTAAGGAAATATGTAACCATTTCGGTAACATCTTGTGGAAGGCAACACCAAAGTTTTGTGACGAGTGTGCTGTGTGGCACTTTGTCAAAATCTTGTACCACGTCGAGATATATGAGAGTTACATCCTGTGTAAGTAAAAACGGTGGCCGGCTATTCAATTTGCTTTTATCTCCCCACGATTCTTTCGCTGCGATTGGCTGAACGTGAGATGACGCAATTATTCGTGCAGTAAAATGCTAATACTCATCATTTATACCGTAAAATGCCCGATTATGAACGATTACTTGCAACAGAAAATATCTTCTATTATGCTGGTATGCAAAAAAGTGTTAATTTCTTCATGTACATTGTTTGGCGTCTTTGCCGGGGTAAGAATTCACACACATGAACGGTTTGTAATTTTTTTTATTTATTTCTTGCCCGTTCGGCCCTTCGGCCTTTCGGGAGTTATTACTTACGATACATACATTACATGAGGACTTAACAGTCTCTTCCATTTACATCAGGGCACAAGTATACTTACTTATGCTTATTTTTCAATCTATAAACAGTTTACCTTTCATACAAAAATATTCAAAATAAACCTACTAGTTAAACAATATATAAAGGTATACAAAGGTATACAAAGGGATACATAGGGATACAAAGGGATACAAAGGGATACAAAGGGATACAAAGGGATACAAGGGGATACAAGGGGATACAAGGGGATACAAGGGGATACAAGGGGATACAAGGGGATACAAGGGGATACAAGGGGATACAAGGGGATACAAGGGGATACAAGGGGATACAAGGGGATACAAGGGGATACAAGGGGATACAAGGCGTGACAAAATCCTGAAAAGTTCTTTTGCTAGGACTAGCTTCAAGCCGTACATAATTTTTTTCGATAGTTTATTTATGTACAGTTTAATGCAGCTAATGTTTAATTCTCTTGGGAATTGTGCATGAGGAATAAACCAGGGAGCTTTGGTGACCAGTCTTATACATTTGTTTTGAATTATTTCCAATTTATTAATATGCGTGTTTTCGGCGCCTCCCCACACTGAGCAATAACAGGTGTGCGACGGGCGAATTATAGATTTAAAGATTGTTACTCCGTGTTTTATTCTTAATGTAGAGTTTTTATTTATTAGAGGATAAAGTTGGGCCATTTTTGTTCAGATTTTGTTAGCAATATCAATTATGTGGTTCTTCCATGTTAATCTTGCATCTAATTTAACTCCTAAGTATTTCACAGGTTGGTTATTGTTTAGCAAGAGAACAGGATTGTTACTAATTGTTAACACTGGAGGGATTATGAATCTTTTCAGCGAGAAAATTTTAGCTTGTGATTTGTTTGGGTTTATCTGGATTCTCCATTTATCAGTCCATTTAATTAAGGTATTTAAATCATTTTGTAGGTTTTCCAGGGCAATAACCAATTCTTCATGTTGTGAGATGATGGCAGTGTCATCTGCGAACAAGGCTATTTCTGTATTCTGTTGTAATTCTGCAGTACCAGCTTTGTTTTTACTATTTAAGTCGCCTATGACAATGGTTTTCTTATTATTATTGTATACAATATTATTGGAGTTAAATATTTTATCCAAGGTCTTTATTGGGAATTTCTTATTAGGTGGTTGTAGGCTTCTTATTAGGTTATTATTATTATTATTATTATTATTATTATTATTATTATTATTATTATTATTGTTGTTGTTGTTATTGTTATTGTTATTGTTGTTGTTATTGTTGTTGTTAATACTATTATTATTTCTGATTTTTTAAGATTTAGAGGTACCGTCTCCAGGCAGTCAGAAGCGGGACATTCAATTTGAGAGTAACTATGCTCTTTACGGATTATTTCACGATCCCCATCCGCAGCTTTATAAGGTCTATCATTTCTATATATATTAAAAGCAGGTATCTTGAATTTATCGGTGGGAATGCGTTTTCGTAACGCAAGCTATTTGTATTTCGTGGAAGAACAAAAAGTACCTAAATATATTCACTTGTTTACTTAAACCATTTGCGTTCCAGTTTAACAGTTTTAAATCCGTGAGCTGGCTACGCTTCATTATCGTAACTCGACCTGGATATTTTGGATTTGTGGTAATATTGGTTTTGTTGTAATAGAAAATTCATAATCTGAGTAATCACAGTACTTGTGAATGATTCCATCAATCTATTCATATCAATGCCTTGATTCGTGAACGGCATCGTATTTCTAATGTTCTCTTGAGAATTATTTAAATGTCTTGTGGTGGGCCTGGTCTTTCGGGTAGGGAAGGAAATTAAACATTTACTAGGCTGTCCGGGTGACGCTGCGTCCATGGCGAAGGTGCCGACGTTTCGGTCGCCATCTTCGACCTTCCTCAGAGCGTAATGCGCGGAGATGTGCTGCGCACGAGTTTAAATGGGGCTTAGTTTCTCCTCTACCCGAGTGCCGGTGGCCGGGTGGTCGGCCAATGCGGAGAGAGTGCACCGGCCAATCAGGGGCGGACTCCCCGCAGGGTGAGAGAAGGCGCTCCGTCCGTAATCGGACGTTGCGGAGCAGCTAGGACCGCGTCCGGTCGAGATCGGACGTCCTGGTAAAATAGGTGTTTCCAGGCATCGTGTAGACGTATGCCTTGGTCAGCATTCAAGTTATAGGGGTGTTTGATGATTTCCACAGTCTCTTTTACCCTCCTCGTGCCCCAGCAGTCTTCTCTGGGTAAGAGGCGTGTGTCATCAAATAAAATAGCGGGGCCAGTTTTCCATGCGTGCAGGGCTACGGCCGATTTATTCGTATTATTGTATTTATAATTACGAATACGTTCCCGGAGGCTTTCCTCTACGGTACGTCCCGTCTCGCCAATGTAACTATGGCCGCAGCTGCATGGGATCTCGTATACCCCCGATGACATAAGGGGAGGGACGCGATCTTTCACGCGTACAAGCTTTTGCCCGAGTTTTTCCTGGGCTTTGTAGGCCGTCTTTATATCAAAGCGGCTCAGAAACTTGCCAATCTTATCTGGGACACCGCGTATATATGGCAGAGTGGCTATTTTTGTGTTGGGATTGTCTCTAGTTTTGGTGATATCAGAAGTTTTGGCATTTATATATATATATATATATATATATATATATATATATATATATATATAGAGAGAGAGAGAGAGAGAGAGAGAGGTTGGTAGCACTGATTGTGCCGTGCGAACGCGGTGGATGTGAGGTGCCGCTTCAATCCGGAGATACAAGTGAATTCTGGGCAGGAGCGACCCAAGGTATGTTCTCGCAAATGACTAAAGCTATGCTTAACGCGTGGAAATAAGGGCATGATCCGGGATGATTGCTTAATCACTCAGACAGCACAGAATATTTTCCTTGTCATCCACCCTCTTGTGCCGCCATTGAAGAGCGTGACCTTGAAGCGCCCTTCAAATCGGCAGCGCTGAGCGGGCGTGGGTGGAAGCTAGACGCACAACTAGCGCTCCTTAGCAGTGGCTGACCAACAACTGCAACCTCAGCGCCCCCTGGCGTTGCGGCTGCCACACTGTAGACACTAGCGCCCCAAGGGAGTGGATGACCTCCCATCCATGGCGGAAATGGCTGATAGCTCTAAGGTGACCGCGATTCCGCGTGAAGGAAATAGTCGAGAAGAGGACCAAGGGACCTCGAACCTTTTGGCCAGCTCGCTGAACGCCCAAGTTAATGAAAATGCCGGGGAGGAATGCCCAGCCATAAGAACCCTCAGTCAACAGACTGACCTTAGAGACATGGGTGAAACAATCTCTGAAATAGGAAAAAGACTTGCGTTCATGCATTCTATCGTTGCCGACGCGCGCAATATTCATAAGCCCGTGAAAGCGGCACTAAATGAGGCCATGGCACTATTCGAAATACTGATGGAGAAGAGCAGTGCGATTATAGAAACGGGATCAGTTCGAGAAATAGTGTGCAGCACGGAGACGCACATAGGCAAGAAAATAGAAGAAACCGTGCCTAAAAAAAGTAAGCATGGACAAAGGAAAAAAAAAGTCACCTCGAGAAGACGGCCAGACAAGGGAACCTTCCGAATCCCGCACAAGGGAAATAGATGAACCCAGTGCACACGGAAAAAGCGAAGAAGATGAACATCTCCCTCTGGAAAGCGAGCAAGAAGGAGGCTGGCAAGAAGTCAGAAGGAAACAAAAAAAAAAGAAAAAAGAAAGTAAAAATGACGCCATCAAAGTGGCAGCTAAAGTGGGTACGTCATACGTTAACATCTTTAAAGAAATCAGCGCAAAGATGAAACCCAAAGAGGGTGGGGTTGACTTTAAGATGGTGAGGAAAACAAAGAAAGGCGAATACCAATTCGTCCTTCAAGAGCAAGGAAAAACCGAAGAATTCCACCACATCTTAAAAGAAAGTCTGGAAGGAAAAGCGGATGTAGCGGTCCTAACTAAGCAGTCGACCATCGTCATAAGAGACGTAATGGAGTTCTCCACCGAAGATGACGTGAGGGAAGCCATCCGAAAAGAAGCAGGAATACCAGATCTGGAGATGGCCTGCTACCTAAGGAAAGGGTACGCCGGCCTACAATCGGCAATAGTCAAATTGCCGCAGAACTTGGCCGCAGCTCTTCTCCAGAAAAAGAAAATAGCAGTAGATATGGTATACTGTAGTATCACTGTGCGGAAGGAGGTGATCAGATGCTACAGGTGTCACGCATATGGCCATATCGCCAAACGGTGCAGCGGCCCCGACAGGAGAAAGCTCTGCTGGAACTGTGGAGGTGACCATCAAAGAAAAGACTGTACTACGGAGACTGCCTGCCTATCCTGCAAGGACAGCAATGTCAACAACCAACATCGCCCGGGCAGTAAATTTTGCACGTCGTTTCATAATGCGCTAACTAAGCAAAAGAAACAATGGAGCTAAAATTCCTGCAAATAAACCTAGGGAAAGGCAGGCAGGCACAAGACCTACTCCTGCAAACGGTACAAGAAAAAAGAATCGATATAGCCATAATATCGGAACAATACAGGAAGCCAGTCTCAGGAACATGGTACCAGGATCTATCAGGCAAATCAGCTCTCTACGTCGCCAACCCAGATCTGAAAATTCGAAGGGTGGAAGAAAAGAACAAAGGCTTTGTATGGATCGAAGTAGAGTCCCTTCGAAGCTGCTACTTCTCACCGAATGACCCCTTTCATACATTCGAAACAGAAGTGCACAACCTAGAAGATGACATTCGTACCGCTACTGGAGAAGTCTTAATAGCCGGGGACTTCAACGCGAAATCCTCGGAGTGGGAGCCATCAAGAAGCGACAGAAGAGGGTCTCTTGTCACAGACATGGTAGCTAGGAGAAACCTCGTGGTGCTGAACAACGGAGGAGTAGCAACCTACGAGAGATACAACTCGAGATCAGTAATAGACCTGACTCTGTCCTCAAGGAAAACTGCGGGGCAAATACACGACTGGAGGGTTCTGGAAGACGTCTCTCTCAGTGACCATAATTATATAGAGTTCGGCATACAAAATAAAACGCAGAGAATTAAAGTACGGGAAAAGAAGCTGAAACCCTCATGGAACGTGAACAAACTAGACCAGAAAGCTCTAGAAAAGTTCCTGAAGGAACAAGCGACCCTGGACGAATTAAACTGGACAGAAGGCCCAGGAAACAAACTACTGGGTCTAACGATTAATACAGTCAAGGAGGCGTGCAACCGATCTATGCCACAGAGGTCAAAAACCAACCCCACTCGGAAACCAATGTACTGGTGGACGGACGAAATCTCAAAACTGAGAGAAAAATGTAGAAAAACGAGACGTCAGTACACGCGCTCCAAAGGATCGCAGACATTAAGAGAGGCTCTTCGACAATGCAGACAGGAACTAAAACACGCCATCAACAATAGTAAAAACCTCTGCTGGACGGAGCTAGTAAAGGAAATAGACAACGACCCGTGGGGCAAACCGTACCAAATTGTCACAAAAAAACTAAATTGCAGGCAGAAATCACCCGGATTGGATGATCCTACATGGGTAATCCAAATAATAAAGAATTTGTTTCCATCGCATCAGGAACCATCGATTGAACAATGCCAGCCCTGTAAAATTACAGAAGACCAAATGTTTTCCCCAGAAGAGCTACAGAAAGTATGCAGTACTCTTAAGAACAAAAAAGCCCCAGGACTCGACGGGGTACACAACGAAATTCTGAAGACAGTGGCAAAGGATCACCCCCAACTTCTTCTGAAAGCATATAATAGATGCTTGAAGGAAAACATTTTCCCGAGTGTATGGAAAAAGCAGAAACTTGCTCTCTTCTTAAAAGGCAGCAAACCACAACACGAGCCCACATCTTACAGACCAATCTGTCTACTAGACACGATGGGAAAGGTATTTGAGGGCCTGATTCTGCAAAGACTACAGACATGGCCAGAGGAAACACACGGTCAGTTGGAAATGCAATATGGCTTCCAAAAATGTAGATCGACAGTCGACGCTATCAAAGCCGTCGTAGAAAAGCAAGAAGAGCCAAAGAGGGAGCAAAAAAAGAATTCTGTGCCATCGTAACGCTCGATATCCGGAACGCCTTTAACTCGGCCAAATGGGAGTAGATTATCAAGGCTCTGATAGAGAAGAACACCCCAGAGTACCTCACCAGTATGATACGGAGCTACTTAAGCGACCGAAAGATAATTTACGAAGGTGAAGGAGAACCTTTTGAAATCGAGATGACCTGTGGTGTCCCACAAGGTTCAAGACTTGGTCCTGTCTTATGGAACATTATGTACGACTGTCTACTCGGCATAAAACTCCCGCAAAATGTCTCAATAGTAGGGTTCGCAGACGATGCAATAATAGTGGCAACGGCGGAAAAGTCGGCCCTACTAGAGGTCATCGTAAACGACACCCTGAGAAGAGTGATGAAATGGCTGACGTCCAAAGGGCTGGAAGTGGCAGCCCATAAAACGGAAGCATTGCTTATCACCGACAGACGATCCTACACCAACCCAACATTCCTAATAGGCAAGGAAAAAATACAATGTGGCAAGAGCCTTCGCTACCTAGGAATGGAAATTGACAGGAAGCTAAGTTTTGGACCACACGTCACCGAGACGACGGAAAAAGCCCTAAAAATAGCAGCATCGCTCTCAAGATTGATACCGAACACCAGGGGCCCCAGCGACAAGACGAGACGACTTTTAATGAGTGTGATGCACTCGAAAATGCTCTATGCAGCACCGATCTGGGCAGAAGCTCTTCAAAACAATAATCTGAGAAGGAAAATGCAGTCTGTCCAGAGGAAAGGAGCTCTACGCATAACATCGGCGTATAGAACTGTATCCGGAAGTGCTGTTCTTCTGCTGGCGAGCGTCCCTCCTATTGACCTGCTTGCTCTAGAAAGGAAAGAAGTTTACGACTACGCCCATGAGCAAGAAGGCAACGGAAGGCGAACACAACAAGATAAGGATAGCGCAATTAAAAAAGCGAAAGAAAACGTGATGCACCGCTGGCAGAAACGTTGGGACAGAGAGGAGACCGGCAGATGGACTCATAGGACTCGTATGTATGTATATGTATGTATATGTATATGTATGTATGTGTATGTATATGTATATGTATGTATGTGTATGTATATGTATATGTATGTATGTGTATGTATATATGTATATGTATATATGTATGTATATGTGTATATGTATATATGTATGTATATGTATATATGTATGTATATGTATATATGTATATATATGTATATGTATATATATGTATATGTATATATATGTATATGTATATATATGTATATGTATATGTATATATATATATATATATATATATATATATATATATATATATATATATATATATATATGTATGTATATTGCATCATGGGAATATTCAGTTCGCAGTACACACTGCAGCCAAAGTTGGGAAATATTTTATATCAACCAAGTGAGATTATCATGCGATATAGGTATGTCGTCTGCTACATACAGCGGAATACAGGGTTTAGATTTATTTAATCAAAAAATAGTAAAAACTGTATGTGACGTAGGGTTCCGCTATTACTTAACCCTTCAGTGCACTTAGTGGGCCTCAGAGGCCTAGTTGTTTTTCTTAATGCCGCAAATGTTAGCATGTGTCTTTTCGCGATACTCTCTGTTATGTTTATTTGTTTAAGGCAAATAATGGTCTAGCAAGTCAAGCAAATTTTCCATATTTTTCAACTTTTCTTAGTTGTGGTTTCCATTAACTGGGCCTTTGAGACCCGCTAGTTTGTTTTTCCTTGACAGATCTTTTAACACATAAGAAACATATATGTTATTGGAATACATTTCTTTTCGTCTCAGACTTCGTTATATATTCGGGGAATATTTTTGCGGGTACAACACACATTACAATATATCGAAACCATTACAAATAATAGGAGGAAGTTGAAGCTCTAGAACCACAATTTTTTGTTCATTTAATGTACTGTACTGCCATTATTTGTTTAAGATATTTTGGAGTTGTGCGTGACATTCAAAACATCGTTCTTGCATGTTTTTTAAAATTTTCTTTTTCATCATAGTTTTCGATCAAGAAAAGGTTCCTATATCCAGCGATTTAAACTCGCATTGTTATTGGATCACCCATTTTCAATGCTGACACACGCGTCAATTTTGTTGTCTGGAACTAGTTTACCATATACCACTACAACTTGGTTAACACAATACATTTGAAGGTAATAATGTATTTAATGTAAAATGAACAAGATTTATCCACTTCTTCGTAGACAGATCTGGTAGTAAGAGATTTTTGGTGAAAAATCGGGGAATTACGGCGCACAATACTTTCTCGTCTCACGAAGGAAGGCCAGAAAATAAAGGAGTGCTGTTTCCTTTTAGAAGAAAACTATTTTCTGATGTCATTTATTTTAATATTTCATAACACATAAATTTATTTCATAATACATGGTCATAACCTTGGCCATCACTGAAAAAAAGGAACCCATATATCGCAACAAGGTTTCAATAGTTACACAAAACATTGCTACGAGAAACGGAAACATTGTTGCTTTATTCCTTTCCCTGGATGCGACAGCATCTAATACAAAAGTCAACCTTGCTGGACTAACCGACCTATAATTGCTGAAAGGGTGATGTTGCCTCATAACCGGACCTGTTCCCCTCCTCAAGCCTAATCACGCTGCGGAGCAGTTACAGGTCACAGCAACAAGGTATCTTGTCAGATTAATTACGTATTGAAAATAAACATTTACAAACATTCAAAATCTATTTAACTAAAAAAACGTATTTAATGTTTCACTATATTATTAGTAGAGTGTCATTGATAAGTCTATTTTTTTTATTATTAGTTAATAATTATATTATTTTCTGTCTATACTGTTACACAAGTAAATGCAAATGTTCAAAGGCAGGCTTATTACTTTAGAAATTTATAGTTATCGGTTATACCAGTTCCACTGTCCCGATGAGCCACCGTTCCTTTGTACTGTTGGGGGGGGGGGGGAGGGCGGCAGGAAGTAGGGCCCACACGCCTGCCCGCCAGCAGAGAGAATGTATGAGAGCCTGCCTCAGTATCAGTAAACCATGCCTGCTCGCTAGCTGCTCGCTTAGTGCATGCTTATAAATGATACTCGTCAGTTTTTTCACAGCTATTTGGTGTGAATTGGAATCTGGTGGTAATTTCTTTAATTGTCTGAATTATGTATTCGAACTAAAAGTCTTAATTAATTGTGAGTGAAAGGGATATTCGAATTAGGTGGCAATTAATTTCGTATTTACTTTTGTGAACAAGAAGACTACTAGTGATTTCAAAAGAACTTGAATTAAAAGATGCCTACTAGGATTGCTGTAAGAATGAATGAATGCATTGACAACCGAGTTTATTAATGAAATTGTCAAAAAGTTTAAGGTACGTATATATTCCTATCTTGCATTGTATTAATATTTGTATATTAGGTTATGTGCAATGTTGCAATTGGGCACTAAACCAGGTCAAGGTAATGTAAATGTAAATTAATTGTAAAATTCCCTTAAAAGCCTATGTCCAACAAGATAAACAATGATTTTGTTTTATATCATTGGTTAAAATAATATTAATTCAAATTCCAATGTTGTTAAGAGGGCTTAGCTTCCCAACTCATTATTTTGCATTCATTTGAGCTTTTTTTAATTGTTAAAAAAACTAAGTTATTTGATTAATTTTTAATAAGGAATTGTACATTGCAAATAGGTATGTATTACAATATTTACTTATTTCCCAATTTATTGAAAATGTTTTTCAAAGTCTTCAAATGCCATTAGTGGTAGTTAGATTGTAGAATTGTTTATTGCAGTATTCTCATATCTCTATTTAAATTGAAGCAAAAGCCTGTCGTGTTCTGTAAATATTTTTATTTTTCAGGTTGATTTTGGCACGGGTGATGGAAATTAGTTGATCGATGCAGATAATCATGGATATTGTGAATTCCAAATGCCCATTCCATGTCAAGATCATGATCATGTTTTGAAAGTTACTTCAATATATTATGTTAATTTTGCAGGTGTCATGGACTTGTGATATACTGTTCAGTCATATTTAACATTCCTGAAATATGTATACATTACATATACATTAATGATTCTAGTTTTTAGTGTGTATCAGTTTTTGAATTATTTTAATTGGAAAATTATTTTAAAGTTCTAGTTAGGTAATAACTAATTGGTGTTATAATTTGAGAGGTTGTGGTCTTAGAATTACTAAGTAAGAATAATGGGAAAAAACATTTCACATTCCCATTAGGAAAGTGTCAAACTCAAAAATGCTGGATAACAAACATTGTATGGATATATGAACAACATTTCTTTCTCAATCATTATGCTATGATTTTGAACTCTTTTTTTGTCATCTGAAAAATTACCAGAGAATCAATGATTGATGTGTCAAGAGATGGGCAAGGAAAAACTATAATTGTAATTGTGTTGATCTTGATAATTTTCAGAAATTTTCCTCCTGAAATAAAACAACTCGATATCACTGATTAGGATTTTCATGCACTTTATAATGCTAAACTGTGCATGCAAACATTCATATGAAGGTTGAAAAGACAATACATGTACAATAAAATTGTAGTTGGTATGTTTTTTCTTTTTATTGTACAATTGCCTTTGTATAGTGGCCTTTTATATTGGTGAACAATGAACATTTTTTTTACATTTTACTTGGTCTAATTTGTCCTTTTGTCTGAAAAGAATGTTTAGCCATAATTTAAACAAATCTTAGTTTTTTATATATAAAAAAATAATAAATTTGTATTTATTGGGATTAGTAATAAAATTTGCTATTTGTATGTATTTATGAACCAGTAATTATTTCAAAACTACTTTAAAATTGGTGTCCCTAAGCACATGCTTAGTCTCCTTACATATTCACTCCATCCAATATCATTAATGATTAAGTGTATACATCTATGTTGCTTTTTCATTTGTTTGCAATCAAGTTTACATCAATGTATTCCATTTTAATGTGAATTATGTTATAATTTACACATTTTACTTTACCATAAAAATATTTATTTAGTAAATTCTAATATTTTATATCTAGGTACATGCTGTGTCAGTATATTCATATATAAAACTGGAAATTTCATAAAAATTACACATTTTGTGAGAATTAGATTTCACAATAAATTACACAAAATGCCTCATAAAGCTTTTACATTTTGAAGTCTGATTGTTATTTTGTTTCAGTTAACTTGTTTTATTTCACAACAATGCAGGTAGTATTGATGCATGTATACCTACAATAATAACAATCAGACTGCAAAATGTAAAAGCTTTTTGAGGCATTTTGTGTAATTTATTGTGAAATCGAATTCTCACAAAATGCGTAATTTTTATGAAATTTCCAGTTTTTTCGATGTCTGGTCGTGTAGGTAAATATACAGATTGTAGTTTGATCAAAAATAAATAATGAATATACTATTAATAGCAAGTAATACGCATTACCCATTCCTATCGGCATTCATTCCTAAATCCGTCAACAACCAGTAACTTGTAACACCAATAAAGAATGCTTAAATCAGGCAACATGGACGGCTAGATCCTGCAACCTGTATTGCTCTACGCGCCTACTCCTCCTATCAGTATCGCCCGGATGAGTCATGACGGTAGGCTGGACCCTCCAACATGTGGTGCTCGCTTACGCCGAGTAGGTAGCCTGCTCCTCCATAAAGGTTGCTTGGGCTCGGCAACTCCTAGCCGTCCACTTCTATCAATCTGCATTCAGTGGTGTGCAACAAGGCACACTTCACGATGTAACTTTTCGTTCCAACAATCTCCGTCACGAAACAGTAACCGTGAACCTTGTTGGGCCTATATTATCATGCATTCCCATGTTACAGTTTCATGGATCAGGTGTACTGCAACCGTTCTTTTCTTCCGTTTGGTATTATCGTGCAACCTCTTGTTTTATTCCCCAATGCCTTCTTCTCCGTATTAACCATGCTCCACAGAAAAGTCAAAATAAATTGTGGTTTGTCCGTTCCTGTAGAATTTCGCTGCTGAACGTTTCAGAACTATTTTTGATGTTTTGACCAGTAGAAAGCAAATTATTGAAGCAATTAAGTGTGTTAGAATCGTGAATGTCACTTGTATGGTTATTTTGTTTATTAATTCTAGAAAAATATGCACAAAAGACACTGTCCAATTGAATGCTTATCGTTTCGGAACACAGTGCAATCAATCATAATCGATGCTGAATTACAAATAATTTCTGCCGATATACTAGCCATTTCCACACTAAATTATTTTAAATTATTGAACGTAGAGGTGATAAATGTAACGGATTTGGTGTTTTTCTACCATCGGAACCATTTCGCTAGTCCTATTTACCTAATGTTTTGGTACACATTCGCACAAAATTACCCTTTTATTAATGTTCAATATGCTGCGAGTGTCAGCTCCTTGAGAATACAGTCTATATTCATCTTCAAGGACGTCTAGTCAAAGCACTCTCTTCCCTCATTGCCTGGACAACCAATCCGAAGACCGGTCCTAGAGACCCTCCGAATCTGTGGCACCACTCAAGCAACGCGGTTACCATAGTCAGTGACCGCGTGGGCATGTCAAAAGATTATGTACTCCCAGATAGGAATTTCCGTTTGTTTGTCGGCTGTTACGTGAATATAGAGCATAGTACGTACTTTCTTGTAGCGCCAGAAATCTATTGAGGTGTGTCAACGAGTGGAACGTAGTAAAGGAATCTGCAAAAATGTAAATTAAGGACAACTGTCTGGCCCGGGTCATTGTGATAACCCCAATTTATGTACATTTTGTCAGTCAGTTGAAAAACACCGTCAATGTGTATCGTATGTACCACACATCTCAGACGTCTTTGTAAATTCAAACATGTCTCAGATTGTATAGATGTTTTCGCCAATGCCTAGATCCCGCTGATTCGCAAGTAACAAGGCAACATTCCATTAACCAAAAATTGGTGAATAAATTCCGAATAGGAATAACTTCGAAGCATACTTACAACTTTAGCCGGATGAAATGCACATAGCCAACACAAGGAGACTAATGTATAAGAAACACGCTACGTTAACGAAGAATAGCAGATATGTGATGAACACGAATCGGACTCTCTGGGAAGTTTCTATCTCTTAGAGACAGGATCTGCGATTTCGAGCTCCACTGTGTCAGCCGTAAATTTCTATTTACACGATACTAGTCAATGTAGTGCGGTGCATTGCAGTGTAGTTAGTATGGGGAAGCAATCTGTATGTCAAGCAATTTGTGTGGGGAATAATGCAACTTTGTCATATGGTTGGTGTTATAATATAGGTGTTGGTTTACTTTTGCCTTCCACGCAACAATCGCAAGAATAACGTACAATCTCTTGTGCGAGATCCTAACCTATAACCCAAAACTCTTTAATCATGCAGACATTTAGGTCGACTATAACTAGACTATAATGAACTGCATAACATTTGACGCCAGTTTAAAGGTTTGCTGATAATTTACAAATGATTGTGTTGTTTGGAATACGAGGTTTCTATTACTTTACTGACAGTAAATTATTCAGTTGTGCAAAGTGAAGTTTTTGCCGAAGTTCCAACGAAACTTCATCCCAAATTATTCAAATGTAACTTAAGGACGCGTGGATGTTTGATGGGGCATAATGGAAAACTTGGGAGACAATGGAAGATATGTTGCTATTTCAATAACGTCGCCGAATCGTTACTCATGAAAGAGCAATATATTTCCACATCGCAAGAGCACGACAAGCATCAAAAGCACGACAGCAACGGTGACCCTGAGTGGGAGGGGCAGCCGGCTGCACAAGCGAAGCAGCTGGAACTTGTTTTCTGCTCCTGGGTCAAGTGTTCGGGATCGAGTGCGGGCTCTCTTAATGAACGAAGTTCAACCTAATCGTTCACTACTCGCGCAAGCAGCTTCTTCCAACACGCGCCGGCGCTCCGAGGAGAGGAGGAGGAAATGACTGGACAATCAAGCAGCCTCCACATTAGTCATGAGTAGGCGGCGGATTTTGATGACCTAAAGTTTTACCAAAAATGCTCTTAAAGTGCTTAAAAATGCCCCCCCCCCCCCCAAAAAAAAGGAAAAATTGATCAAAACCAACTCAGATGGCCAAATCAAGCTGATATAATCAAGGCTTATTCCTTCTGTTCACGTGAACTCAGCTTGCAAACTTTTGGTTTGGACAGTTCTTTCAAAGATTGAATTGAATTTGCCTTATTTCACGTGGCGAGACTCGAGCCATCAGGCCCGCTCTTCCGTCTGACCACGCAAATTTCGCTATGCTCCTTTCATCAATTAGCAGAGAAAGGAGGTATTTCTTGGGCGACGAAACAGACGATTTGAATTGCTCAGAGGCGTCATTTAGGCTTGAGGATCTTTTACATGCAAGTAAATCTACTAACATGAGACAGCCGGCTTTACTTCCCCTCCGAAGGAAGGCGTACGAAGGATTTTGTCGCCCTAAAAATCCACGGCTTCGATCGGGTTTGAACCTGCGAGCTTGGGTATAACAGTCCGGTACGCTAACCGTCACACCATCGCCGCCGCAGATCATTTCTATCTTTATTTATAGCGAAATCGGCAAAACTGACAATGGCGCCTAGAAAGTCACATGAACCTTGTTAGATTATATAGTACTCACAACGGCTGACGTTACAATAAAATATATTGTAATATGTATTCAGGGGCGGATAAATATTTTTGCCGCCTGTAGGCACATCAAATTTGCCGCCCCCTATTTAAAATTAATGTTACAATTCAAATTGTAACGTTTCAGTAACAATTCCCCATTAATTTGAACGTTTTAACTTTAAAAGTAACATTACATTTTGCACATTGTTTCATAAATTAAATATTTTTTTTTGGATTAGCTAATTTTGGATATAAACTGTATCTTCATAGCAAGTAACGTTCAACATTATTACCGTTTCAACACTAAAACAATAACATTAAAAGGAAACTAAAACATGACAACTAGAATTGCAACATGTTTTCTTCCGTCAACGGGCCTTACTTTCAGATTAATATACTTCTGAAATCATAAGGTATACTCTAATAAAGTAGACAAATAAATAGCTTGTATTAAATGATAGATTTTTATTTACAACAACTGAACGATTAGAATATTACGACGTTGTAACAGTTTTTATAATTTTCGATTTACCTTTATAAACAAGGAATATAGCATTTAACTTTTTGGATGGTTTTTTTTATACAGTTTAAATAACGTTTTATTAATTATAGCTAATTTGTCTACTGATATAAAATTTTGCGACGTGCCTTTTGGTGAGCAAATTCATCAATAATTATAGTATAATCAAAAACGCTGACATAATTTTCTTCGATACACAATAACGCTGAGTTCAGTCGATACTCTGTCATTGTAGAACGCAAATAATTTTTAATCCTTTTTAAACAAGAGAATGAACGTTCTGCTGTGCAATTGGCCACCGGAATACATAAAAAGATTCGATGTGCAATGTCAACGTTAGGATAAATACATTCTAATTCTTCTTTCCGTTACCACTTAAAGCTGCAGGATTCGTTGGGTTAACATCCTCAAGGATTTTTAAATACGAACTTAAATGTATAAGTTCAGAAACAAGCGATTCTTCAAGATCTTGGGGAAATTGTGAACAGAAAAATATCGCTGCTTTTTTCAAATCCATCAAAGATAATTTTTCTATTTCAATGACAGCCATAAATTTGTCATATACATCTTTATACGCTTCAAGTCTCTTATTCAATTCTGCAAGTAATTTATCAACAATAACCAAATAAGTGTCGATTTTAAACTTGTCTCGTGCGGTCAGTTCTGCTGCATTCTCGTTAGTTTCATCACAATGCATTTTACGTTTCCTTTTTCTTTTGTTTTCCGATTTGTTCGTTTCAGTGTTTGACAGATTCGTACCCTTCTCTTCAAAAAATTCAAAATTGTCTCTGTTCGTTTTTAAAAGTTCTACAAGCGAAGTGTAAATACCATCCACGGAACTTAAATCGATATCGACTTTTTGCAGTTGTTTGTTCGACGCATTCAAGCGGTCTAAAATGAATCCCCAAACCTTGGTCATAATAAAGGTTTCAAGTCGATTTAAAGCAACAATAACACCTTTAGCTTCTGCACGCGTTGACGGTTTTTGCGTAGAATCATCAGATATAATTTGAAGGGCATCTAAAACATTTTGCTAACGATGTTTTAGAGCCTGACATGCATCATCTCGAGCTGACCAGCGCATAATTGAAAGACTTTTCAAAGAGGATGTACTGGATCCTTCATCTACTAAATTTTGAAGTATGTCCCACCTTGATGTAGATGCACTAAAGAAACTATTAAAATTTTGAAGAAGTAGAAAATAAGTACATGCTTCAGTTCATGATTCAGCTGCATTTGTACCAACTAAATTGAAAGAATGACCAGAACAATTAGAGCATTTACGTCTTTCATACGGGCTTGAAGACCTGTGTAAAGACCGGACATATTTGACGCGTTGTCGTAGGACAGACCACGACAATTAATGTACCGTTCGTTAATTTCCATAAAATTACATACAGCGTCGAACAGCGTCCTTCGTGTTTGGAAGGAATTCCAAAAATGACTCTTTTGGTGTACCATCTTTTCCCACATGTCTAATAACTATAGCGAGTTGATCCACGTGTGCTATGTCTGGTGTAGAGCCCACAATTATGGAGAACTACTTGGCACTTCGAAAGCTTCAGAGAATCTCATCTTTAAATGCTTTAGCTAATATACCTATTAGTTCTTCAACCGTCGTGGTGGATAAATACGATGTATTTCCCTTTCCGCAGTTACCAAATTTTTGTATGTGATCTGCTAAGAAGTGGTCATATTTCGAAATTAACTCAAGCAACATCATGTAATTACCATTTTGATTATTTCAAAAAATTTCGACATGTCCTCTCACAGGAAGCCCTCTTGAAACAAGAGTTTTTATTACTAAAATGACACGCTCAAGAACATTCCTCCAATAAGTTGGCTCGGTTTCAACTTGTTCAAGCAGCTGCTTATTCACTTGGTTTTCAGTCCAATGTCTGTTTTTCTATGCAGACGTACAGTTTCTATGACATGTAGAATTATCATGTTCTTTTATTTTGGTATGCGCATTTTTCCAATCATTGAATCCCTCCGATGATAATTTTGTTCTTACTTCTGAATTGCTTGAAAACAATAAACAAACATCGCAGAAAACAGTTCCATTGCTCTCAGAGTAAACAGGCCACTTGCGAGGCATTTTTTCTTTACTGATATGATTATACTCAAACATATTTGACGTTAAGTAACGAACTTTGCCATCATTGTACTCTTTTCTTGATTTAGAAAAGTCAGCGTTACTGTTTTGTTTGAATTCATGCTTGGCAACATAATCACGTGTAGCTTCACTAATAGACCACAAAGCTGGATCGCTTTTCCAACAAAACCGATCAGTCGAAGTTATGGTTTCATCAATTTTATGTTCTTGCAGTTGTATACATTCGGTAGAAACCCTATTTAATTAAAAAAGAAAATAATAAATTATTAGAATAATGTTTTGTAATATTATAAACAAATATTCTAGAAAGATTATAATATTTATATACATAAAGGTTTAATTAATTATACAAAAAATGCTTAAACTATTTACATCGGTTGAATCGTCGACTCATAATCAATCGCAGTTATATTTTCAATTGCTTGAGGAACCATTTCATTTTTAGCTGTTTGGAACTTTGCAGTCTCATTATTAGATTCAGTGATAACCCTGAATAAATAAAAGAGTCAAAATATTTTATTAATTATTACATATTATATAAAATAAAGTTTAGTAACATAATTATAGTAACATATTTTATGCTAATTTATTTAAATTCTATATTAAGAAATAGTTCATTTTAACGAATACAACAACAACACGTCAAGAATATTTAATTTCTAATCATTGTACTAAACATTTTTTGCATTTTGAGAATATTTTGACAACACAACTCTGCATTAAACATATATTAATGTTAACATTTATTTATCACAAGTTGTTAGTACATGGAAAAAATATACAAGCTGAAAACTAAATATGTTATCTAATCTATATGTTTATACTAACTCAGTAATAGAATTGTCGAATGAACTGCAGCAGTGATCAGTTTCACATATAGGTTTACAGAATTCATTTATTTTTTTGTCTTATCAATTTCATTTTGACATTTCTCTTCATTTTCTTTTCGGATTTTTGCATATTGACTTCCGCTGAGCCTTTTTCGATAATCACTCATTTTAAAACTTCAAAATATCATTTTTACTCAGCAGGCTCTTTAATAAACGATACAAACAATAGTAACAAAAGAAAGAAAAAGGGTTATTTCCAGATCCGTCTTCTAGAACTAACTCAAGAAGAAATAGATGTCGCTACTTTCTATATAGCGCAATATGAGTGCATGGCGAAATCAGTCATCGATTTCTAATTGGCTAATTCAAACTCCACACGCTAAGAATGTAATTCTTTCTGATCAATCAACCAATCAGAAGTCGTTGGCGAATTCTTTTCATGTAACATTGAAAATGCCCCCATTTGAAATTCAAACTTAATTTATAAATCAAAGGTTGAGGGGCCGGCTTTAGTCTCGCTTAAATCATTTTTAAAATAAAAATATGATTTATGCTGTTATAGTTTTTAGACAACCAAAATTTGTTTTAGAAAATATCAAGAAAATTTTGCGCCTTCGAAAATTTGCCGCCCTTGAAAATTTGCCGCCGTAGGCACGTGCCTACTGTGCCTATGCGTAAATCCACCTCTGTATGTATTGTGTCATATAATGAGCAAAGAAATCTAATAGTCAACTCAGGAATTCTGTGAAACATTTGTTGCACCTCGTAAATATTAATTGAAGTAAGTACCATAAAATTTGTTAAAATCAATGAAATCGGCGAAAATACAGTAATAATTACGTAAAAAGGTAAAAAATGATTCGACGAAATCGACGAAAAATGCAAAAAAAGAGACCCATAAAAATGGGTCATTTAGTTTCGTCCCAACATAAAATGAATTTGTATACCATAATCCATTGTTCTAAAGTGAAAAGAAAAAGAATGACATTTCATAAAAATCGGCCCTTTAGTCATGAGGAGTGCTTGCGCACATTACAACGCAAATACGATTACAATACATCAAAACGTAAAACAGTAGGTTCGACTTGTAAAAAATTTTCTGTCTTGGTGACATTTAATGACTAATTTATTCGAATGAATATGTAGAACACAATCCATTTGTTTTGTCGTTACCTTAACCATTTATTTGTGTTGTTTCATGTATTGATTCCCCCCCCCCCCCAGAAGGGTAATAGTGAACTAAAACATTTCATTAATGTAATTTAACCGAACGAATTTGTGGATGTGTAGGGTCTAACATAGAAAATAATGATTTTCATTACTCAGAAAGTATACTCAAATCAGCTACTTGCAGTCTTCATAATTTGTAAATATTTTCCAAGAACTATTTATACATTTCAGATTTTATTTCTTGGCATATATTATTTTTTATGTCTTGACACTTTTCGGTGCCTACAGTCTTTTCGTCTCCCTACCTAAAGCTGTTTCGTGTCAGCGACCCTCAAGAGGGGAGGGGGCAGCTGACGCAACTTGCAATGAAAAAACAAATTACGGGGCCCCAAACATTTCTGGTTATTGGGTGCCCCACAACATTTTTTACTTAAAATGTATTAACTTCTAATTCAAATTAACGGCAAAAAAATATTTCTCTTCTATGAAGAAAGGAGTTCTGTTTATCTATTGCAGGCGCGGATCCACGGGGAGGGAAATAAGGGAAATTTCCCCTCCCAAAAGTTTTGGTAACTTAATTTTAAGTTGTCGCGAAACTTTCGAGAAAAAATATTTCCCTATAAACATTAAAACGAATAAAATTGTATCACAACGAGCTGAGTTTAACCTGTGCCACTCTACATGATCTGTAATATGACACAATTGACCAAAACATTTTGTATATAAAAATTTCCTTTTCCAAACTTCCTCTCTGGATCCGCCCCTGTGTGTTGGAAGAGGGACCTTTTGTTTGAAATAGGGGCCCTCCTGCATCTACTGCCACACGTCTTTTTTTTTCTCTGGGTGCCCCTATTTGGCATGTGATTTTTCAGAGATAAGAAAATATACAAATTCTTAAGTTGAAATGTGCTGTTATAAGAGATGGGGAATAATAAATCCACGAAACGTCGTGCAGCTATATCTTCGTGTTTCAAGTACAATGGAATAAAAAAATATTCCTGCGTACAGAGAAATTAACCGTTTCTAAACAAAATGATACTTGTGTTTTTACGTGTTTTGTACGTACGTGTTTTTAATACTGACATATGACAGTAATTGACAGTGTTAGTTTTACCATCTTTATTTATATTATTTAATCATTAGCCACGAAACAAAATACTTTAGATTGCGTGGACCGACCGACCGACCGACCGACCGACCGACCGCACGCACGCACGGACGCACGGACGCACGGACGCACGGACGCACGCACGCACGGACGCACGCACGGACGGACGGACGGACGGACGGACTTGGTAAGCGTGGGCGCAAGAACCAACCCCCAATTTCCTTGGCGAGGCATGCGAACGCTAACGAACCACACGGAGGTAGGTCACTGGGAGGAGCTATGGCATTTTGTCGATTCTTTTACCATGAAAATTAAGCGTAATTTATGGTATCTGTTACTGTGAGAAATTTTACGTAAGTATAAATTGATAGAATGAAAGAAATTTGTTTCTTATACAAATTATTAAAATGTTAATAGTTGCAAAGCAACGGACACGAAATATTGTAGTACAATCATTTGCTGGAAACACACAACAATATAATACATTATTTAATATATAAACATTTTCTATCAAGCATATTGAAATTTATGATCATATTTTTTAAACAATTTTAATTTTGACGTTACTATTATTATTGATGTGTAAACAATGCTCATTGTTACGTGTCATGGGATTTAAAACTCCCAAATTTTCTGTATAGCAGGGTTTAACGAAAATAATGCTTTCGTTAATTAATTAAAGATCACTATTGGATATTTCAAGTTAATCATTGCGGTATCGTAATTGATAATATTGTTTACACAATTTTTAAAAATGTTGAAAATGTATCGTGATAATCTGTAGAAAAGAAATAGGAAACATATCATGTGAAATATTATTGCAAAAATATAATTGGTATTATTCTCCATACATTTTTCAGAAGTTGACAATTTTCTATTATTCTACTGAAGAGATTACAGCTGTCCCTTCCCAGTCATAATTGCAAAATTGTAATAATTGATATTGTTAATAAATAATACAAATAATATAAAGAGCATTTGTTATTTGTGAAAATCTTAACGTAAGTTATGTAATATCTTAAATGTTTATACATAATCAGCTCCTAAAAGAATAAATTTAAACATTTTAAAATGTTACGAATCGATGTAGTTTCCTTAAAACAAAAATTCATCATTTTGCAAAATTGTAAAACATCGATCAAAAAGAACATATATTGTAGAATACTGCATAAGAAATTAATGGGGGTCCAACCTGTCTCCATTAACTTCCCCTCTGTCCCCCATTTATCTTTCTCTTGCACCCGAACTGTCCCTCACCATTTCCCGAGTTATCATCTTCCCGTCCCACAAAACGTGTCAGTATTTACCTGTTCACAATAGTCCCCAGTGACGTGCAAACGTTGAGTCCCCATGAGACGTGCAAACCTAGTTCAAAAGACCTAAGACGCATCGCTTCCGAGTATTTCTCGATTATAATATGTGCTGCAACAATTGTTGGTATGTTGTATGCCATAATCTGTAAACTTGTATTTTTTCTGAAAGCTCTTCGATATAGGACTGGAGTGTAATTCTCTGTTGACCAGTATCACGCTTACAAGGTTTTGTGTCGATGGTTTCTTATAAACTGCCCAAAACTACCGGTTTTCCTTAGCGTATGATATGCAAAAGATTAGGAAGCTTCAATAAAATGTTAATATGTAACTACATTTCGAATTCAAAATATCACTTGGTGCTACTACAATGCATACAAATGTATAATGAACGCTAAAATAAATGTACAGAACTGTTGCAGTCATTTTCAAAATATATTTCAATTAAAGTTTATTTAAATGCGGGTAAATGGTAAACACGTTTTTTATTTCTTTAACTACAGTCCAGCTGGCAAAATAAATAAAAAATATTCACAAAAATTGGTGTTTTGAGAGGAACTTTTGAGATTTTTTTAGAGCGTGTTCCGGGGTTCTAAGACAGTAAACTTTTCTCAACTTTTTTTTGCATTTGAAATTGGCGCTGCAAAAAAATCGAGAACTGTTTTTCCTATAGTATATTTTTTCTTACTTTTCATATTTTTTCAATCGGATAAAACAGTTTAGTTAACGAACAAAATACGCTTTTGGCTGTAGAGGGCTGTGGGGCTGAGAAACCTCTCAAAAATATTATTTTTATGTTAAAGTTATAGTGTAACTTCTCACATGTTATTTGGTTTAGGTGATCTTTTTACCATCTTATCTGGGGATATCTTTACATTTGTTGTATGTAGCACTAATGGATAGCGCCAATTCCGCGATTAAAACATATTTCCGAACCACCAATAATATATATAAATAATGTCCTTCGCATTACCCGAGATCACATAATTCTCTAGTCAGTGGTAACTGCTGAAGCCAAGTTACATTATGAAATATTAATTAGAAAAGCTGCATCGTGCTTTCGCTAGAAAGAATGAAGTTGCAGGAAGTTACGAAATCTATTGTAGATAACGCCACTAGAGGTGAATAGATTTGTGAAAGCGCTCGCCTAAGCATAAGTACGGCGACCAATCAAAATTTAATGTGATTACAAGAATTTGCGTTGCGAAAAACGGAAAGTCTACCATTTTCACGACATCTGGAAGATAAACGTGGATTACAGCGCAGAACTGCGGAGAAGCAAAGATTAGTCGAGAATATAATTCAAGGTGCTTAATAAATTAAAATGAAAGTTGAATGTTTGAGGACATTGCTTATAGAGTGAAAATCATGGAAACTCGAGTTCTTACAAATGTTCCCTAAGTACGTAAATGTCAAGAAGGACGTCTTATGGGAACACCCAAATTCTATGAACATATGAAAGAATCGGTCATTTCAACGACGAAGCCACTCTTCATAATAGTCATAACATCCACAATTTCTTTAATTTATTATGTTCTTTAAATGCGCTCAGTGTGTCTGTAAAGCTAACATTAACACTATCATTTTAACTAATAACCATTCTTAGGATGAATAAGTTTCTTTTTAAAGTTGCTTCTGGTGGCGTTGAGCGGTTGATATAATCCTCTTTGAAATCTTTTGTTGATGAAGTCAGTCATTGACATTTATCTCTTTGGCCAGGGGCAATTTCACATCTCCTTTTAATCGTTTGCAAAAAATCATGTCAGCTTAATATTATGAGCAACGGAGTTGTAAAGTTTTATTGAATTTGAAATGACAACTTAGATATTTTGGGGTGTAATGAACAAAATATAGCTACCTGAATGTAACGCTATGAAAAGTAAACGATAAATGAGACCCATATCAGTATATCACGAATATATACCGAAATTAATTGAAGTTTCGAGGTTTCCTCTACGAGACGTCTTTCATCGTTCCTATTCATTCACTGAGACTACTGCTGCAATTGATTTCGAGATTTCAACAGAAGTACACGTTTCGGGCATCCTCTGATACAAAAAGATTGATGTTTTTTTTCTCGAATCTTCATCTGTCAGTCCGCTTGTCTGTCTGTGGACGCGTTTGGCATTATCAATTTGGCCCCACTCGTGACCTTGCAATTGAAAATAGTTCTTTAAATATTGTGAATTGAATATATATATATATATATATATATATATATATATATATATATATATATATATATTGTGACGTACCTGGTGATGCCGGGTATTTTCACTGCAAGAAATTACTAAAGGAGGGTATCTTTTCCGTGAATGGGTCCCTACGATAAGTTGGTATAGCATGAGGAAAGTTAATTAATAAATGAAGTACAATCATGAACGGCATTTATTCACAAACCAGATTTGTTAATTACATGATCTAACAATATTTATTCACTCTACCTTGGTACCAAGATTAGGTGTAATGCATATTATCATACCTTCGGGGCCCCGACCAATACCTTCGATGCTTGGAGCACGGCTCGTGTCGGCAGGGGTCGCCGACCTTCGCAACAGCTGGGCGTCGTCGGCGGCTGATGGCGTGGCGATCGCCTCGGCTGGTGACCTTGCGAATCCTTCCTGATTCGGCTCCTGGTACCTCGGTGTTGCACCTCACTCTGATTATCTTCCGTCGCTGGATTTAATCACTTAACCCACGGCTACTGCACGTGCTGGCCTCAGTTCCGCACCACACAATTCCGGTATTATTCTTACCGCGATAAATAATACAAGCGCGATCGATTGTTCTCTCGTCGCTGATCTCTCATCCTAATAATATTCTCGATCTCTACTTCACGTATCTATTGTTTTACAGTTGCTACTACTTTACAAAATACACCGCATGTTCCCTTTGTCCATGCACTTACGGCGAGCTCTTCGCCACACGTCCGTACCTACCGGCCACTTCTCCGCGACTGTCCTAACGGCTGAAATCTTCGCCGTTCGCTGCCCAGTTCGTAACCGACATTCTCACGCTGTCCTCGCGGCGGCGGCAACGGCGGCGGTAGCGACCGTTGCTAGTTCCCATCGTTGTTCGCCGCGCTTGACGTACGTACCGCGCAGTCCAAAATATATACTGATTACTTACGCTAATGTTCTAATTAGTGTAAGGAAACACATTATGTGTTTCAATATATATATATATATATATATATATATATATATATATATATATATATATATATATATATATATATATATATATATAAACGGCATCATATATTCTTTTTCATACAAATCCTGTTTCCCTATTGTTGTTCCCAAGTACTTTATGTCCTTAGTTTCCTTAGTTCTTATTATTTCTCCAGTTTCTGTAGTCAATTTGTCATGTGTACTGCCTAGAGACCAGTATACTGTTTTTTTTTGGTTGAGGTTTTCTCATAATCATTTCACTATTTCTAATAGTTTTCTTAGTCATAAATTCAATATCCTCCTGTTCTGGTGCCATCAGCACCAGTGAACTGTAGGGTATAGTCTTGTATTATCATTAAGTGGTATTCCCATCCCAGCACATTTTCTTTTTCATACCTGTAACACCGCATTAACATACATTTTAAAGACAGTAGGTGACAAATACCATCCTTGCCTTAGTTCATTTGATATAGGAAATGTTTGCGTCATCTGTTTTCCAACTTTCAATTTTCCCTTTCGATCAATACACAAATCCTTCACCGCATTTATTAAGATTTTATTTACATTATTTTTATTCATAACTTCCCATAACTTTATGACTGGCACACTATCATAGACCTTTGCTATATCAAGAAAGACAATGTGAAGTTCTCTCCCTGTTTGCCATTTCTTTTGCATCACCTGAGGCAGACAAAACAGGTTATCTAAGCAAGATCGATCTGCCCTAAAACCACTTCAAAATTTTACTTAAACTTCAAACATCAAATATATAATAATAATAATAATATGTAACATATTAAATCACATTTTACTTTGCAGTCATGTGTATTTCTTATTTCACTGTACAGCTTTGATCACTTCTTAGTCTTTAAGGAATAATTCTTTCATTTCAGTACAACAATGCAAAATATTCAAATATATACAAAGTAAAGTCCACCATTTTGTGGGGGGAGGGGGAAGAAGAAGAAAAGTGAACCAGTGTGAAAAAAAGTGGACATGTGGCAAAATATATATATATATATATATATATATATATATATATATATATATATATATATATATATATATATAACATGTTATATATATATATATATATATATATATATATATATAAATTAATTATATTAAAAAATTAAAACAAGACATTGAAATAAAAAAAATTATAAAAGAATAATTTTGCAATGTTAATTAAGTTATTAAGAAAAGTTTATGTAACAAAAAAATTTTCAAGGAAAATCATAGCCAAATTGAAAGGTTAAATGGAAGCCTGTAATTAATTTTTAATTGTGCTTTTTTACACCTCAAAATCAGTTCAATGTTTTCTAATTGAATTTTTATATTAATGTCATTCAAACAAGAGAGCCTACATGGTAAATATATTTGTTGTTTTGTTGCAGGTAGTGTGAGGTCGTCATGAAGCCAAAAAGCAAATACAAACTTGTTGCTCCTGATGGTGGATGGGGTTGGGTTATTGTTCTTGGTGTCAGCATTCTTAATGTAATAGAAACTAATTTCTCTGAGGTAGATTTATTGTTCATGAATAATTATATTATCAATTAACTTTTGCAGTTTGCCTCAAGATCTCTTGAACCATCATTTGGTCTTCTCTTTGGAGATCTTTTGAAGCAATTAGATGTAGCTACAACAGGAGCATCAGTTATTGTGAGCACTATGGATTCTGTGGTAAATTTTTCAGGTATGCTGCCTCTCAACCACAAGATTTCCACAAGCTTAATTATCACTAATATTCTGTTATGCAATATGAGTTTATTATGAGTACATATCATCATTTAGGCATAAAAATATATCACTGAATACATTGTTGTGGTTAGGCGGAAGAGCAGGCCCTATGGCCTGAGCCTTGCCATTAATAAAGACAATATTATTATTATTATTATTATTATTATTATTATTATTATTATTATTTTTTAGTTTGAAGGCTTAGCATCTAAGGCCTTTAGCCTTTTTACTGATCGATGTTATGATTAATCATATAATAAATCTAAATTTTGAAGAAAAGATTGGCTTCTTTCAAGAACTGTATTGTTTTGTCAGTTGCTGTTTTGTCGGTGCCGAGATTTATCTTCATGTTGCCTCTCATGCCGCATCTGTGTCTAAGTCTTGAGAGATCTACGCAGTCTGTCAGAATATGTTTCACTGTCAGTAGTCTTCCGCAGCTGCAGATGGGTTGTTCTTCATTTCTTAACATGTATGAAGAAGTCATTCTTGCATGGCCTATTCTTAGTCGGGTTATGCACACTTGTTCTCGTCGAGGGTAACTGACATTTGGTGACCATTTACTGATATTTTGTTTAATGGGGTGTAGTTTCGTGTGAAGACTGTTCCACGTGGTCTGCCATTCTGTGAGGATGCACTTCGAGACAGCATTTCTTGCATCCTGAGGTCGTATTTCAATATCCATTTCTGATTGGATGTTCCCGGCATTTCGTGCTGCAGAATCGGCTTCTTCATTGCCTAGGATACCCACGTGTCCAGGGCACCAGATAAACGTAACTGATGCTCCTCGCTGCTCTAATTTATGGCATGCTATGAGAATCATTTGTAGCAGTGGATCTACAGTTTGGCGCCTGTCTATTGCAGTGAGAAGACTTAGAGAGTCTGTGCAGATGACGAACCTTCCTGAATCGAGAGTTTCACAGTGTCGCAAAGACTGCAATACTGCATATAATTCGGCAGTGTGCACACTTGCTTCAGGTGGAAGCGCCCAAGCCCTCGACAAGTTCTCAGTTACAAATGCGCTTCCAACCTGATGTTTTGTTTTTGAACCATCTGTGTAGATTATGATGTGATTTGCCATGTATTCTTCGAGAACTGATTGAAATCTGACTTTTAAATCTATAGGAAGGCATTCTGTTTTCTTTACACTGGTAGTATCGAGTCGTACTTCTGGCATTTTCAACATCCAAACTGGAATTTCATGTGGTTCGTGTTTCAAAACCGGTGGTAGGACGATGTTGTAGCATTTGGCCATCTCGATTGCGCGGATGTTGGCTGGACGAGTAGCTGAAGGTCTTTGATCGTAAATATTTACTAGCTTAGGTCGAGTCATCAATGAGTGGTTTAAATGTTTCGGTAGAGACAGCAATTTTGATCTATAGTTGAGTAGCATTGTTTGTCGTCTGTGATGTAGCGACATGGTGCTGGTTTCACAGTAGAGGCTTGAGGAAGGACTAGTGCGGAACGCGCCAGACGCATATCGGAGGCCTGCATTGTGAACGGGGTCTAGTTTCCTTAAACTTGATTTTCTGGCTGAGGAGTACACTGCACATCCATAATCTATTTTGGACATCACCATGGATTTGTACAGGCGGAGTAAGATGTCTCTATCTGCTCCCCAATTTATATGGGAAATGCATCTTATTACATTCAGAGCTGTTTTGCATCTACGCAAGGTGTATTCTATATGTTGTTTCCATGTTAAATGCCTATCAAAAATCAAACCAAGGAATTTTGCCGTTTCATTGTATGTCAGTTGAACACCATTCAGCGTCAGCTCTGGATCTCTGTAACTTTTTCTTTTCCTACTGAAGTGAACGCATTTCGTTTTGGCTGCTGTAAATGAGAAACCAATGTTTTTTGCGTTCTGTACTAATTTATTGATGGCATTTTGCATTTTGAATTTGACCATTCCCAGTAATTTGGCTGAGTAAAATATAGCAATGTCATCTACATACATGCATTTTCCTATTGACGCTTCTATGCCGTCAAACATTCCGTTAATCGCTATGATAAAGAGCGTGCCACTCAATGGAGAGCCTTGCGGTACACCGTTCTCTAGTACGTAGCTTTCTGAGATAGACTGCCCAACGCGAACTTTGAAAGATCTGGGAATAAGGAAGCTGGATATGAACTTTGGTAGATATCCTCTTATTTGCCAGTTATATAGTTGTCTCAGAATGTTATGTCGCCAGGTCTTATCGAAAGCTTTTTCCAGGTCAGAGAATACGGTAACCATGTGTTTTCTTCTGATGAAGGTATTCTGAATTGCGTTTTCCAGATATATTAGCTGGTCGATTGTAGAGTGATGTCTGTATCCGCACTGGTGTATGTTTAGGAGGTTGTTTCTTTCGAGACACCATGTTAGCCGGGTGTTGACCATTTTTTCCAAGATTTTTCCTAGACAGCATGTCAGCGATACCGGGCGATAATTTTCAGGATTTAATGGATCCTTGCCTGCCTTTAAAATTGGAATTATTATCGCTTCTTTCCAGACTTTGGGGTAATTACTTTGTGTCCAAATGTTATTGTATATATTTAGCAAAGTGGACAGTATTTTCTTCGGTAATCGACGTAGTATGCTGTAAGGGATATTATCTGATCCTGCTGCAGTGTCTCCAGCTGCATTTATGGCGTCTTGCAATTCTCTCCATGTGAAAAGAGCGTTATATGGCTTATCTATATTGGTTGTAAAGTCAAGTACTTGTTCTTCTTCTTCTTCTTCTTTCTTTCTTTCTTTTTCTCGAGAAAGTCTTTAGGATAGCTATTTGTGTCACTGGCTTTGGAGTATTGGGTCGCTAATGCATTGGCTATTTCGTCAGGGTTGCATATTACTTGTCCTTCGTGTTCAATGCATGTTATTGGACTGAAAACATTTTTCCCAGCTATTGACCGGATTTTCTGCCATATTTCCGTGACTTTGGTCGTCCGAGTTATGGTGGTTACGTACTTTTCCCAGCTTGATCGTTTTGCTATTAGTATTTTTCTGCGAGCGAGCGCACGCAGACGCTTGAAAGCAATAAGATTGTCTTGGGTTGGAGCACGTCTATATCTATTGAGGGCTTTTCTTTTCTCCCTTATTGCTTCTTTGGTCTCCGTATTCCACCATGGTACTGGAATCTTAGATGAGCGGCCACTAGTCTGTGGAATGTATTTTACAGCAGAAGATATGACAGTGTTGGTGAAATCGGTAACGTCTTTCTCTGAGTTTCCACTGACATTTATTGGTGGTATATGTCTGGTGAAGCTGGACCAATCTGCGCGGTTGGTACACCAACGTTTTGGTAAGTGTACTGTATTCTTTGGCATGTTTGATGATATCAACAGAGGAAAGTGATCACTCTGATGAAGATCTGGCAGTGGTTTCCACGTCAGCCGAGTTGCAAGATTTGGACTACATATTGAGAGATCTATGGCTGAGAATGAGCCATTTCTAGCATTAAAATGAGTGCTTGCTCCTGTGTTTAAAAGTACGTATTCGTTGTTAAGTAGCAGGTCATCGATTCTGTGACCGGAGTCATTTGTCCTAGAACAGCCCCATGTGGTACTGTGAGCATTGAAGTCGCCTAGAATTAGAAATAGAGTCTGTAGTCTTGTCCTCTCTGTAGTCCATCAGGTCTTGTAGATCTTCATTTCGCCATGAGTCATCGGGTAAGTATATGCAACATACCGCCATCTTCAATGGCTTGTATAGGGTTACAGCTACTGCCTGTAGAGGTGTGTTGAGATCAAGACGACTAGCAGGATGAGTATTGCTGATCAATATGGCAACACCACCTCTAGCTCGTCTATCAGGTTCTACATCACTGCGAAAGTTTTTATATCCTCTACAATTGAAACGGTATTCTGGTTTAAAATGAGTTTCTTGTAAGCACACACACATTGGTGTGTGATTGGCCAGTAGCAATTTCAGCTCACAGTAATGCGAGATACAGCCGTTGATATTCCATTGAATTATATTTTCCATGGTTGGAATGGGGTTTTTCTGCTGTAGGATGCGTAGATCTTGCTTATTTTCTTGGTTTTCCTTTTGGCCATCCTTTCTTCTTTCTCTTCTTACGTGGGGTTTTGCATAGATCGATGGATTGGTAATCATTATTTTCAGCACTTACCATCGAACTTGTCTCAGAGCCAGTGGTTGTGTCTTGATCATTGGTCAATGATTTCATTTTTTGTTTGAGGAAGTTGTCCTTGTTGTGCTTAGGAGAACGAGGCGATTGACTTCGATAGCCTGTTGTCGATACTTCTTTGCTGGGTATTGCTGCAGGCGCAGCTACTGGGTTTCTTTCTGCCTCATTTGGTGGGGGTCTTGAAGATTCTTTTTCATTTACCATTTCACTTTGTGTGTTTGTGGTTAAGTCTTCTGTGTTGATTTTGTTCTTGTGAATTTCGTTAAAGTACTTTTCTATGCATCGGGTTATTGCAGGCATTAGTTCTTTCACTACTAAAGAAGGTAAATTTGTGTTTTTAGTAACTGCTTCCACGTATGTAATATTTCCGTTATTTTCAGGACACACAAGTTTTTTTGCTTCAGGATAGCTGATCTTCTGTCTGGCTTTAACTTGTTGTATTGCTGCCTCCTGCTTATATATAGGGCAGTCTCTTGACCTCGATGAATGTTGTCCACTGCAATTAATGCATTTGATAGGATCTAGGCATGGATCATCACTATGAAATGGCTTACCACAATGACATACTTTGATTCTCGCACATCTAGATGCTGGGTGCCCAATCGTAAATATTGGAAACACTGCATTGGTTGAGGAATGAACATTCGTACGATTAGACGATGAATGCCTGCTTTAATCTTCTCTGGTAACGTACAACGCTTGAACGTCAGGACATGGGACGCTGAAGGAATTATCTGTCCATCCCGCCTCATTGTTAGCCTACGACAGGCAATGACTCCTTGAGAAGCTAGTTCTTGAACTATTTCCTCTTCACTGCAGTTTAGTAAGTCACTACAAACTACAACACCTTTGCAGGTATTCAGTGTGCCGTGAGCACTTACTTCAACATCCATAGTGCCTATTTTCTTCAATTCTAGTAATTTTTTACCTTGATTGTCATTAACTGTTTCTACCAAGAGTCCAGATGAAGTTTTCTGTATGTCTTTTACGGCAGATCCAGCGCAGGTGCTAATACTCCTCTCTATTATAAACGGGCTCACTTTATCAAAATTTCCTTCAGTTCTTTTTACTGTAAGGTACTTTAGTACTGCTGCGGTGTTCTTGAACAGGTCATCATAGTTTGTTGATTTTCCAACTTTCATTCTTTTAGCATTAAACTCCGGGCTTTTTTCTGGACGAGGGTTTTTAAGGGTTCCCTCAAACCCTAGGTTCGCAGACTTCCATACGAGTCCCGCGAAGCTTGCTATCACTCGTAGCACTATCTGCCAGCGGTGCCGAGTGATCCGCACCCCTGGCATTGCAGTCGCTGGGTGACGACGCCCGGTGGCCTGCTTGCGCACCACCGACCGCCGGTACTGGGGCTCCGATCCCCTGCACCGTAACTGTCGATCCTGACAGATCCTCCATCTTGGGTTTTTTCTTCAGGGTCACCTTCCCCTAGCGTTTTTGAGCTACCGCCAGCTTAAGGAAACGGAAGGAACAAGGGGGGACAGAGAAGACAGAGTTAGAATAGAAGGGTAGAACGGAAACGACTCCCTAGCCCTCGCAACCTAATAGCGTCGGGGCGGAAACACAAGAGTTGGCCGATACAAGATTGGCCTACAGGACAGAAAACAGATGTGTGCCACAAGTAAGTGGAAGGAATGACACACAGAGTTTGTGGGAATGACGGGATGTTTAGGGGAGTGACAGCGGACAGCTGCTCCGATAGTCGCCTTCTACGACGGGGGGAGGTCCCGTGGTGTTATTCTACTAAAATCCCCGACACCACGCGGGGAGATTATTATTATTATTATTATTATTATTATTATTATTATTATTATTATTATTATTATTATTATTATTATTATTATTATTATTATTATTATTATTATTATTATATTTGGCTTGAAGGTTGCCTGAGCGTATTGCCGTTGCGGGAAGGAGTAGAATCAAAATTTAGCAAAAAAAGTAGTTTTTTGGATTTATAGTGCAGTGAAAGTGTTGTGAGCTGTTAGGGCTACAGTTAGTGAATATCTATTGTTGTTAGGAAAAGAAGAAACTCAAGCGAAACTCTCAAAAAGAAGAAAAATCAAGTGCCAGTGACACCTCGCAGGAACTGTTCGCTTTTCGCCACGTAGTACTTCTTCAGCCGTTCGCCACGAACACAGCTGATACAAAATAAGCTGTTTAAGGAGAATATAAATTAAACTTTCTTTCAACACTCTTTCTTGCTAATAAACAAACCAAGAGTTAAACCATGTCGGTTTTAACCTGTGGGAAATGTGAGGGAGAAATGAAGAACGAAGAGGTATTCTGTAATGGATGCGACGAGTATCTTCATTTCTCATGCTCGATCAGTGAGGCCACGCATCGGGCAAAATCAGAAAGAGGCAAGAGAAACTGGAGATGTGCGAAATGTAGACCTAGTGGTAACACCGTCAACCGGGTCAACTTAGTCAACTCACCTAATCCTCTTGCTACGGCATTGCAGGAAATAAACAGCAAAATAGACATCCTCAATGGAAGTATGAACGAGATAAAAACGACTATAGACTTCCTAAGTAACAAATATGATGAGGTGATTGAGGAAATAAAAGACCTGAAAGTGATTAAAGAAGAAATGAAGAAGAAAATGGAAAAGGTGAATAGTGTAATTCACAAAGTTATAGAACTAGAACAACAACTTTTGGACAAAAATTTAGTAATAAGTGGGGTTAAACTTGGAACAGAATCATTGTCGGAAAAACACATTGTCAATTTTTTCAGTAAGGTTTGTGGGGGAAAAATTAATGAGAGCGTAATAGATGAAGTTTACGGAATAAACAACACGAATCGTCAAAAACTAAAAGTAATAGTCAAATTCAACTCGAAAAAAATTAGAGACAAAATCCTAAACTGCAGAAGAAAGAAAATACAAGGACTTATTTAAAAATTTAATTTCACGCCATATAACACAAATTTATTATGGAAAGCCAAAAATAAGGCCAGAGAAAAAAATTACAAATTTAGCTGGGTTAAAAATGGTAAAGTAGGAAATAAGAAAATAAGAAAAAATGAGGGAAGTAATGTGATTAGAATAAGGTGTGAGGAAGATTTGGAACAAATTAATTAAACAGAAAGATAAAGGTAAGATTAGAAAACAAAAACAATTATGTTATTTCCTTTATTAATAATTTAGAGATTCAAGAAACTAAAAGTTACAACCTCATTAAGGATTTTAATCACGTAATTAATGCAAATAAAGAGACTTTAATGTAATTCATTTAAACATAAGATCAATTAGTAAGCATTGGGATGAATTTTGTGGAGTTATAAGAGATAGCTTCCAAAATATGGATGTGATTGTCTTGAGTGAAATTAGTGTCAAAAAGAATGACGACCTTTTAGAATATAATTTGCCAAATTTTAATAGATACATAAAAACAAGAGAAGAGAAAGGAGGAGGAGGCATAATACTGTTTGTAAAAGAAATATACAAATTTGAACTTGTGGATTTGGTGGGTTATCAGTTTGAGGTATTAGCAGGTCATTTAGAAATAAATAATAAAATCAAATTAAGCATATTTGCAGTCTATAGACCACCTAACAAAAGCAAAATTCTTTATTTACAAGAACTAAATGAAATTTTAAATACAGATAAAAATATGAACAAAATAATAATTGGAGATTGTAACATAAACATCAGCAATGACGAAAAAACAATGATTGATTACATTGTTGATTGATTACATTTTGTTAGATCACAAATTAGTGCACTGTATCAAAAAAGATACGAGAGTTGAAATAAAAAATGATAAAGTAGTGAGCTCATGTATCGATCATATAGCTGTTAGTAGAAATGCCAAAGACATAATCCCATTTATACTAGAAAGCAAGATAACAGATCATTATTTAATTGGAATCTCATGTAATTTCACAAATAAAAAGATAGTTCTTGAAAATGTAACAAAAAAATATGAATTTATAAACAAAAGTAAACTACAAAAAGAACTAATGAACTTAAATGAATTTAATCTTAAAAACTTAACAGCTAATGAATTGTACGAAGTAATAAAAAATTTATATGATAAAGCGTTAGTCTCTAAAGAATCTAACAATAGCAGAAGAAAGGTAATATTGAAACCCTGGATAAACTCAGATATCACTGAACTGATCAAACAAAGAGATAACTTGTTTAAAAAATGGAAAAGGACTTCAGTCAAAAATAAAGAATTAAAAGACACACTAAGAATTAATTATGAAAAACTCAGAAATGACATAACAAAAAAAATCCAGCAGCACAAGAAAGAATATTTTAACAAACTATTTGAAAATAGCAGAAACGACATGAAAAACACTTGGAAAACAATAAATAAACTACTTGGTGTACCAGAGAAAAAATCTTTAGATGAAGTCATAATAAGAAATTTAGGGAATAGTAACTCAATCGAACAAATAGTAGAAAGATTTGCTATCACTTATCAACAACAAACAGAAGACATTGTACATAAATGTAACCTAGCAATCCTGCCAAAAAACGTAATAACACAAAGTAACTCTTTTTACTTGCCTGAAATCACATTAGAGGAAACTAGTTCTTTAATTAAAGGGATGGACTGTAATAAAGCTCCAGGAATTGACAAAATAGCTATAAGAGATATAAAAATGAACAGCAACTCAATAACACCAATTATAACGAAAATGATCAACTTAAGCATCAATGAGGGAACTTTTCCAGATGAATTAAAAGTATCCATTATCAGATCAATACATAAAGGAGACAGTCTTTCAATCTATGAAAACTATAGGCCAATTTCCATATTAAACACAATAAGTAAAATATTCGAAAAATACATATTGCAAAGACTGACCAACTACCTGGAAAAATATAAAATAATAGATAACAATCAATTTGCATATCAAAAAAACAAAAGCACCACAGACTTATTGGAAAATTTAGGAGAAGTATTAAATGAAAAATTACACAAGGGATTGCATGTGATAGCATTGAGCATCGACTTGTCAAAAACTTACGCTGTAATAAGCCATGAAAAGATGTTAGATGCACTGGAAAGCGTAGGGGTTAGAGGCAAAGTTTTACAGTTATTTAAAAACTATCTAGAAGGACGATCATTTAGGGTAAAAATAGATAACACTTATAGTGAAATAAAAACTGTGAAAAGGGGAATTCCACAAGGAAGTTTCCTAGGCCCCATACTTTATCTAATATTTGTAAACGACTTAAAAAATTATCTAGAAAATGGTTCCTATTATATGTATGCGGATGACAAGATGCTATTATCTATAAACAGAGACCAAAAGAAGGCAGAAATGGAGTTACAGGAGAAATTTGGAATATTTCAAAAATGGTGCCATGATAAAGGTTTAATAATAAATAAGAAAAAGACCAGAATACTGCATATTACAGCTCCAAAAATTGCAAGAGCACAAGTTAAAATATTCTTTCACAAAGCTGATTGCATACACAAAGACTTTAAGAACTGTCGATGTAATAATATAATTAATTCTGTAAGCAAACTGAAGTATTTAGGTGTAACTTTTGATCAAAATCTGAGCTGGAGGGACCACATCTTGGAATTAAGCAAGAAAATCAGAACATGTGTTTGGAAACTAATGAGAATTAAAGATTTCGTATCTTATAAAATTTTCAAATTGGTCTACTTCTCATTAATTGAGTCTCTGATCAGGTATGGAATTGGAGTATGGGGAGCTGCAGCAAAATCGCATGTTGATGTTATACAGAACCTGCAAAATAAATGCATTAAAAGCCTTAATGAAAAAATAAGCAGAACAAACCTAACCCTGGAAGTGAGTGCAGCAATGCATGGAATCATGACTGTTAAAAAACTGTATGAATTTCAAATTCTGCAAAAAAACTTTTTCAATGAAAAATTCAGAAAAATCAGTGGGCACAGCTATGAAACTAGGAAAAAACACAATTTCATACTTCCAGACACTTTTAATAAATTTGGAGAGAGGATGCTTAACACAGCCATTCCAAAACTGCTGAATTCAATGCCGGATGAAATATTAGAAGTTACATCTAAAAGGGAATTGAAAAAATAAAATAAAAGAATGATACACAAGATACTAGGCATAACATGAAAATAGATAGCTCAGGAGTTATCTCTTTAGCTTGTAGCCCATTGCCATTTTGTTTTATTTACAATTTATTTGTTAATTTAAAAAATATATGTATTTTGGGGGGAGGGAATTTTTTTAATTTTTTTCTTCATATTTTTGATACGTTATCACAAGCTTGTAAGATGTAAATTCAGTAAAACATAACTCGTCATGCCAGTTATTAACTGCTATACTGTCATTACAAGATTTTATTTTGTTAATTATGTACAACTAAATCTTCACTGATACAGTAAACTACCTCATCGCAAGATTCAAATTTGTAAGAAATGTATAATGTTCCTGTTACACTCATTCAGTTATTTGGTTTTAATTTAGTTATTTTATTTCTTTTTTGCTTTACAATTAATTTGTAGTTTAGATAATAATTGGATGATTGTGATTTCTTTTGCGTGTTGAGTTTCGTCAATGCAAGATTTTATGTTGTGAATTATGTACAACTAAATCTTCATATAGTAAACAGCGGTTATCACAAGATGATAATTTGAAAATAATGTATCTTTTACTCTGTCAGTTTCATTATTTGTTTGTTTGTTTTTGTTATATTTTACATAATATTTTGATTGTAATTTGTCTACAAGTAATTATGTCAATTGTTAATTGATCTCTGTATAGACCACACTTTGTTTGTGTGTCCTATTATTTGTTGATTTGGTTTGTCACTATAAGTCTTCAACATGCTAATTAAGTACATCTTAATACTCATTTTTGCCTGTTGCCAACTGCCATCTGGTTTTATTTATTTACAATCCATTTGTTAGGTTAGAGAATAAGTGGATCATTTTGTTTTCGTTTTGCCTGTTGAGTTTTGTCATTACAAGTTCTTATGTTGTTAATTATATATGTTGTTAATTATTACACATCTTCATATTATAAACAGCGGTTAACAAGATAATAATTTGTAAAAATTGTATAATGCTCCTGTTACCATCATTCAGTTTCGTTAATGGTTCACGGTATGGACTAATTTTTGTTTTTGAGTCCAATTATTTAATTTCCAATGATTTATAATTGGACAATTTAACTCAAGTTAATGTCAGCTGCCATTTGCCACAGAAGTTCCATTTGTTTCCTGATTTGTTAATTTAGATAATAATTTTATTTCGCTTTGCTTGTTGATTTGTCACTGCAAATTTTCAAAATGGTAATTAAGTATAACTTAGTTTTCATATTAACCAGTTGCCAACTAACATATCTTTTCATTTATTTACAATTTATTTGTTATTCTAGATAATTGGATGATTTTGATTTCTTTCTGCCTGTTGAGTTTCCTAGGAAAAAAACAAAATTCCAATAAAAACAATTCACGTCGAACAGTACTGATGATGAGTGAACTATAATCAACAATGGCAATACAAAAAAGATAAAAAGAAAAAAACAGAACAAAACAAGCGTACAATGTAACACACCCCTCTCTGACAAGTACATCAAGTACTTTTATTTATTTATTTTTTTAAAGTATTTTTATTATTGTTGAAAATTCAGATAAATGTACAAATGCATAATGCCACTATAATGCCTAATGCTATTAATTTTGTTATAAAGACTCACTCTCAACAGTATTGTGTAATTTATTTTCTTAATTTAATTTATATTATTTATTTTATTGTAGGGCTGTTTGTTGGTCCTCTCATTAAGCTATTCTCTTATCGGAAAGTTGCTTTTTGTGGTGCAATACTTTGCTCTTGTGGGCTTATACTAACAGCTTTTGCAAATAGCATGGCACATATTCTAGCTTCATACAGCATTTTAGGAGGTAAGTGCTCAAATATATTTTATTTAAAAAAATATTAACAATATCACCATATCAATCAATATTACTGATGTTCATTAATGGACTCAATATAAACAGCAAATATCAGCATAATATTAATCGAAAAGATAAATTCTAATAAATGCAGAAATGGATAAAAAAATTAATGTTTTTTAACTTCTTTAATAATTATTAATAATAATTGAAAGTAATACTTTTTGACTTCTGACAATTTCAATAAAAATAAATAACAGTGTATATAGCAGTGGAATGCTTTATTTATTGTTCATGGATACCTTTTCATGAGTTTCATTAATTAAAAATTATTTCCAGGTGTTGGTGTAGGATTGGCGTGGTCATCAACTTTTGTTGCTATGACTCACTATTTTTCTAAATATCGTGGGCAAGCAATTGGATTGTCAATGGTTGGCACAGCTATAGGCTTCATGGCTATGCCACAAGCTGTACAACTTTTATTGACTCATTATGACTTTCGAGGAGCCGTACTTATTCTTGGTGGTATAGCTCTAAATGGAATGGTAGGAGCATTACTCTTGCAACCAGTTAAATGGCATTTAAAACGAATGCCTATTAACACAGAAGCAGAGATGCAGAAATCTCTTCTAAATGTAATGATCTACAATTTCATGGAAGTATTAATAAGTAAAAAGCAATTTTTTCAACTACGAATAAATAAATTTCTTTTTGACACAAAGATTAATAATTTTGAAGGTACGTGTAAAGGAGAAAAGAGATTCTTCTGATGATGTTGAAGTACAACGGAGTTTACTTCCTGGGAATCCAAAAATTGAGATCACTCTTAGTGATGATACCCAGAAAAATTCAATGGGAGAAAAGAGACCACAGTTACCACGTATTACCTCAAGTAGTAGTATGGCTGCCAGAAGAAGGAAAGAATCTGTGATTTCAAATATATCTAGCATGGATTTTACTGGAAGCACAGTTCACATTGCATCGGTGAGAATGGTTGAAGTTTTTCAATTATTTTACGATGTGAAATATTACTTTAAGATATAAATTAATTTTTTCTTATTACTTTCATTAAATATTTTTTTAGCCACTCGAGAGTGATGATGAAGAAGATAGACATTCCCACTGCCAAGTAAACTCAAAGGGACATTGGTTGAGGGGGAAGAAAAATGACTTCAATGAAAATGCCAATGCAAGTGAAAGCCAAGAGAGCAGTGCTAAGAGTAATTATTGGAAACGTGTTGTAGATTTCTTTGATTTGGATCTCCTGAAAGACCATATCTACCTCAACATTCTTTTTGGTCTCTCCATATTTTATGTGGCAGAATTAAATTTCAAAATGGTTGTGCCTTTCTTTCTTGCTGATTTGGAATACTCCAAGTCAGATGTAGCATTTTACTTGTCTATGACAGCTATTGCAGATGTCCTTGCTCGTATTGTACTACCTCCAATATGTGATCGAATCAAGATAACAAGACGCACATTGTTTGCAGTTGCATCAGTATTTCTTGGTCTTTCAAGATCTGGTAAGTAATAAAAAATATTTGAATCTGTTATTGTAAGACCCTAAAGGGCCATAATGAATTTTTGGTTTCTCTCTGGATCCATTCTATGTCATTAATCAAAAATTTAAATCATTAACATAAGTGACAAAGAAATAAATGTCTTATTGTGATTCTTAAAAATGCTTAACTGATAGAGAAAAAATTTTGAAGAAAATCTAACAATCTTCTCTACAATGCATGTATTAATAATTAATTTTCACATTCATGTCATTAATTTTATTACTTGCATTTGAACTTCATTTACATTAAAATAGAGTAGATTCAATGAAATATGATTATCAGAAATATATTGGTGGTAAAGCTGAAATTACAGATTGTATCCCTCCATTTATATGAATAGAGATTGTCCATTCAATAATGCAATCAATACAATTTTTATTTTTCACTTTTTAAATTTTAAATTTATTTAGATGGGCGGGGGATACAAAAAATTCCAACCTTGCCAAAATAATGGCCTACTTAGCATGTATACTATTTCAGTTAAAAGCAACACATGTCATAGGTCATTCACAGGTAATTTTTCATTTACGTAACTAGTAGTAGGTAAATTTGAATAGCAATTAAAATTTTTAATTTTTAGCACTTGCAGAACAGACAGAATATGTTCCTCTCATGATTGCGTTGGCTGTCAATGGTTTCTTCAGAGGTGCTACACTCATTAATTTTACGCTTACTATTGCGGAACACTGCAGCTTGGAAAAGTTGCCAGCAGCTTTTGGCTTGCATATGGTTGCCAAAGGAATATTTATAGTTGTGCTAGGACCTCTAATTGGTGAGATATGTTCTCTCTCAATGTATTATTTTACATACAACCAGTAATCATACCCAGGTTTTCTGGTTTATGCTTGGTAGTTTAGTAATAAAAGCTATGGTTGCGTAGACTTCCGCGGCCGGAGTTTATGTTGGCTGGGCTATCCGGGACGAGCCGCGTCAAAGACATGGTGGCTGACGTGTACTGCAGTACGCTCTGAAGAAGGCCACAACACGCTGGCCGAAACGTCAGCCACCATGTCTTTGACGCGGCTCGTCCCGGATAGCCCAGCCAACATAGTAATAAAAGCAACTAAAGTCTCAAACACTTTCATGGGTCTCTTGTATTGATTGTTCTTTGATACTCAATTGTGATCACTTTAAAACTTAATGTAAGTAGATTGGTAGAAAGTATTCTTTAGTAATGCATGTGAAAAATCATACTATGAGTTTTTGTTTTTGTTTTGAACCATGTAGCCATCTCCAACTCAAAACTCATACAGAAATGAATCGGGGTATCTTTCTATATTAAGCTGCTCATGTATAATTTAATGTATTAATGCACTAGAAGCTTCATGTAAGTAATAGTTTCATTTCAATAATTCTATTGTGATTTCCTTTCTAACCCATAGTCGTATGATTGTGCTTATTTCTGAACACATTATTATAATTATATCAGAATTTCTCTTTAAATATCTATAATTGAAGAGCGGATGGGGAAAAGATGTACCAAAAGCAATATTTTGCAAAAAGTGAGAAACACAGTTCCAAGACTAATCTGGAAAAATTGGTAATAGTTTAGTAATATTTATAATTCTATTTTGTTTACCAGAAACAATTATTTCAATCAAAAACAAGTAATACACAAAATGGAGTAAGAAAATTTATTTTTTCACTTTTTGTTTTATTTTTATGAACATGGATTGCTGTAAAAATTATGATACTTCACATCCATGAACTCTACCATAGCCAAAGCTCTTTCTTTTTTTCATTACTGATTTTGTTGCGAGAAACCAAACATGGAAGTTTTTCTAGCCTACTGAACCTAGCAGGACTGTCCTTTTCAGAAAATATTAGTTTCTTTCCAATCTTCAACTTCACTGTGTCTTTTTTGTTTTCACAACCAAACAATTTGACTTCTCAATTTTAATGCATGACAATATACTTATTTGAAATTTGTTTATTTGTATGTATGTATCTGCTACAACCAAAGTCAAAGAAGTCTTCTTTTTCCATTGTAATAGCTTTAAACTCTCTTTTTACTCTAGCGCTTTTCACAATATCTTGAATTTCCTGTGGTACCATTTCTTGACACTTCCTTTTCCTCTTTTCAATTACCTCAAAGTCCCGGTTGCGGGGTAAATAATTGTGCTGTAGACAAAAAATTAAGTTGTATGACATCATACGTGCCTTTATTTATTGAAAGCTTCCCTCTTCTATTACTTATTTTTGTATTTGTTTCACTCATATGTATTATAATATTTCATCAATATCACTAAACTGTAACAGTATTCACACACAAGAACACAGATACTGCTACCAGCTGGCATAAAACAGTGAACACCTAATAGTTCTAGTATCCTTCTCCGCAGACCTTGCTTATGGAGTTGTATCTTGCACCATCTGTTGATCAATGCATCAACTACATAGTAAGTTACTTGGACTTCTGTTACCATTGAATAGGCAGGAGGACTTACACCCTTTTTAATGAAAAAAGTGAAAATTTAATTCTTTGGCACTTATACCCTTTTCATTGTTCACTCTTCAGTTATATAGTCTGAATATCAAAAAATGCATTTAACATTTATAAATAAGGAGAAGGCATTATAATGATCAATTTTATTATAGGGTGTGAATTGACAAGGGCAATGTCAGCAATTGTCCTCTCCTTCCGAGGTTCTATGAATGTCGCTTTGATGACTTCCACAGTTTTAAATGTTCAAATCAACTAAATTGGAAAACAAAAATTGGGTTTGTAGATATTAGAATGTTCATTGGCATTGGGCTACTTACAAACTCCATGTATCAGAGTCAACATATTCAAACAGTCAATGTCACATGTGTGTATATTATTCATCACATCCACAATTATTAAAAAATGAAAATGCTATTTTTGTCATATCATCTCGATTGTCTTCTTCCTTTGTATTTTTGAACATCCCTCCTTGAATAAAATACCCACTTTGCACCCTGATTGAAAATTATTACTTAATTCATAAAAAATGTGAATAAAAATGCTAAAAATTATCGTTTCTTTTCTTCTAGGTATGTTTCGTGATGTCACTGACAGTTACTCATTGTGTATTCATTTCCAAACTGTGTTTATCTTTTTGTGCCCATTAGCATGGGGAATTGAATACTTTGTCTTGAAATTATGGCCAAAATCAAGATGATGTTTGTAATACTTTATTAGACATTATTGCAGAAGGCCAAATTCGAGATAGACATTTATGTGCAGCCTTGAATTTTCAGACTGACAGAAAATGTATATGTATTTGTATTTATAAAATAGTTATTTCAGAGAACATTGCATTATATAATATCACTTTGAATTATATTCTTATTTTTGAGTTGTGCAATTGAAAGAATGAATTTGACTCATTTAATTATAATGTAGAAAGCAACATGATGGTTCTACACATTTTCTGCCATTTGTGAAAATTTATATTAATAAATGATGAATAAATTGAAACTGATGTTTCAGTTTCTAATATAATATTTATAATATTGTGAAATATATTCATATATTTCTGTAATATAGCCTACTAATGATATTCTGAAAGTCAATGTGTTTGGGATTCAATAGTTTCAAGAGAACAGGGTAAATTATTTGAAATAGCATACCTGATTTAAATGGTTTTGGCTTGGAGAACATAGTAAATGCAAAGGGAAATCACAGTAATGAGCAAAGCATTGCATTAATAGGAGATTCTAATGACTGTTATCATATGTGCCAAGAGTTTAGGAAAGGAGGTGTCAATGTTTTAAGAAGTAAATTAGGTATTGTCATGAAACAATAAAGTCATTCTGCTATTAGAATTACCCAGCAATGCATAAATTTGCATGTGAATGTACCCAATTTAGCAAGCTGAACATTAACCTAACCTAAATTGATAAGAATAGAAAATGCAACATAATTAGCTAATTTTGACAATTTTCAATAATTATTTTACGTTTTTCTGTTTTTTCATTAGGCGGATGAGAAATTATTTCATATATTAATAGTCTAATCAAGATAAAATCCTAACAATTGTTTTCTTGAAAAATTTGCTATTTTTTCAGAGGTTCAAAAATTCTAGTGTATATAATTATTATGGCCAAAAAATTCAAAAACTTTTATTTTGATAGTACCCTTATAAAAATATTGTGTTTAGAGATTTATTTGGTGCAAGTGTGCAAACTTACAATGAACAGTGATGAAATTGCTCTAATTCATATAGTAAATATGAAATATTAATTAGAAATCTATTCACAAATTCATTTAATCTTTACTATTTTTTCATTCAAAAAATTTCATTTCCTAAATTTTGCAAGTTTGCATGTTTATTAATAATATGTAAATGTTTATTACAACAAAATCTTTAAAATTTTTATTATAAATATTGTTTTTATTTTTTGTTTGTTATATAAATTTTTATTAAAAATTTGAAGACTAATAAACATCTTACGCCCCAGGCATCTCTGTCTGTGCAGTTACGACTTGAATATTACATCTTAACGCATTGTTTTCTAAAACTAATGTACTGAGAGCATTAGGGAAACAAAATGTACAAACCTGTCATGGTAGTATTGATGTGGAATATTACAGTTATTCTGTACATTAACTATAAATACCTTTCTTTTTGTATTGTTTTACTTAAAAATATTCTTGTAACTTTGATTCTCTAAGATTTTTTTAGGAATAGTAAAAAACCACAAAATATTGTTGCAAAGAGTGCTATGTTGCCACTAATGCATGCCAGATAATTATTTCAAGAAAAGCATAGCTGAAATGAAGAAAAGACTTACATCTATGATATAGTAATTACTAGTAAGGGGAGAATCTGAAAATTGTGTTCCATTCTATGTGTGTTCATTGTTCTTAATAGAGCCAGGAAAGTTTTCTTTGTTGTTGTTTTTTCATGCATTTATGTACACTTTTCATTCTGTGTATATTTTTTTGTTCATGGTTTTCATTATTACCTTTCTTTCACATAATTAATTGAAAAGTATTTTTTTTCTTATATCATATCTCAAAATATTTGAACTTACTGTGTTCATTGTTATAACTTTGATTTCATAGGTACCTCTACATGAACACATGTTCAGAATTCTTTCATTATTCTTAATGAATTTGAATAATAAGAGGGAAATCTATTTTGTTGGTTAACTTTTAAAAATTGTCCAATATGGTAAGGAGATAAATATTTATTTTGAAATAAGTATTATCAAGTCTTTAGTTTATCGTTTTTTACAGATGCATGGCTATATGTATTTCACTCTCCAGTGCAACTTTATACAAATTTTGTACTGTTATGATACTATGGTTTCAGCAAAATTGTTTTCTGAAATAAATTTTCTCATTGAAGTAAATGTGTTGTTATTTAAATGCTTTCTTGTGTTATTTACTTCTTTCACTTCTTTTTGCCTAGATTTCTTTAATCCTGATCAGTAATCCTGATAATAATAAAATCGATGAGGATGATGAAAATAATAATTAATGAATATTCTAATCTAGTTATAAGCAGAGTGTGAAGTCACTTTTCCAAGCTCCTCCCTCCCCCTAGAAATGTCAAAAAAACGTGACTTTCAGGGCTGCAGAAGGCAACCTATCACCTATGAGTGAAAGGAGTCGGACGTTAGAAGTTGCAAGCTGAATAATTAAAATAGACTGTATTTTCTATACTGTACCTCACCAATTAACTGTTCTCTTCTGGCACCAGTGTTATCAAATCATATGCACCAGTGTTATCAATCACGATTGGCCCTAGATGTTCATTAAATTTAGAGAACAAGAGATACTAGCAAAGTTAAAATTTGATACAAAGATTTTAATATATTTTATTTTTTAATTGGAATCAGTACTGACAGCAATTATGGACTAAAAATAATGTAATATTTTGTTTCAAATAAATTTTTGTACTTAAACATATTCAACACCTCAACACAAATTTTAAACGTTAAACATTTTTAGTAAAATTACATTAAAATATTAATAGGGAAGGGAATATTTATCAGAAATAAATGTATATCTCTATTCGAACGCTTGTACTTGTTGCCGGAGCTAGAAAGAATGCTCTGAACGAGCTTTGTAATCTCAAGGGGCAGGATCTTTTGGGGTATGAGAAAGATTTACATCCAGACACAATTAGGTAAAAACAGTGCGTATATTCTCCAGAATATGACACATATATCAGCACTAACAGAATACACATAAATCCCAAATATCAAATAGCACAAATCAATACGAAATCAAAATATTGTTCACACCCCTTAAAGATTGTTGTTGCTTACTCCCTCTAGTTCGAGTATTTCTGCCTAATTCACTACCATGTTACAACAAATACCCGTGCATGGTAACTATTGCTTGGCCAGCACTGTTTAAACAGCAAATATTAACTCCCTACGACTGAGAAGTGCAACAAAATTACTTGCAGACCAGCCGCCCGCGATGCCGCTCGAAAACGCTTTCTTTCCTCTCTCCTGCCACCAGATCCACGTCCAATGTTCTTTCGTCTCGCCTCTTGACCATGCCCGGCACCGGAATACTCGCCTCTGCTTCTTTCTTCGCCCCTCTTCCTATGCGGCACGCCGACGCGTGGTTCACAGTCCTCACGCGTGTATGCTAACGGCGTATCGGTTTTCTGGCATTCTTAACAATCCTTAGTCGTGTAGCTAACCGCGCGGTTCTACTGACGCCTCTCAACAGCTCACAGTACTCGCATTCGCGGCCCCTATTCCGCCTCGTATTAGCTACTCCACTACTTTCCACAGTCTTTATGCAATATTACACTTCGCCTATTGGATCACAGTTCAGAAGGCTGAATCTTCCGCTTTCACATCATTCTTTCGCCTAAACAATGACTTTGCATCGTACTTTCTACAAAATTGCGTCTCACAATCCTCACATCTAGCTCTCTATGCTCGTCCGAACTCTTCGACGTCCCGTACAAAAGAAAACTGCCCTCTCTAATTACTACCGCTCAGGCGGACCGCACTGGACCTCTCACCTCGGCGTCTGGTTCCGAAAGAAGGCCGATCTTCTTTTTTTTTCGGCTTGGCCGAAGGTCAGTGTGGTGTTTGATCGTATCTTGATCATATTGATCAGAGGATACTTGATCGTATTGCAGTGCACACGCCTTTTGCCCACTGCTGTGTAGGTGTAAATAGTTTGTGTAGGTTCGCGACGGACCTTAGTCGTTTGCCAGTTTGGCGATTTGTTTAGTCACGTTTGTGACTATCTCATCTTAGTGTGTGTTTCGCTCTACGCCTTTAGTATGTCTGAAGGGAGAGCTTATCGTCTATGCCCAATGGTAAGGACATGTCGTTGAAAGTTCTTTAGCGTAGGCGGAGCTACGTCTGATTGAAAGGCTTGGTTGGCTTCATTGAATGATACCCGTCTCACGCATTAAGTGAAGGACTCGATATCAAGTTCCTTCTTCAGTACTTTCAGTCGTTTCCAAAACGGAGGACGAGCTATGAGTCTCAGAACTTTGTTCTAAATTAACACAAGTGTGTCCTTGTACTTCTGGCTTGTGGTCCACCTCGCCGCCGCGGCGTAGGTGGCCACAGGCCGGCAGCGCGTTTTATAGAGTGCCAGGCGAAGATCCAAGGGGAGAGAAGGTTCCTTTAAGAGAGGTTTTAGGAGACGGACCCTTAGGTGAAGTTTCGATCGGATTCGCCTGACATGTAAGTGCCAGCGCATGTTCCGGTCGAAAGTGATAAACAGGTAGGTTGCCTTAGGCGCCCATTTGAGTTTTTGGGTTCCGATTTTGATTTTCTTGGGCGGAGTGAACCGCTTTGTGTGTTTGCGGCGAGAGAAACAGATTGCCTGAGACTTTTCCGCTGAGAAAGTCAAGTGGTTTTCTTCTGCCCACTTCAGAGTCAGGTTCATCTGTTTTTGTAGTGTTTTCAGTTTATGATCTAGGTTTATTCCTCTTGCTAGGACTGCTATGACGTCAACATACAGAAATAACCTATCCGTGGTATCTGTGGTATGTCGGGGATAGCGGGGAGAGCACGGAACCTTGGGGGACTCTGGCAAAAATCCCGCGCTTTGAGGATCTCGCTTTTCCCACTTTGACCGCGAAGGTGCGGTTTGTGAGAAACGATGTAATCATATCCGTTACATCTTTTGGGGGGCTTCGTCTTAGTTTGGAGAGTAGTGTTTTGTATGACACTTTGTCGAAGGCTTGTACCATGAAGTATATAACAGGTACATCCTGTGAGAGTATGAGGTCAGCGGAGATCTGCTGGGCCATACATAGTGCCTGCAGTGAGGCTGAATGTCCCAATCGGAATATATACGCCACCATATGTATGTATATATGCATATTGTGGCGTTTGAGACAAGCTCGGAAACACCATAACACCCACACAGCGTCGGCGAAGCCAGAGATCACCGGAGCACAAGCGAGCCGAATATATAGTTTCGTGTCTTTCTTTCAATTTTTCTATGATATATTCTGCATTTCATGTTTTTCTTTTTCTACCACTTCTAAATCAAATATTTCTGCCTGTAAGGTTCGTCTTATTTTCTCCACTTTTCGACGATAATATGCTTTTTGCCTCAGTCTCTTTTTCCTTTTCGGGGTTTCATTAAGCACTGTTACACTTTAATTCAGATGTGATAATTGTACACTCTTGGCTGGCGAAGCTTCTGCTTCACTCGGAGATAGATCACCGTCATCTCTCATTCCAAAGTTCAATTACGAATTACTGTCTTCTTCTGAATTTCTATTCCGTTGACTAGTACCAGGCTTGTTTCAAACATTTTCAACGGTTCCTTTAGAAGTTTAACTTTAAATTGTAAAGATTTTTGAAGTTTTCCAACGGTATCTGCTACAATTTTCAAGTTCGGAGCAATTTGTTTATATTGTCCAACGTTTGAAGAATACTTTGTTACAAGTGTTAAATGTTTACATTCTGTTCTGTTATGATTTTCTAGATTGAAAGGATTGAAACATAAATCATAGAGCATCTTCTTTGTACTTGCCATCTTCAATTAATTTTTGTCACTCTCCTACACAAGAAAAAGCGCACGGGCACTCACACGTCACAAACGAGTATATCACTTGTCATACACTGTGTCACTGCTACAGTGGAAGTGAATCGATCACGCCCCTCTGGCTCGATCGACAATAAAATCACTCTTCGATGTAAGAGCGGGCCACCCCTGGCGACTTATGTCGCATGGTAATCGATCATTCAGCCATTTTATATAGAATTTGTTCCCGACTGTGGCGGCTGAGTATGCTGCTAACTGTATTTCCATAATGCTATATCTGTTTGTCTTTCCGTATTTGTCAACTGATATGATTAAAGTTTAATATGTACTACTGCTAGCCTCACAGTTTTCTATTGCCTGAAATCGTCAGTTGTAATTCATTGGATGCGTAGTAAAGGCTTCATAAGAAATTGGTAAAGTATCAGTGAAAGTGTGTTAAGTGCGTAGTGGATTCTTTGGTTAGGTCAAAGTGAATGACTACCACATAATTCTAGTATGCAGAAGAAGAAATGTCATTAAAAATAAAATAAAAAAGAGTTGTATCATTTCTAGTTAGTAGATCAAATGATAGGTAAAGGTTATGATAATCAAGTTGACACATTATTTGTGTGAAGAAAATATTATATGATTCTAAAATATTGTTGAAATAATGAATTTGTTCGTTAACAAAATGAATTAGGGAAGAAAAATATTTGTATCTCTCACACTCATTCTGCTCGTTCCTTTTGGGTATAATACATTTCATATTTAAATCCACATATGTACTTCATTTCTGCTTTGCATATTTTATTTTAGAATACTAGTATTAATATGTAATTATGTGAGATTTGGTTGCAAATTTTAATACTAATTTCATTTATTATCAAATGTATATACAAGTAATAAAAATTGTAAAAAGTCCCAAATGAAGTAACATGAACAGCACAGAACACCTGAATTGCAGCACAGAACAGCTGATGGCAGCACCAGAGAATATACAAGCAGCACTCTCTGTTGCCAGAATATGGAACTTCTTTCATTGAAACTTACACGTTTTGACCTAAACGTGCAAAAGCTCTTTCTCGATTTCACCCGTTATTGATATCGAGACTGCTTTCGATTGCTTTAGGTTCGAGGTGGCACAAACTCCCTTTAGCCTTGGGTAGAAAGCGACCTGCTGACATCGACGAACGGGCGTGAGCAGTGTTGCGCAAGGCAGCAAGCCCAGTGGAGGAAGGCACAGGGTGTGGCACCGGGCGCAGTGGTGGTCGAGAAAATACGTCCATACTCTTCGTCGTCTCTCATCAAACGGGCTGAGCGGTCAGACGTTCGGCCTCTCCTCAGAGGTGGATTTACGCATAGGCACAGTAGTCACGTGCCTACGGCGGCAAATTTTCAAAGGCGCAAATTTTCTAAAACTTGATATTTTCTAAAACAAATTTAGGTTTTCTAAAAACTATAACAGCATAAATGCTATTTTTATTTTAAAAATGATTTAAACGAGACTAAAGCCGCCCCCTCACCTTTTATTTATAAATTAAGTTTGAATTTCAAATGGGGACATTTTCAATGTTACAGAATACATGGAAAGAATTTGCCAACGACTTCTGATTGCTTAATTGAGCAGAAAGAATTACATTCTTAGAGTAAGGAGTTTGAATTAGCCAAACAGAAATCGCTAACGGATTTCGCTATGTATTCATATATGCGCTATTTCTATTACTTCTTGAATTAGTTCTAGAAGACGGATCTGGAAATAACCCTTTTCTTTCTTTTGTTACTATTGTTGTGTATAATTTATTGTAAGAGCTGCTGAGTAAAAATGATATTTTGGTATATAAGGTATACTCTAATGAAGTAGACAAATAAATAGCTTGTATTAAATATTAATATGATAGATTTTTATTTACAACAACTGAACGATTAAAATATTACGACGTTGTAACGGTTTTTATGATTTTCGATTTACCGTAATAAACAAGGAATATAGCATTTAACTTTTTGGATGGGGTTTTTTATATAGTTGAAATAACGTTTTATTAATTATAGCTAATTTGTCTATTGATATAAAATTTTGCGACGTGCCTTTTGGTGAGCAAATTCATCAATAATTATAGTATAATCTAAAACGCTGAGATACTTTTCTTCGATACACAATAACGCCATTGTTCAATCTGCCATTGTAGAACGCAAATCATTTTTAATCCTTTTTACACAAGACGGACGTTCACAAAACGGACCGTTCACAAGACGGACGGGCACAAAATGGACGTTCTACTGCGGAATACATAAAAAGATTCGAAGTGTAATGTCAACGTTAGGATAAATACATTCTAATTCTTCTTTCCGTTACCACTTTAATAAAGCTGCAGGATTCGTTGGCATAACACTTTCAAGGATTTTTAAACACGAACTTAAATGTATAAGTTCAGAAACAAGCGATTCTTCAAGATCTTGGGGAAATTGTGAACATAAAAATATCGTGCTTTTTCCAAATATAACGAAGATCATTTTGCTATTTCAATGACAGCCTTAAATTTGGCATATACATCTTTATACGCTTCAAGTCTCTTATTCAATTCTGCAAGTAATTTATCAACAATAACCAAATAAGTGTCGATTTTAAACTTGTCTCGTGCGGTCAGTTCTGCTGCATTCTCGTTAGTTTTATCACAATGCATTTTACGTTTCCTTTTTCTTTTGTTTTCCGATTCGTCCGTTTCAGTGTTTGACAGATTCGTACCCTTCTCTTCAAAAAATTCAAAATTGTCTCTGTTCGTTTTTAAAAGTTCTACAAGCGAAGTGTAAATACCATCCACGGAACTTAAATCGATATCGACTTTTTGCAGTTGTTTGTTCGACGCATTCAAGCGGTCTAAAATGAATTCCCAAACCTCGGTCATAATAAAGGTTTCAAGTCGATTTAAAGCAACAATAACACCTTTAGCTTCTGCACGCGTTGACGGTTTTTGCGTAGAATCATCAGATATAATTTGAAGGGCATCTAAAACATTTTGCTAACGATGTTTTAGAGCCTGACATGCATCATCTCGAGCTGACCAGCGCATAATTGGAAGAATTTTCAAAGAGGATGTACTGGATCCTTCATCTACTAAATTTTGAAGTATGTCCCACCTTGATGTAGATGCACTAAAGAAACTATTAAAATTTTGAAGAAGTAGAAAATAAGTACATGCTTCAGTTCATGATTCAGCTGCATTTGTACCAACTAAATTGAAAGAATGACCAGAACAATTAGAGCATTTACGTCTTTCATACGGGCTTGAAGACCTGTGTAAAGACCGGACATATTTGACGCGTTGTCGTAGGACAGACCACGACAATTAATGTACCGTTCGTTAATTTCCATAAAATTACATACAGCGTCGAACAGCGTCCTTTGTGTTTGGAAGGAATTCCAAAAATGACTCTTTTGGTGTACCATCTTTTCCCACATGTCTAATAACTATAGCGAGTTGATCCACGTGTGCTATGTCTGGTGTAGAGCCCACAATTATGGAGAACTACTTGGCACTTCGAAAGCTTCAGAGAATCTCATCTTTAAATGCTTTAGCTAATATACCTATTAGTTCTTCAACCGTCGTGGTGGATAAATACGATGTATTTCCCTTTCCGCAGTTACCAAATTTTTGTATGTGATCTGCTAAGAAGTGGTCATATTTCGAAATTAACTCAAGCAACATCATGTAATTACCATTTTGATTATTTCAAAAAATTTCGACATGTCCTCTCACAGGAAGCCCTCTTGAAACAAGAGTTTTTATTACTAAAATGACACGCTCAAGAACATTCCTCCAATAAGTTGGCTCGGTTTCAACTTGTTCAAGCAGCTGCTTATTCACTTGGTTTTCAGTCCAATGTCTGTTTTTCTATGCAGACGTACAGTTTCTATGACATGTAGAATTATCATGTTCTTTTATTTTGGTATGCGCATTTTTCCAATCATTGAATCCCTCCGATGATAATTTTGTTCTTACTTCTGAATTGCTTGAAAACAATAAACAAACACCGCAGAAAACAGTTCCATTGCTCTCAGAGTAAACAGGCCACTTGCGAGGCATTTTTTCTTTACTGATATGCATATACTCAAACATATTTGACGTTAAGTAACGAACTTTGCCATCATTGTACTCTTTTCTTGATTTAGAAAAGTCAGCGTTTCTGTTTTGTTTGAACCTATGCTTGGCAACATAATCACGTGTAGCTTCATTAATAGACCACAAAGCTGGATCGCTTTTCCAACAAAACCGATCAGTCGAAGTTATGGTTTCATCAATTTTATGTTCTTGCAGTTGTATACATTCGGTAGAAACCCTATTTAATTAAAAAAGAAAATAATAAATTATTAGAATAATGTTTTGTAATATTATAAACAAATATTCTAGAAAGATTATAATATTTATATACATAAAGGTTTAATTAATTATACAAAAATCCTTAAACTATTTACATCGGTTGAATCGTCGACTCATAATCAATCGCAGTTATATTTTCAATTGCTTGAGGAACCATTTCATTTTTAGCTGTTTGGAACTTTGCAGTCTCATTATTAGATTCAGTGATAACCCTGAATAAATAAAAGAGTCAAAATATTTTATTAATTATTACATATTATATAAAATAAAGTTTAGTAACATAATTATAGTAACATATTTTATGCTAATTTATTTAAATTCTATATTAAGAAATAGTTCATTTTAACGAATACAACAACAACACGTCAAGAATATTTAATTTCTAATCATTGTACTAAACATTTTTTGCATTTTGAGAATATTTTGACAACACAACTCTGCATTAAACATATATTAATGTTAACATTTATTTATCACAAGTTGTTAGTACATGGAAAAAATATACAAGCTGAAAACTAAATATGTTATCTAATCTATATGTTTATACTAACTCAGTAATAGAATTGTCGAATGAACTGCAGCAGTGATCAGTTTCACATATAGGTTTACAGAATTCATTTATTTTTTTGTCTTATCAATTTCATTTTGACATTTCTCTTCATTTTCTTTTCGGATTTTTGCATATTGATTTCCGCTGAGCCTTTTTCGTTAATCACTCATTTTAAAACTTCAAAATATCATTTTTACTCAGCAGGCTCTTTAATAAACGATACACAACAATAGTAACAAAAGAAAGAAAAAGGGTTATTTCCAGATCCGTCTTCTAGAACTAACTCAAGAAGAAATAGATGTCGCTACTTTCTATATAGCGCAATATGAGTGCATGGCGAAATCAGTCATCGATTTCTAATTGGCTAATTCAAACTCCTTACGCTAAGAATGTAATTCTTTCTGATCAATCAACCAATCTGAAGTCGTTGGCGAATACTTTTCATGTATTCTGTAACATTGAAAATGTCCCCATTTGAAATTCAAACTTAATTTATAAATCAAAGGTTGAGGGGCCGGCTTTAGTCTCGCTTAAATCATTTTTAAAATAAAAATATGATTTATGCTGTTATAGTTTTTAGAGAACCAAAATTTGTTTTAGTAAATATCAAGAAAATTTTGCGCCTTCGAAAATTTGCCGCCCTTGAAAATTTGCCGCCGTAGGCACGTGCCTACTGTGCCTATGCGTAAATCCACCTCTGTCCACACTTCACTCCCGTATAAGCAGGTTGGTATAGACATAACTTTGTAAAATTTAATGAGAGTGTTCTTATAGTTCCATTCATTTGATTGAATGTTTCTATTTTCTTATTTATATCGATTTCGCCATAGAATGATGTCTGCTCCCAAGAATGTGAAGTGTTGTATCTGCTCTACTGTTTTATTATTTACTACAATTTTTGAGCGTATGGGGTATCGACCTTGGAATGCCATCACTTTCGTTTTGGTGTCTGATACTTCAAGATTATATTCTGCCATTATCCGCTGCAGTTCATACGTTGCTTTTTGTAATATATCTTCTCCTTTTGATATTATTGCTTGGTCATCTGCAAAAAGTATTGTCCATAATTTTGATGTAGTTCGGTCTAGGCTATACAATTTTAATCTGCCCTTCCACTCACGAAGAGCTTCGTCTATGTAGATATTGTAACACCCCCGGTCGTCTCGTGAGAGAACGCCCGGTTAGCGGCCCGGTTATAGCTCAGTCGGTGATGGGAGGAATCGTTGAACAGATACAATGGCAAAAAACAAACACTTTGATCACTGGTAAAAATTACTTTTATTCCTGGGCAATCAAATCTAATGCCCCAGGGAAGTTACATTATCAAATTGAGTAAAAAAAATGAGAAAATTGGGTGAAAAGAAAAGAGGATGAAAAGTTAGTATTCAGAGTAAAGCTTAAAAATTAGGAAGAATTATAATTAACATTACAATGGTAAAAAACAAAAGTTACGGGTCAATGTGCCATAGCGCGGCACCGCATTACAAGTTTTACACAGGGACGAATGCCCTTGAATAATACTGCCTGGAGAAAGGTCTTTGCGCGCCCGGGGAGGGCGGGCGCGGTCGAGGAGGCGGCTGGGCGTCCTTCAAAAGAATTCAGCGGAGGTCGACGGCCTCCCGTGCCAACAGCTGAGCGGTCGGGTCGCTGACGTCACCAAGGGGTGGTGGCGCGTGGCTGCGGTGGTTGAACTCGGAGCGGCCGGGATTCTCTCGATCTGAGGAGCGTAGCAGTCAACTATGCGTACCTCTGCTAGGGGGCGACGGCGTCTGGTAGTATCTGGCAGAACTCGGAGTGGCCGGGCGATCTCAGGAGCGTAGTAATTAACCATGTGTCTCTCTGATTCTCATGGTAATTGTCGAACACAACTTCGGAAAGTCAAGAACTCCTTCAGATAAACATTCGCCTCTCTTCACAACTAATTCCCACTTCAGAGCAGTTTTCTCTGTCTACTGCCGTCGGCTCAATGCTCAGGCTCGCAGTAAAATTGTATAAGTACTTCATAGGCGCACTCGCCTGAATAGCTCCCCCCCAGAGAAGTTTCTCTCCCAACTGCCTTCAGCCTAATGCTCTGGCCCCGTCTGATGCTCTGGCCCTTCTGATAAAATTTATAAGTCTTTCCGAGACACACTGGTCTCTCCCCGACGAATAGTTACCCCCCCAGAGAAGTTTCTCTCCCGACTGCCCTCAGCGTATTCTCCACACCTTCTGATATTCTATCAGTCGAAATCGTATCAAGTCAACTTTTGTCCCCACCCGCTTTCTCGTGTGCTCCAGCTCCTTATAATAGTCTCGTCGCTATTGGCCAAAGGTAACGACGCAGTGCACTATTTTCAACCAATCGCGACGGGGAAGCCACGGAAATTTCCGCTCTCTGTGCCAGCTGCGAGTGCACAGTGTTATTCTTATTCCTTCTAGAACATCGGCCATGCCTGCGCAAGGGGGCGCGTTGTCCAGTGACAGAATTATCGTTCTAGAGATTTCGCAGCTGTGCTGGCGCCCGCAGGCCTCTCTCTCCGTTAATCTTTTCACAACTGACCCTTATAACGACTTTCTTAATGGGCCGGGGGCGCAAATGGCTGTCACGATAAGCGGGGTTGCGCGTGTATCGCCATCTGTTTACTCTCCCAGTAGAACTCAGGGTGGCCGAGTTTGTTTTATTTAATTTTCCTGGTATGAGGAAATCGGTATCGCTACAATATCAAACAGTAGCGGTGAAACAATACGTCCTTGTCGTAGGCCTTGGTCAACTTCCGCTTTTCGATCTGGTTTCCAAGTAGTACATATTTCAGATTTATTATACATATTTTCAATTACAAGGATAAGATGTTCGGGGATTCCTTTCTTTCTTAATATTTCAAAGAGGGTATGCCTGGCTACAGTGTCAAAAGCTTTCTTGTAATCTACAAACAAGATGTGGGTTTCCTTGTTATATTCTCTGTGTTTCTCTAAAATGTGTTTTAAGATGAAGATATTGTCTGTGCAGGACCTTCCTTGACGAAAGCCACTTTGTTCTTCCATCAACATTGTTTCTGCAATTTTTCTTAGTCTAGTGGTCACAATTTTTGAATACATCTTATAAGCAACGTTTAGAAGACTTATACCTCTGTAGTTGTCACATATTGATCCGTCTCCCTTTTTGAAAATAGGTAGCACTACGGCGAGTTTCCATTCGGTTGGTATTTTTCTTCTATTCCAGCATAGGTTGAAGAAGTGGAGAAGCCTTATTTTAAATTCTTCAGTTGCACATTTAAGCATTTCTGCCTTTATGCCATGACTGCCACTAGCTTTTCTATTTTTCATTTTACTTATTGCTTCTTCCAGTTCTTCCCTTCCTATCTGATCTACGCTGTCTTCAATGAGGTTTTCATTTTTGTCTTCCTTCTTATTCTTATCCCTCGCATTCTTATTTGCCCATAAGTTCTTGTAGTAAGAAAGCCATTCATCTGGCTTAATTATTTGTATATCTGCTATGTCCTTCTTTTGTCTGTTAAGGTGTCTCATAATTTTATATGCTGTTTTCTGCCGTCCATGTATGTCATTTTCGATATCGGCTATATATTTATCCCATGAATTCTGTTGGGCTTTTCTTGTTAGGTACCTGACGTGGTTGGAAATTGTGGTGTATTCCTTCTTAGTTTGTGAGGATTTATTAGATAGATATCTCAGATATAGTTTCGTTTTCGTTAACGCTTCTTCGATTTCTTCATTCCATATTTTAAGCCCTTTCTTCTTCGTTCTCTTTGAAGTAGAGCCTAGTGTTTCATATGCTGTTACTTCAATTATAGTTTTCAAATTCCTCCACTCTTCTTCCACATCATTACTAATTTCAATTGTTTTATTATGTTGGTTCAGACGCGGTTGGTACATCAGTTTGACAGATTCTTTATTTAGTAGATATACTTTCCAGGTTTTTTGGGTAGGACAGGTTTGGCTGTTTTGGCTGTGTTGGCTTTTTTGTTTCTGTTAACTTGGCTTTATCCACTTCTTTTTCTTTCATTATATTAATTAGGCATTGTTCTTTTCCTTTCAACGATCTAACATTCCAAGTCATTATTTGTAAATGTTCCGCTAAGCCGTAATCATGTCCTTTCCGTTGCCTTGTCGTATATGGGGCTTCCGGTTGTAATTGTTGCGGTCTGTGAGAAATTGATTTTTTCGCCTGATAGGGTTTCTAGTCCATATGCAGGTTAGTTTGGTGATGGGTATTCCATCTCACTGCCTCCAAACTTGCAGGGCAGTTTTTCGGGTTGCTCGCCCTAGATGCATTGCCTTCCACGGCTTTTGAGTTGCATTTACCCAGGACGTCTTCACCATCTTTTCCACGCTAACGATGTTCATGCATGGTTCTTCTAGCAATTTATTCTCGAATTCCTCTTCTTGGCGTTGAGGTTTCTTCTGGAGTACTATTTCGTCTCACCCCTATCCCTTGACCTGCCCGGCAAGGGAGTCCCTACCAGTAGCTACGCTACCGCTGTGGCATAGCTCTCGGGGTCATGGGGGTACGCAAGCTCCACCACCAACAAGGTCCTGTACTCCCTAGGCGGAGAAATAAATTGAATAAATTGAATAAATTGAATAAATTCAATAAATTTAATAAATTTAATAAATTTAATACATTGAATAAATTGAATAAATTGAATAAATTGAATAAATTGAATTTATTAAATTTAAATTTATTGAATTAATTCAATTTATTCAATTTGTTGAATTAATTCAGTTTGTTCAGTTTTTTCAGTTTGTCAATAAATTAAATTAATTTAATAAATTAATTTATATTAATTATATACATTATTTTATATATATTATTTGTTTATTTTATATATTATTTATTTATATTAATTATATATTTATATTAATTAATTTAATAAATTAATTAAAGTAATTAAATTAATTTAATTAGTTTAGTTAATTTATTTAATTAGTTTCAATAATTTAATCAATTTATCAATTTAGTTAATTCAATTAATTTAACTTCCTTGCGATCTTGGAAGAGTATTAGGCTCAATACTTGAATGGTGATAGTGTTTACGGCGTTGAGTCATAGCGGTTCGATTTGTTCTTTGAAGGTTATCGAGGTCAGTATTGCTCCATTTATTAACGCCAAAGGAGTATGTCAGCACTGTAATAACAAATTAATTGATGAATTGCACAAGGTTTCTAGCAGAGAGTTGAGTTTTCAAGAGTCCATGTAATCGTTTAAACACTTAATTTGGAAGTATGTTCCAAGTGGCTATTTGATTCGGAGTGACTGTTGGAAACCAAAGTATTTGTAAGATTCATGGGGTTTCATGAAGGTAATCTTTAGTTCATTATTATTTTCCAAATGTATAACTTGCGTATGATCCCGAATGATATTCACTCTCCTACACTTACCTAAACCGAAAATCATGATGTCGTAAGTGTTTGTCTCCGTCACGCTAATTAGTTACCGCTCTGTATCTGCATAGTGCATCAGGTCATTCATATAAAGACGATGAGAGACACGAAGAAGTGTTGAGTTTCCTTTTTCAAGAGCGATGCCATAATTAGATGCATTAATAGAATATACAGAGGATTCAAGGCTAAACAGAATAAAGGACTTAAATATTCACCCTGAAAAATCCCTTGGCGGATGTGTATAGTATCTCTGTGGACGTGTGGACGTGGATGTGTATAGTATCTCATTTCCCATTAGAGAAATAAAGTTTTCTATTCCATTGACTCATACCGTTTTCAGGAGGTTTTGAAGAAATGGGTGCATCTTTTATACATCCAAACATAGAAGGAGCAAAGAATAGAGCACTGTGTCGAATGCTTTTGCATAATCTATGTAGCAATTTGTGAAGCAAGTTTCTTTGTTTTTCTAGCACTTGCCCCATAATTACAGAGTATATGAGCTGCTCCTGGCATTCCTGAAATCCAAGTCTACATCTTTCTGTTGATCCGCTAAGACGTTTTGTTACTCAATGTGTGTGGTCATTAGTTGTGTAACACATGATGTTATAAATCTGTAGAAAGTTTGAAGGCAGGTACTTCGAGGGGTCTTAGGTGTCACACTTCTTTGGTAACAAGAACGTTCTACTTTCAATGAGAAAGTAAGGCAGATATTCTGGATTGTGAAGAAAATATTGAACTATAGATATATGATGGTGAGTGCTGGTAAATGTTTGAGCCAATAATTGGGCAGGCCATCACTGCTCGGTGACTTCCAGTTATGTGCTTTGTTCAAAGCTGCTTGGACAACTTCCATGACGATGATTGGTTCGGGTTCCTGTTAAAAGGAGTATTCTGTCGCTTCCTCATAGTTCAATTTCTATAGCGCCGAAGGCGTTTTGTTAACGACAAATGCTTTTATCGTAGGGTTTCAAGACGTTTCATTATTTTTGAATTCAAAGACTCGTGCTTTGTATGTAATTTTGTACTGATAATGATGTTATTCACCTTTTCATCTAATTTTTTGGAGGTATTTCCTTTTTGAAATTGTGTGAGTCTCCCAATATCTCTCCTAATGCGTTCTATACGATTCACAAGCCGTCTTTCCCAAGGTGACATTCTTTTTTCACTTCGATCATTGAGGGCAGTTGCTACGCGGTTGAAAAGCTTGGAACCGTTACTTCTTAAAGCCACAACCGCTGAACAAAAAAATTGCTGTGTGCAATTCGAAAGACAGTCTTTGTTATAGATGCTGTGCCAGTACTTTATCATTCAAGACGTTTAAATCTTGCCAATTTCGTCTAGCAATTTTGTCTGAGAATCAGATGGCGGTTCAGTGGGTTAGTTCCTTCAAATTCCACAAGTGTGTCTATAAATTTATTGCGAAACCTCACCTCTTCACTACTCTCATCTTCAGTAATTTTAGACATTATTGTCCCATTGTCATCCTGAGTTTGCATAGCAGATACCTCCACTGTCCTCAGATTAGTGGATTCTCAGGAGTTAAGCATTTTACTCACTTTTTCTTTGCTTGCTTCCAGAACTGGTACAGAGAGGAGATCCTTCTGAACAATTGCTCGACGCTGGTCCACTATTCTTTGCTCACTAACTTCAGAATCAGGGAAACGTTGAAGGAATCTTTAATGTAATTTTTGTCGTTATGCCATAGTGTCAGTCTCCATTTTGGTAATGGTGTAGTATTCACGCATGATGAAGGTATTTATTTCTGTAGTCCACTTCATCCTTCTGCGTTGGCTGCCTGCGGCAGTGGTCTCTGGAAGCAATAGATTGCTTCTCTGGAAAGCACTTGCGGCAGGTGCAGCTGTAAGTGGAGATGGATGGGTGCTGCTATGTTCGGCTGTAGTATATTCGGGGTTATCCCCAATCAGGGCCCGCCTGTTCAGCTCCTGATCACCACCGGTTCGCATGCTGTCACCTCCAGCGGTGGCTCCGAAGGTACCCCGGCGCTCCCCAGGCAGCGGCTGCTTTTCCGAGGCCTTACGACGCATATTCCGTGTCTCTATATCTATATGGGTGTGCCATCGCCCTGTTTGCCGCCAAATTTTCTGACGTTGCCCGTCTCCCACGTGGCTAAGTTCTCAATTGCTCGGATGTAGGACTGGACTTTCGGACACATTATTATTATTATTATTATTATTATTATTATTATTATTATTATTATTATTATACATTATTCACAGTATCTAATGGTCAACCACACACAGGAATGATGACCAGGTGTGCGGTTGCTTTACTGAAGGTTCAGATGGCTTCTGACAAAACGGCATGTATTCAAAATTACTGACTTTTGCATATTATATACATTCCTGGCATCCATGTGAAGACACTCCAGTGCCCGAAGTGTCATTTTCGGAATCACTCCTGTAGCTGATATTATTATAGGCACAGTTGTCACTTTATTGAAGTTCCACTGATTTGCGACTTCATGCGCGAGATCAGTATACTTCTGGATTTTCTCTTGATATTTTCCCGATATGTTGTGGGTATTGGGTATTGATATATCGGTAAGGAAAACCTGCTGATGGTTTCTATCAATGTACGTTATATCGGGTCTATTGCCGCCGACGTGTCTATCAGTGATAACGGAGCGATCCCAGTAGAGTGTGTGCTCACTACTTTCAAGCACATTCTGAGGCACGTATTTATAATACGGCACGGAAGTGGCGAGTAATCCCGTTCTCAATGTCAATAATTCGTGGACCTGCTTCGCCACTTCATCATGCCTCTTTTTGTATTTCAACTGTGCGTGGCTGCTACATCCACTTGTCACGTGTTTGATAGTTTCGCTTGCAGCCTCACATCTACACGAGTCGGAATGAATGGTAGAATCTCTCAGAATGTGTTTTCTGTACTTCAATGTTGGTACCACTTGGTCCTGGATAGTTATCATGAAGGCTTCTGTCTCCGGAAAGAGATCCCCGTGCTGGAGCCATGCGTGCGACGCAGAGATGTCGACTTCTGGTTTACTCAGCTTGTGAGGGTACCTTCCATGCAGTGCCTTCGCTTTCCATAAGGTTATTTTCTCTTCCGTTTCAATGATTGGTTGAACAGGCGGATCAAGCTTTTTCAAGTTCAGAGGACTATAGTTATTATCAACTGCGCTCACTGCTTGCTGAACTCTCCCACAATGTTCCAAGAAGTATCTTCTGAGTGAAGCAATTTGAGAGCTGTGTAGATTTATGAGATCTACAATACCTCGCCCTCCTTGCGACCTTGGAAGAGTAAAACGCTTAGTACTTGAATGGGAATGATGTTTTCGGTGTTGACTCATAGCGGTTCGAATTGTCCTCTGGAGGTTGTCGAGGTCGGTATTGCTCCATTTAATAACGCCAAAGAAGTATGTCAGCACTGGAATAACAAATGAATTGATGGCCTTCACAAGGTTTCTAGCAAAGAGTTGAGTTTTTAAGAGTCCATGCAATCGTTTACACACTTCAGTTGTTAGTATGTTCTTAGTAACAGTGTGTTTGATTCGGAGTGACTGTTGGAAACCCAAGTATTTGTAAGTTTCATGGGGTTCCATGAAGGTAATCTTTGGTTCATTATCAGTTTCCAAATTTATAACTTGCATATGACCTCGAATGATATTCACTCACCTGCACTTATCCAAACCGAATTTCATCTTGATGTCGTCAGTGAACTTCTCCGTCACGTTTATTAGTTGCCGCATATGATTCTCAGTGTCTGCATAGAGCTTCAGGTCATCCATGTAAAGAAGATGTGAGATCCGGAGAAGAGTTAAGTTCCTCTTTTTAAGAGCGATTCCATAATTAGCTGAATTAAGTAGAGTAGACAGGGGATTCAAGGCTAAGGAGAACAATAAAGGGCTTAAAGAGTCACCCTGGAAAATCCCTCGGCGGATGTGTGTAGTATCTGTGTGGACGTATTGTTTTCCATTAGAGAGATACAGTTTTGTATTCCATCGGCTCATCGCGGTTTTCAGGAAGTTTTGGATAAACGGGTGGACTTTGTATACATCCAAACATTGAAGGAGCCAAGAATGGGGCACGGTGTCGAATGCTTTAGTGTAATCAATGTAGCATGCGTACAAATTTAGTTTGTTTTTCAAGAACTTGCCCCATAATTACAGAGTCTATAATGAGTTGCTCCTTGCATTCCTGAGATCCAGGTCTACATCCTTTCTGTTCATTTGCTAAGATGTTCTGTTCCACAATGTGTGTCATCATCATTTGTGAAACACAAGATGTTACGAGTTTGTAGAAAGTTTGAAGGCAGGTTATAGGCCTGTACTTCGAGGGGTCTTTAGTGTCACCCTCCTTTGGTAACAAGAATGTTCTACCTTCAGTGAGGAAGTAAGGTAGATTTTCAGGATTGTGAAGAAAATATTGAATTATATTAGCTATATGATGGTTAGTGCTGGTAAATTTTTTCAGCCAATTACTGTGCAGGCCATCACTGCCTGGTGCCTTCCAGTTATGTGCTTTGTTCAAAGCTGCTTGGACTATTTCCACGGTGATGATTGGTTCACCCATTAGAGGGATATCTCGGTGTCTGTCATATTCCATTTCAATCACGTCATATCTGGGTTGTGGGACACAGCAGATGACCAGATAGGCTTCCAAAAGTCCTCTATTTGTGCCTTTGAGGGAAGCTTTGACTCTTTCAGATCATTTACAAGCTCTTTACCCTTTGACATATTCCTGTAGAATGCTTTCTGGTTTCTGTTAAAATGAGAATTCTGTTGCTTCCTCGTAGTGCAATTCCTGTAGCGTCGAAGGTGTTTCGTTAACGCCAAAAGCTTTTGTCGTAGGGTGTCAAGATGTTCTGTTGTTCAATTCAAGGGCTCGTGCTTCGTATGTATTTTTGTATTGATAAGGATGTTATTCACCTTTCTTCTCAGTTTTTCTGAGGTATTTCCTTTTTTAAATTGCGTGAGTCTCCCAATATCTCTCCTAGTGCTTTCTATACGATTCGCCAGCCGTCTTTCCCAAGGTGGCATTCTTTTTTCACTTCGATCACTTTATTATTATTATTATTATTATTATTATTATTATTATTATTATTATTATTATTATTATTATTATTATTATTATTATTATTTTTTTTTGGCCAGGTGGAAAAAAACCTTCAAAAGGCGAAGAGCGGGACCGGTTGCTCAACAGTGTGGGATTACCTCTTGCTAGGCGACCTCACTAAAAATAACCACTGTTTCTTCTACTGGCCTCAGCCTGGGACCGCTTTCGCATTACTTCAGGCTGGGGCCTTTCCTGATGGATGCTTCTTCGTTTGTTCCGTTCTTATACGCTATCGCTTAGACAGCCTTCTTCCTTCTTTGCCCGCAGAACGCTTTCTATGAAGTGGGAAATTGCGTTCCAGGACTTCTCATTTTTTAGCATTGTGTCGACAATATTCTCTGGCGTGAGACTACCTGTCGTTTCCTCTAGTTTATAGAGTTTTTCTTTCCGGTTTGTACACTGGAAAAAGGTGTGCTCGACGGTGTCCAATTGATTTCCACAGTGCTTACAGTGGGGTGTTTGCACCCTCCCCATGCGGTAGAGATAGTCTCTGAAGTAGCCGTGTCCTGTCAGGAACTGTGAGAGGTAGAAGTTCACTTCCCCAAACTCGCGTTGCACCCATGGCAGCAACTTCTTAATAAGTCGGTGCGTCCACCTCCCTTTGGTCCCGTCGTTCCAGCGTTCCTGCCAGCGCTCCATTGTCTCTTTCCGCTCCTCTTGTGCCGCTTTCGCTCTGCCGTCGCCTGCGCTCCTGTCATAAGTTCGCTTGCGCTCCAGCGCGAGCAGGTCGATCGGTATTGCTCCGGCGATCACAAGGATGGCGTCTGCGGAGACTGTTCGGTAAGAGCATGCCACCCTCAGTGCTCCCCTACGCTGAACAGCTGTGATCCGTGTTCTGTATTTTTTCACAGTCATCGCTTCGGCCCACACTTCAGCTCCGTACAATAGCATTGACTGTACTGTCGACATCAGCAGTCTCCTCTTGTTCGGTCGTGGGCCGTCTACATTGGCCATCAACCTGCTCAGTGCTGCGGTTGTGGTTGCAGCTTTGTCGGCGGCCTTCTTAATGTGGGGCCAGAAAGTCAGCTTCGTGTCCAGGGTTACACCCAGATATTTTGTGAACGGTTTCGTTAGTACCCTTTCTCTTCCCGCTTGTAAGGGTAAGATGGTGGGGATTCTTTTCCTGGTGAGTACCACGATTTCCGTTTTTGCGGGTGCCAACTGCAGACCGTGGCCTTCCATCCAATCACTGACTCGCCTCATCACCTGGTTTAGCCTTAGTTGGGCTAGCTCAACGCTACGGGCTTCTATGACGGCCGCTGTGTCGTCTGCGTATCCGACCAGAAGAGTGCCTTCCGGCATCTCTGTCCTTAGTAGACTGTCGTATACTGCGTTCCAGAAATCTGGTCCTAGTATTGAGCCCTGTGCAACACCGGCGGTGACTGGCTTGGATTTCTGCCCGTTTTTTGTCTCGTATAGGATGTAACGGTCCTTAAGGTAGTCCCTTACCATACGGGTAAGGTATTTGGGGACTTTGAAGGTGTTTTCCAGCGCGTCCAGGATGTCAGCCCATCTTGCCGAGTTGAACGCATTCTTGACGTCGAGGGTCACAAGAAGGACGATTGGGCGGGCCGCGTGGCATGCCTCGTTCGCTCTGTCGACGGCTCTGATGACCTCCCGTATGGCTCCTATCGTGGAGTGCCCTCGTCTGAACCCGTGCTGTTGGTCGGACAGATTTCCTGCAGCTTCGGTGGCCGCCAACAACCGCGGTTTCAGGAGCTTTTCCAGGATTTTCCCCGCTACATCTAACATGCAGATGGGTCTGTACGCTGTTGGCGTGTGCATGTCGCCTTTGCCCTTGCTTATGAGGGCCAGTCGCGCGGTTTTCCAGCGAGTGCTAAATATACCTGCTTTGAGACAAGTGTTGTACATGTCTAATAGTAGTTGTGGGGTTGTTTCCACCATCGCCTTATAGACTTCCGCCTGTATGCCATCCGGTCCAGGTGCCTTCTTGGTTTTTAGGGAGCTTACCGCCGCTACTAGCTCTTCTTTGCTGAAGGTATGTACGTCGATACTCCCCGGTTCATCGTTTCCTTCGCTTCTAATTGGGTGCGTTGGAAAGAGAGCCTCCACTATGTTCGTCGTTTCTTCTGGGCTAGGGGAGACCGTGGGTCCAAGGGCCCTTAGTTTCTGGGTGACAATTTTGTACCCCAGTCCCCAGGGGTCAGTGTCGACTTCCGCGCACAGTTTTTTCCAGCACTCGGTTTTGCTGCTCTTGATGGCGTTTCGCAGTGTCTTCCTCGCAACCTTGTGCTCCGCTGTAAGCTCTGCTAGCTTCGCGGGGTTGGTTCTGTGTGCTCGTTGTGCTTTTCTGCGGAGTTTGAGACAATTTGCCCGTAATTCCGCTATTTCATTGGTCCACCAATAAGCCGGGCGTTTTCCGTTTCCTCTTCTTTTAATGGGCATAGAGGCGTTGCATGCTTTAGTAATGAGGTTCATAGTTGCCTCTACGAGGGTATCTGTTTGTGCTTTGTCCGGCGGTCCTACCGGCAGTTGAGGGATAGACTCCAGACCATCCTGGATCGCTCTCTGTAGTTTCCCTTTGTCCATTTTTGCGGCGTTCCATCGTTTGTACCGTCTGGTGAGGTGATCTTCACGTGTATCCTGTCTTTCGTTATCAAATATCTGGAATAATAAATATTGGTGGTCGCTACCGGTGTAGTCCTCAATGACTCGCCAGCCTTGCTCCTTAGCCGCTAGTCTCTCCGACATGAGCGTGATGTCTGGGATAGAGTTTCCAAACCCGGGTCTTCTGTAGGTTGGAGTGGAGCCCTTGTTGATGACTATCAAGCCCAGTCGTGCGGCCATTTCCAAGAGTAACATTCCTCTCGTGTCCGTTCGGAGCATGCCCCATTCCAGTGCCCTCGCGTTAAAGTCCCCGGCCACTACAACCTCCGTCTGAATGTCTATTAGGCAGTCTTCAAGTTTTTCGAGTTTCTGTCGGAATTCTTCAATGGTGTCGTTTGGGGACAGATAGCAGCTCACGTACGTTATTCCATCTATCTTCGCCCATACATAGTGCGAGCCTGCTCCATGGCGTTCGGCGTGGGTTCGGCTAGTGTCGGGAATCCAGATGGCCGCGGTACTTGAGGCAGCAGAAAACCATGCTGTGGAGCTCTTGTCCCTATACGGCTCGCAGATCATCAGGATGTCTACTTTCAGCTCGTTGATTAGCTGATCGAGGAGATCCGAGGCAATTCTACTGCGGTTTAAATTTCCTTGCAGTATTCTCTTCATTTTCTTGATGTCGCTATTCTCTTCTGCTCTAGTGCCTCTCTGAATGCCCTACAGACGCCTGTTCCGGGTGTGTGATCTGCCCTTGCACCGGATCGGGTCGCGCATAGCACGCATGCCGGTCTATTTTGGCACTCATTGTGTTTGTGTCCTGCTTTGCCGCATTTCCAACACAGGTCGCTCCTATCCGGTCCTTTGCAATCTTTTTTCACGTGGCCATAGTCAAGGCACTTGTAACAGCGGGGGACGTCAATTCTTCTCCCTACTCGACAGTTGACCCAACCTATCTTAACGCGCTGTTTGTACAGTAGGGGAGTGGCTACCGCCTCCTCCATCTCCACAATGGCCAACCTTTGTTCGCGGCTGTTAGGCTGTAGCACCGTTACCTTCAGTTCGTTTGGGTCGGCATTCGTTTCTCTTTGGATTGCTAGCCTTACCTCCTCCTCTGTGGTTAGACAGTCCAAATCCCGAATTTCTAGGCGTGCCTGTGGTGTCAAATTGCGGACGTCACATGCTTCCCCTAATGCTTCCTGCACTATCTTGCGGAATGTTTTACATTCATGTGACTGGTTGCCCAGCTCCACCAGGACGTTGCCGTCTCTGGTCTTTCGAATGCCTCTTACCTCGACATTTTCGTCTTCCGGGCTTATCTTGCTGCGGAGGGCGCCAATCACTTCTGCATACGCTTTGCCTTCGCTCGGCTTGATAAGTACTGCATTCGTGCGGGCTTTGGCTTTCTTCTTTTCTTTCTGGCCCCGACCGGCTCTGGCGTTTTTGGGCGGTTTCTTCTTTTTCCTCCGGACCTCCGTCCAGTTGTCTTCCTCCTTCTGGGGTTCGCCAATGCTATCAGTGACGCCGTTGGCATCCTCTTGCTCGTTCGCGATGCTTCCTTCGTCTCCCTGGTCGAGTGTATTGGTCATCGGTACGACTTCGTGCAGTCTGCTCTCTCGTATGATGTCAACACTCTCCTCGAGGCGGCTGATGCTATCCTTTATCTCCATGCTTACATTCTTCTGTCTATGAGTAGCGCGACGCATGTTCTCCAGTAATGCCAGCATTATCTCTAGTTGCCTGTCGACAATTTCTCCTAGAGAGGGAGTCACGGTCTCTCCGGTGTCATTCGAAATGGGCGCCCCCAGCGTGCGCTCAGCCGCCATGTTAGATGGTGCTGCCGGGATGCGGTAGCGGTCACTCGCTGTACTTTCCTTTCCCTACACTCTAACCCCACTTCCTCCTATCGACATCGAGTGCATATTCGCCTAATTAGTACATTGAGCTCAAGGCCCGCGTGTTGCTAACACTTACCCGCGTTTCCCGAACCTATCCTTCTCTATCAGTGCTATACTGCCGTGTAGAAACTTCCGTGGGACGTCCGAAAGCGCTCCTTAATACAGAGTCGATGCACAACGCGAGTTACCCTATGGTACCCGTATACTCGTCGATACGATACGATTATTATTATTATTATTATTATTATTATTATTATTATTATTATTATTATTGTTATTCTTATTATTATTATCTCCGCTTACATCACGACTAAGATGTTATGAGTCGGCTAAATACAAAATCTACTCCGCGTTTCAACCAGCTACCTAACGAGCAGACTAGTGCTACTATTATACTTTTCGCAAAATGTGGGCAAATAAAGCAATTTTTTGCACTTCCGAGTTTTATGAATGACCTGGGAGTTCAGCCAAATTCTTACACAAATTTTGCGGAACAAATCCTAGAGCTCCGATGACTATCGGTACGACCTGTGCTTTTACGCCTCACATTCGGCTGATCTGGATTTCCAAACACTTGTATTTAGGACGTTCCTCTGCCTCCTTGGTTACGCCGTTTTGACAGCAACATCTACAAGTAGACACGATTTTTTTCTCCTAATCCCGGATAACAATATCCGGTTTGTTTGCTGCAATCATGAGATCCGTTTGAATTTGTTTGTCGTGCAATATTACATATAGTCCAACAGATGTCTCCGGTTTTGGTGAGTGTTCTTACCTACTTGGGGCATGTGTTTGGAACTTCTAGGGTGGTACAGATCAGGGTAGGCCAGTGGAGGTAAGTATTCGGTCTTTGCTAGAATTGGATAAGCTGAACGATATTATCAAAGGTTTCTACTTGTTCATGGTATATGCAGCATTTGTTATCTTGGGAAATTTGGAGAACAGCTTTATCATAATGTCGTGTTTTTAACGTCTGATCCTGAGCAGATATTAGAACTCCTTCCAATTCTGACTCTCCATTCTTACCCTTTTATGCCAAATGAATGATTGATATTTATCGATATGCACCTTGTCTATTCTTTTTAGATGTTGTCCATGGAGTGGTGCGTCTCTCCACAATTTCTTTAACATTTTTTGAGTTTCACATTTCATGTTTAGTGGCATCAAGTTCAGTGCACGTGTTATTCTTCATGTCTTACATAGTTTTCTGTGCAATGCTTCTTGCTACACTAACAATGCATCTGTTTCCCTTTCTTCGGTCATATTTCATGACCTGCCTCTTTAGAGGGTCAACTTGAAGACTGACTGCATACTCTCCCATCCCGACTATTGCATTGTGTCAGGAGGCTTCAATTTGTCTGAGTCTCCTTCCTTACATGACACACAAAATCTATGTAGGAGGGTAGGCGACATGATGCATAGTTAGCAGTTTTCTAGTATTTCGATCAATAATTCGAACTTTTTGCTCAGTTCCGTCCATGAGCCGGAAATCGTACTCGAACCCGCCAAACTCCCTATTGCATATACTTTATTCCTGGAGTTCAGAGCGGACTGAAGGACGAGTTTCACTCTTCTTTAATACTCCCTACGGATTCTCTCTTTCATTGTGTCGTTCAAGAGGGTCTCACATTCTTCAATGCCTATCTGGGCATTTGTAAGTATTACCTTGCTCAAGATCTTGAATCAGTGTGTATATCAACTTCAATGCTCTCTGACGTTGTCACTTTGCCTCTCTTTACATTGATTTTTGTACACTTGTCAAGATAAAATTTCATGCAGATGTCATTGCTAAAATCATTCACCACAGACAGCATTTGGAAGAGAATCGCTTCATTCTTAGCAAACACTTTCAGATCATCCATGTAAAACAAATGTGATAGTGGTCTTTCATCAGCGTGGAGCTTGTAACCAAAATCAGTTCGTGACAACTGTCTAGATAGTGGAATCAAACTAATGACAAACAGCACAAGGGATAGCGAATCTCTTTGAAAAATACCCCTGTTGATCTGGATACTTCTTATCTCTACTACATCTTTTCCGCTGTATATTAGTAAACTAGTACTCCACAACTTCATTCTAGCCTTGCAAAACTCATTGAGTCTAAGATGAAATCGATAGATCTCCAGGGTATTCAAATTCCAATCGTATGGTACACTGTCAAAGGCCTTCTGCTAGTCAATCCGAGCCATGCTTAAATTAGTATTTCGTTCCTTTACATCATTCAAAATGACTATTTAGTGGCAAGATTTCCTTGCAGCCATAAGAAACTTTACATCATTTTTGTTCAACTATCAACAGATGATCCCTCTCTAGGTGTCTGAACATTTTGTCAGCTATGGCTGCAGTTATAACTTTGTACAGTACTGGTAGACAAGTGGTTGGCCTGTAGTTCTTCGCCAAAGAGCTATCTCCCGCTTTGGGTTCCAAATAAGTGATGCCGCATGTGAGCCATTTCGGGAGTTCCTTTGGGTTTTTAAAAATTTTATTAACAACTTTTGCTAGATGAGAATGTATTGCTGTTAATTTCTTAATCCAATAATTCTGTGTCTTATCAATCCCGGGGGATTTACAGTTTCCCATGTTCTTAATTGCTTGGAAGAGGTCCTCTTCCGAGAATTCGTGAACATGTTCAACTGTTTCCACAGGTTCATCGGCAGCATCAACTTCAGATTGAAGCCAATACGCCTATTTGTTGTAGGATCTGCTTTCCTCCCAGATTCCTGCCCAAAATGCTTGGACGTCATTTTTTGAAGGTGTGACAATATTGCCATTTGGTTTTTGAGTCAGATTGCGATAGAATCTCTTCGCGTCTGTTTCAAACAACCGATTCTGCACACGGATATGTATTCTTCGTTTGTAATGTCTAATTCGTTGATCTCATGCTAGGCTTTTCTCTTTTAGTTTCTCAGCTACCATTAGCCTGCTTGTATTTTTTTCAATTTGGTATTTTTGTTCAACATTGAATAATTTTCGTTGAACTTTAGAGGTGTACGTTGATTAAGAAGATGCCTCGGCTGAGTGATATTTCACGCCGAGTGTCGGCTACCCGATTCATAATATTTTCGTCCATTGTGGTACAGGGCTGTTTACTCTGTTTTTCTGTCGGTGTTCTTGGCTGGCTCAAAATTATCTGAAATACCACATATTCAGTCGCAATGTGATTGTGTATCAGTAATATCTAGATCTCTACCTGGGGCCTCTACCACCTCACTTAAAACAGAATTCGCTGTCTCTATCACTCTTAGCTTGACATTTTCGTATATTCTCCTCAATGGGTCACAAGATTTGAATGGAAATTGACGAACTCTTTCTATCTCGCGTCGAAGGAAATTTCGCATCATGTCCTTATCGTGTGATTCATTGCCAGATGAATTTTCACTACTGACGTATGTTTCATTGGAAAGAGATGAACCTTCAACAGGAACCTTCAACAGGCCCGTTTTCAAGTTCTATATGTTCGTCATGTGGCTAGTTAGATCGAAGAACATACTCCGCATTTCTCTGAATGTCAGCGAGTTGTCCTGCTGTGAATTTTCGTTGACTCGCAAGCTTCATTAAATCTAGGGTAGGTCTCATATCCGGGATCCGGACTCTCCATTCCTTGAAAACTTGTATTTACGAGCTCCCGTTATCGCTTTTGCATAGTAAAAGCACCAAATCACTTTCTTCAGTTCATCCCGTGCCTATCTCTGGCGATGGCCGCGAGCTACTGCCGACACCGGGACTTACATCCGTGGGATAGCCAGACATCGACAAGGTGACATTAGCTCTGTTTCTGAGCAGGTAGGGAGCATTGGTAAAACAAGGAACGTTAAGATTCATTGCATTTCTTGTTCTATCCATTTTGATCATTGGTTATAAGGGAAGTTTCGCTGGAAGGAAGTTCGAGCTCAGAGATCACACTTAACCCATGGGTTATTTCCTGTGATCAGTTACTGCGACACACAGTGGCCTAGGGACATCGCCCCGCAGGGCCCAGGCAAGGTTATTATTATTATTATTATTATTATTATTATTATTATTATTATTATTATTATTATTATTATTATTATTATTGTTATCGCAAGAATGGAATACTTATGCAAGATATTTGAATAACTAGTTCGAATTGGTTCGAACTGGTTTCGATTGGTACGTATTTTACATCTTAAGGTAGCTATCTGCCTTAAAGAAAAATTTCTAGAACGTATTTTTTCTTTCTCGCCTACTAGATACTTACTAGTCTTTTCTTTCTCTATGCACATAGTAGACGAGAAAGTAAATAATGATTCAAGCATTTGAAAGAAAATAAATCAAAGTTGTATAATAGTATATGAAAATTAGAAAATGAAAGATAGAATTTTTTTCATATTTTCCTGCAGAGAGAATCATTAAGTTAATTTATTTTAAAAATTGCCCTTCTCCCCTATTCGTCTTATACAGATTTGACGTTAAAAAATTAACTACTTTTGACGTTAAATAAATAAAATCCTTGAACTTGTTCTCCCGAAGTATTGTACAAAGAAAGAGATAAAATTGATCACGAGTGCTCAACTGACATGCGGCTTATTGCATGACGGTTATTGAAGTTCGTTTCCTATCCGACGTTTAATGAGCGTCAGTCAATCTCTCAGCTGTTGCTGAGCAATCTTTGATAGGACACCGGCCACTGCAGGAAAATACGATCGTCATTGTCCCTTCATGAACTTAACAAAATTGATATAATCTCATCAACGATACATGAGTTATTAGGAGAACATCGGTATTCAGCATGCGAGCAATCCATTCGATCAATATCATTTCGATTTTAATCTTCTTTGGAACGATGTGTCTCTGGAATAGAACACATGATATTTCAGATGCGATAAAAAATACAGTACGTCGTTCAATGTCATTATTATTCCCCCTCATATTTGTGATTCTGAATAACGCGTCTCTCTCTCTCTCACTCGCTCTCTCCCTCTCTCTCTCACACACTCTCTCTCGCTCTCTTCCTCTCTCTCTCGCTCTCTCTCTCTCACTGTCTCTCCTTCTCTCTCTCTCTCTCTCTCTCTCTCTCTCTCTCTCTCTCCGGGCAAAAAGTGTGTAGTGTGTTGTAACACTGGAATTAGGTCATGATTTAGATTTGGGAATAACGCTCATATGAAACGCGGTGTCTTCCAAAAGAGGTACGATGCTACTAATACATTTGCTACTCAAAATGTATCCACCATTCATTATGATCATTGCAACGAAGTAATACTTGAAACCAGTACACTGAATCGTTATTTTTATTATATCCCAGTATTCTAATATACCGATATATGCTATATATGTTATTATCGTTCTTTTCTGCCAGATAATGTCATTTTAAAATTTACGGAACAAATTAAATGTTCCGATTTTAATAATTGGAAGTGAGACACAGGCAGATCTCAGTATTACCTTAGTGCTACAATATGGTGGGCACTCCTGTCGTGTGTGATTTCTTTTAACATCGCGAAATGAAACGCGATCTGACACAGAATTTTCGAATATCACCTTCCCCACGTTACACATGACTCGTGAAACAAAATATTTTGCCTTGTTAGGAATTCAAAAGCGACGATGTCGAATAACAAGATCCGTAATCGATATTTTTATGTAACAAGAACACTTCAGATCTCGGGAGAGAGAGTAGATCCCTTGATCGACAAAGGTTGAGAAGAGAAAAGGAAATGACACAACGAATATGCTTAGTTACACATTTAATAACTTGTTACAATACGAACGATTACTTAATCATTATTTATAATGCAAACTATGAAAGTTAAAGAACTGACTTCTCACTTAATTGGGAAACACATATATTCTTCTAAATATGTTCATGGCAGCCATGGAAATTATTGGAATGTATACATTTTCATCACAGAAATTAAAATTTCGCGTATGCAGGTATGCAGTTATCCGAGATATGATCTGCGCGTTGGAAGAAATGTTTGATTAAATTTCTTTACATATTTTAAAATAGACGTTTAGTTCACTATATTCTAAATAATTTAAATGTATTATAATTGCGATAATAGTCTGTAAAATCCTTTACGGCAATAAAATAAATAAAAAACGAAAATAAAGGATTATGAAAATTCCATTGAATTGTGGGAATAAGAATCAAGATGTTAAAAACTTCAACGTGTGTGGGGGAAAATAAAAACGTCTATACTTAAAATGTGAAATCTCTCAAGAGTGTGGCTCAACTTTTACTTTCTGTATCTACTATGTAGTAAGAGAAAAGCGTGTAATGATTCAGGGGAAAAAATAGAATTTGTGGGTCCCTGAAACCGAAACAAAATATTTTTATTGCTCCTCTATGCTGTATATTTCTCCTTTACGTAGTATATTCAGAATCCAGGGTTGTTGATATCGAGAAAGTGTTTTTCTCAAAACACATGGCTATCTTTCTATCTGCCTGCCCTTCTCTGCCTCCGTCCGTCTGCATTTGTATGGACATCAGTCCATTTCGTTTTAAAAAATTACTAATTTCTACCCTCAACCTTTGATATGAGAATGGTGAATTTGTTGTAATACTTCTAAGTCGTGTAAAATGTCTCCCAAAATCCTATTTTATATTATCTGATAGGCATTCCTATTTATACATTATTACGAATTTCTATGTGCAAAACTTTAATGACATCTCTACGAAACGGTGACGCAACGAGTGGCGTTGTTCGGTGTTGTTACTCGCCGTAAATGCACTTTGCCAAGTGCTCGATCAATCTCATTCATTAGATTTTGAGCAAGATAAGGGAGCTCGCTGTCAGTTTCGCACACAGGTGTGTGTCCAAAGGCGCCTGTGGCGGGGGGCGGGGGAGCTTATCGGGGGAGGAAGTCAGGCAGTGCAGTGCCCGCCGCCTACGACCTATTGGTCGATTCTGACGCCACCTCCGCTATATAAACCGGTGGCGCGAGCCTACGAGCTGCAGTTTCTTCCCTGATTCATTCGTTGTCGTTCTCTCCGCTTCCAATGGCCCAAAGGATGGACTGCTCAAGGCGTTATAAGCGTCTTGTGCATTCTTTTGCTTCTCTCGCCCTTCTTGCTACTCTTCTCATATTGCAATCGTCAGCCATGGAAAATGAAATATCATCTATTTTAAAGGTAAGAATGATCATGGAACAAGCTTTTATTTGCCTCAAACGTCGAGAAATATTTACGAGTAGTAATATCGAAAAAATGGTTGAAATTCATTGTTACAGTTGCTGAAATTTCTGGGAGGTTCATATAGATGTATTAATACCGATTTGCATGTCATTACTTCTACATTTTGTGCTTTTACAGTGGCACTATTTTTAGAGAAAAATTTCAGTATCTTCTTTATTTTACATTCTTAAAAATAACTTTCAAATCACAGATTATTGAAAGAAGAATGAATGCTGGTTATCGCTTTTTTTTAAATTTCTGGAGGGCTTTTTTTGCAACTACAGCTCTTAGCCATCTTTTAGGCATTGAGTAATCCTTCATTAAATTTCGTCTTTTGTCTCTTTAAAAAAATTGTTTTATTATCCTTGTTCGACAAAACTATGCCTTTCAAGGGTTTTCAGTTTACATATACATAATCATTTTTGGACTACATTTCATTGTACTTGAAGCTGATACAGCTGTTTAGTGCTACACTTGATACAGCTGTTAGTAAACTGAGGATGGGATATGGTAAATGTTTAATTACAATATTAGGAATTAGATCTAAGTTCGGTGATTTCTTGTTTTTATGTTTGGAAATTATGTACTTGATTCCAGATGGAGAAATAAATTTAATTATTTCAGGACCTGTATAAAGTGAGTTAGCTAATGTTTGAAAAATGTTTTGTGTAAAGACAGTATCATAGGGGAGACAGTTCACACACTGACGTAGAGTCTTTTTAGGTTTTTACATTTACTGTAATGATGTTTTTCTACACATCTAACACATCTTCCATGTTCCATGTTTACAGTTTGTTTGTGTATGATTAAATAACTGACAATTTTTACATTGAATTGGTTGGTTAACTTTGTTTCAAAACTTCACTTTTACAACTCTATTGAACAGTTTTTGTAATTTAATTATCTCTCTACTTTGATCACTGTCAGTGAGCTCCACAGCACACATTTCCAAGGCTTCTCTTTTTCCCCCCAAATAGTCTGTAAATTGTATTTACTGAGAATGTTTGACCTATTTCTAACTTAATTTCTTCATTAGTATAAAAAGTTGGTATGTCATAAATAATGGCTTAAAGTACTTTTTGATGGATCTCTATAAGTAAAGTAATGAATGTTATTTACATCACAATGTTTTCTGTATTTTCTGTAGTCTTCTATTGTTTGGAAGAATATAGAGACATAGTCGTTTCTAATTTTATTACTAAATTCATTTTTTACTATTTGCTTATTTTTTTCTAATATAAATGTATTAAAATTTCTTGTACCTGAAGTTTTATTTATATTTATTGGGGGTATTTTGGCCTGTTCTAAGATAGGAATAGTACAATAAGAATAATCTCTAACTTCAAGTTCTTGAAAGGGGTTAGCAGTGGGAATATTATACACTGGTATACACTGGCGGTGAATCATGAAAACTGGCACTTTCTTCACTGCTCATTCCTCTTTTACGTTTTGAACTACTATAATCACCTAAATGAGAACTTTCACTTGGATGGGGTGCACTATTTTGAGTGGGGTTTTGTAATTAACTTAGAACGTCCATTCGACTGTTTGGATTATGGGAAGGATTTTGCTGAAGTAGCCGTTGAAGTTCCTGCGACTGTTGTTGTAGAAATAGTCTTTCATGTTCCAAGGCTTGAAGTTTAGCTTATGGAGATGTGATTGCGTCAGGATGAGAATTAGGATTTTGAACCATGTTTAAATTTAAGTCATTGCAGTTTGGAATAGGAACGCAATGGTGAGCGGTTAAAAACACCGATAAGATGGCCTCGGATAACGGTTTAGGGGGTTCTATCGTGGGAGACCCAAGGTTCATACCCCCTATCAATACAAAGGGTTGACAATTTACCTTGTAGTCCGGCAAATACTGACGACACTCAGAAATAAGTTGGTTCAACTCCCAGCACGCTCTCCCCACTTATAACTCACACGATTGTAGTTTAGCTTCCACTACACTTGGAAACACAACGTTGATTATACAACTGGCACTGATATAAGCGACAGGGCTCTGTCTCAGCACGTCTGCACTGCTCGGCGTCACAGACCGAACTCCGTCTTTTGTCTCGTAGCGTCGCTGTCAGTGATTGCCTTTTATGCCTTCATGGACTCGGCGCAGTCAGTATTCCATGTTGGGTCGAGTTGGTTTACTTCCATGACACCAGGAAGAGAAGTTAAGCAATTCAGCAAACGACGCCGGCGAGGCATGTAAAACACTAACCGCCAGTGAATGTGCTTAACAATTTTAAGGACACATTTAACGCTCAATCTATAATTTTATCATTCAAATTCATCTGAGTATTTTACCCCAGCCGGGAATCGAATGTAGTTATCTTGGTTTACACCTACTTGCTCTATACTCGCTCTAAACTAGGAGACTCGGGTAAACTATTTCCTTCATCGATTTGAGTTGTCGTCTTCTATATTACTTCAGTAGTATACATACCTTTTGTGGCTCTCACACGCAACCAAACTTGATAAATAAGGTCCTTAACAAAAGATAAGCCTTCAGCCTTCAGCGCCGAGTAAAATAGTTGGTACTGGAAAATGCCGATAAATACCGGAGTAGAAAAAATGTAATAGAATGTCCAAGAATATCCTGATAGAAATTAGATGTAATATAAATTACAAGAAATCCTGTAGATTATGTCGTAAGAAACGTTTCTTTGTGGCCTTTGGCCTCAAAATTTCATGTTTTGATGCTCTAAAATCCTTAGTTTAACGATATAGATTCGAAAATCCTGACAAGTGCTGCGGGTTGCATTTGACATTATATTTAGATGCGTTTTTTAAAACAAATCCTTCATATTTTTGAAGTCAAATTGCAATTCGTCACGTCTCCGTGAAATTCTCTTTCTTTAGACACCTCATTTATAAAGATTGGGTTGAGAGTGAGAGTCGCAAAAGGAAGCATACCAGTACTGAAATAATATACTGAGACGATATGTTAAACAAAATGTTTACATCTCATGAAAGTACATCTTTTTCAGTTAAATATAAGTGTATTTTTTGAGAAAACGGTATTTGCGCAAAACAATTTTAAACATTAGAGCGCGCATGATTCTTCGGAAAAAGTAATTGATAATATTTCTCAAAGGGGTGAGATTAGTAAAAAAAGAAAAAAATGTCACCTATTTTCAACCCCAGAACCCAGAAAAGTTGCAAGCCGCTAAAAAGTATTTGTAGTTTTAGTAGTTATGTTTTGTGAGTGCGATTTGACGTGGAATGACTCTATTGTGAAGTTCCTGAGGAAGTTCTCGAAGAGGCCAGCAAAGCTATAGACAGTTGTTTCCAGTAAAATCGGAGTTGGATGGAAAATAACAGTGTGAATTGCGAAGACGAAACGGTACTTTTAGGTTATTTGTCTATATTGCCGAAAGTTATTTAGAAGATTTCATTACATCAAAACAACATTTTAGGTTTTTATCCGGTGTGCCTTCTATATCTATTACTACTAGTAATACTATAACTCAAGAGGCATATGTGATAAAAATATATGATAAATAACAGTGAAATAAGAGTCACAGGCGTGAATTATAAATTCACGGGAACATTCCAAAATTGCATTTTTCTTAACAATTCAACAAAATAATGATATCAATGTTAAAATATATATGGAGTTATTTTTCTTATTTGAGCCTTATGGCATTTATTTATTTTATTTTATTTTTATTAATTTAAATCAATCTAAATTATTAAAAATGTGTCATTTGCTGTGTTAATAGGGGAGCGGACATGAAATATTCAAAAGGCCCGCGCGGGCATAAAGAACCCGAAGGGACTGCAATGGCATTAAATATACCATTACGTGTTTGGTGTCAGGTTCATAAACGCACAATAAAGAAACAGTAAACAATAACATTAAGTTACAGTGAAAGATGCTTTGAAGGAAAGTAACAGGTCGTGTTTCTCATGCGAGTAGGTTGTTTTCAAAACTAAAAGTATCCGTCACGAAACATTTCATAAAAAAATGCAAAATAATTTTGCTCAATGTCTTCGGAGTTTATGGAAAAAATAGCAAGAAGTGGATCCATGAAAAGGATATTGAAAAAAGGGAGGTAAAAACTGAAAATCGTGTTCATGAATTGGCGGATAAAATAATTAAAAAGCATTGGCTTCGTTTAGCTTTGGAGCTAAATCATGGAGATATTTGGTTGTGTAATTTACTCAGTTGGTTATGTGATGGAACACACTTTTATGGAACGTGAAAGATTTATGCAATTTCTTTTCGTGATATCATTTATTATACAGAGCAAACAACTATAAACCCTTTCAAGGTTTATAATTTTGTGGACACTATTATTGCATTTAATATAACTTGACACATTTGAATCAAGAATAATAAGCAACAGTGGCGGCTGGTCCTAAGGGGCCAGAGACCGGTCCTCACAAACGCATAACGTGTTCACAGAAGGCTCTATGTGGTAACGAGAGTTAATTCGTTAAGGGTAACGCGTCCACACTATTTATTCCGAACTTACGTCTTCCTAGGTAGGGTGGCTGGTGCCTAATACCCCATAATAACGGACATAAAGACAGACGTAAGTTACTTGTCTCACTCAAAGGTAGCGCTAGTATCTCTCCTAGGGGGCCGGGTCTTTGCCAGCCCCGAAGCGGTAACTCAGCACTGTTGTCACCAGAGAGTACCAGTACCGGTTGTCACCAGTAGGTTGTCACGGTCAGTGCCCTTCTTTTCTCCACTCGGGCACTGTTCGCTATTTACAGCAGTCTTTGGGACACGCGGCAGCGGGTCCTTGCTGCCTTTTTCGAAGTACACGTCAGTATTGTACGCTGTGAGATGAGCAAAGTGGTTTCTTTATGCCGTGTTAAGTTTTCTTCACATAAAATTCAAGAAAAAAATATATGCTAAACGGTCAGCAGCCCGGTGAGCGGCTTCACACACATTGATGGAAACAAAAGACGAACGTTCTGTCTTTTTGCAGATATCTGAGTTTCCGGCACACGAATCCCAATGCATATCTCAATAAATCAATAAAACACCTTCTTCGATTTTTGTGGGACTGCTATTATTTTAATTTATTCAAATTTTAATGTCAATGATGTTAAGACAATTTTTACATTAAATGAAACGAAGGAAAATGAAATAAAACATTATGAAATTTGAATAATATTTTCTCTACTGAAATGAGTGAGAAATGGTTGGATACTAGGAATCAGTCATTAAAGTATATTATCAATATCACTCATGGATATGACATCATTTATATATTCCCTTCCTTTCGTTTCTTTTTGAGATGCAGTTTGATACAATTCAAGTTCTGATTGAAAAGATTTCTCTCATGTTTATCCAAAAGATTAGTAATATCTCGTAGCTTGAGTATCGTAGGTGGAACTCAATTATATATATAGTTTTGATTTAAGTTTCTCTGTTAGAGATGAATGTTGTACCAACATTAGTGTAATAGGCCGACTAATCTTGCACTGTGAGTATTGTGTTGACTCTTTTGCTACATGATTTTTTTGCTCTAGGAAATTGAAATGCCATGATCCTGGAGGGTTGAATATTTCTCTTAGTCAAAGTGTAAATGAAACTATTAATCACTTAACCTGGCTCTTAAATGTAACTAGTTGAGACCATTTGATCATATCAACAGTAAATTGACTAAATCCGTTAGATTATGATGAAAACGTACAAAACTGATCTATAGAGTATTCTAAATAAGTATAATCCAATTGAATTGGAACAGTAGACTATCATCGAAGACGGCACGTACACGGATTTTTGTCAGAAATTGTCACGCCTATGCTCATTCTTTCCCTCAGAAATTGTTCCCAGTCTTATTTTTAGGTGCAGTTATCATCGACATCTTATTCTGACGTTAATTATCATACAAGGTAAGTGATGCAAATATGGCCAGTGCAGTTAATACAGTAATAGTGGCTACATTGTTACATGAAACTATTTAGGTAGTATAGCATGCTGTCTGTAAGAGCGTAAGGAGAGAGCAAACACCCTATCCTACATCCTACCTTGTTTGCCTGCGCATTTGCACTCTGGAGCCTCCATTGCGAAGACCGTGCTGAAGACGCTCTGTCTTTATAACGTCTTTCCCGGTAAGTTTATGATTTGTTACACTTAAAGAAGGATATGGTATTTTGATACATCAACCTTTAGCGTATTTAATGAGTTTAATGCCGTTTAATTTCCCCAATATTTCATCAACGTGAAGGGTGTTTTTATAACATGCTGTTTTGCTGTTATTATGGCCAAGAGCATATTACCTGCACCCACGGACATACTAACGTCATGTGCTTGATACACTAATGTTTTTGAGTTTTAGTTTCTAGAAAATGAATCCTGCAAAGAAAAGGAGTGTTTGGAGCCAAACCAATATCGTTAAATCTTAGCAAGCGGGTGAGGGAGGGCAGACTAACACAAAACGCAGCATCGAAAAGGTATGGCATACCTAGACGAACTCTTCGCCGCTATTTTATGAAGAACAGAACAACTAGTGATCATTGGGTCGAAAACCTATTCTTTCAAAAGATCAACAGAAGGAGCTTGCTACTAGAATTTTGAGGTTTTCAGATCAGGGATACCCAATTACATAAAAAAGAATTTTACTAAGTATACAAATTTTGCAATAAAAAGAATAAAGCGCATACTGTTTCGCTCAAAAGAGGCTTGGCAGGCAGATACTGACTAAAAGACTTTTTTGCCAGGAATTGTGGAGTTTCGAAAAGGAGAAGTCAAAGAATAAACCCTGACAGAGCAATAAAACTAAATATATCTATTGTGAATGATTATTTTGTCAAATTACGAGAGATTTTGATTCAAAACAATCTGATGTTTCTACCAGAAAGACTTTATAAAATGGATGAAAAGGGTTGCTGCCTTGGACACAATTTGACACAAAGATCCCACTGTTAATGTTAAGAAAGAATCAAAGAGAGTGCATTTGGTGGCCAGAGAGAATGGTGAAAGTGTCAAAATGGTAGCGTGTAGAAGTGCAACAGGTGCAGTATTTCCCCCAATGATCCTTTATAAAGGAAAACAGTTCAAACCTGAGTGGGTAGACAGTTTGTCTCCCGGGTCAGCTTGTGAATGACTCCAAAAGGGATCATGACTCATCACGCATTTGTCAATTGGACACACTACTTTTCCAGGTTTACAAATCAGGGTAAATGAAATTTAATTTTCTTTGGGGCTAAATATCACCTTGATTATTCAATAGTCAAGGAAGCAGAGAGGTTTAGGGACGAATTCATAGTCGTCACTTACACTGAGTGTTCCCTTAAGTACACGAATTGTATTCATAAACAGCCCTTGAGTGAAGTCCTAAGTGAGAATAAGGGAGGCAGCCTGCTCCCTTAAGTGTGTCTTATGGCTCCCTCGCATCGCCAGTCGTAACCAGTGTAGGTTATACTTTTACGCGGCGTTCGCCGACTATTGAATTCGTTTTGCTGGTGTTCGTATAGTGTAGCCAGTTAAAATGTTCCATTTGTGAAACGTTATGGAAAACGACTTCCAAGATTATTTTGAGTTTTATACTCAACACATCCTGCGAAATTTAAAGAGATATATTAAAGATATGAGCAACCCATAGGAAATGTACAATGATGAACAATTCCAAAAGCGGTTTCTTTTCAATAAAACTACTGTACTGCATACACTTGTGCCGATGATCGACGATGTCCCAATGACTAAAGGAGGACTGCCGATTTCCCCCTTATATAAAAGTTCTCATGGCATTAAGATTTTATGCAACTTCATCCTTTCAGGTATGTTTCCAAAATATTTAACTTTTATTCATTACTGATTTATAAGATCTATTATAATGATGAATTTGCAATATGAATAACATGTGAAGTAATTTAAATTGTTGTAAAATGGAATTTATGTTAATACTATACGTAGTTGACATTTTTATTACATGATATGTTAATAATCTATTACCAATATTGGCAGGCCTATGTTCATACCATTTACATTAGTTATACTAGAGCATAAGTTAACGTTGTGGAATCAATTGAAACTGATGTTAAGTATTATAAACACAACAAATGAGGGAGACAAGTGGTCGCAGCGCACGACGTCAACTCGACGTTGGAGTGTCCGCCCCCTGTTAAATTGGACGCCCTTTGCACAAGATGAAGTGTGTCTGAAAATTCGGTTGCGAAAAACAGCTGCAGTTCCAAACAGCTGCTGCCAATGCCATGTTGTCATATTTCCCTTCCGCTTAAGAGAACACTCATTCCGTGGTCGTAAGAAACGTCTATGAAATACGAGCGTCTATAAGTGAACACTTATTTTGAGAAAACACTTATCACTTAACGGTTCGCTTATCCTATAAGTGACGACTATGAATTCGGCCCTTAATATTATCCTATATTGTTTATCATCAAATACATGACATCAGTTCCAACCTCTCGACAAGTCGTGTTTTCGACCCTTTGAAGAATTCTAGGATCAGGAAGTACTGCGTTTTCTTGACCAGACTAAAAATGATAACACCACAAAAGCTAGGTTTGGTAGGATATTCTCTCGTGTTTGAGATAGAGCTATGACGCCAGCCAACGTGTGAGGTGGAACGGGTACACACCCATTTAATCCAAAAGCAATTCCCGAGGAAGCTTTTGTTCCTAGCTCAATCACAGAATGTCCGCCTAAAATAATCTAATCTTGTGCAAGATTCCACTTCCGCCATTCCTGGCCCATCTTCCTGACAGACACAGCATCAACAAACAGAGCTTTCTCCTTCGTCAGATTCCAGCAGTGCTTTGACCTCATATGAAGACAACCAAAGTAACGAGAAGTTCAACTCATCCTTTGTAGAGGTATTAACAATTCCTGTAAAGGTGCGTAAAACCCCTCGGAAAAGCAATCAACTCTCGCACTATTGTTTTTAAAAATAATTTATTTTCATCTCGTGCAGCAGACAACGTACAAAATAATCCGTCAACTACTTTAATATTTTGTCTGGAAATTCAGCCAAGAAAGAAAAAGAATAAAGCTATCTATGAGAGAAAGAGACAAGTTTCCATAAAGAAAATCCCAACAAAACATGTAAACAATGGAGAGAAAAAATCATGTCATGTTTGCTGTGAAGAGGCAGTTAAGGACGTGCCAATGCAATGTGTGTGAAGAATATGTTCACGAGGAACGTATATTAAAGACTATTAAAGGCAAAGAAACTTTCATTTGTCCTGAATGTAAAATTATTATTTAAACTGATTTTTTATTTTTGTAATTTTTCAAGAGTTTACCAATATTTTCAATTTTGAATAATAAAGTCTCATTATAGAAAATACTGAATTTGTTATGATTAACCCAGTAATCTTTACACAGTGCGGCTATTTTATTAGTGTGCCGCGATCGTGGAAAATTGTACTCGGCTGAGGGGCCCTCGCCCGCCGGGGAGAGGTACACTGAATTCCCCTGCCAACGCTGGGGGCGGGAGGTTTTCAAGGTTATGCTCTGCCAAAGGCATGCTTTCCAGGGAGAGACCTTGAAAACCCAAGCGTTCATAGCGTACTCTGCAGCGGTCGTAGGGGGAGTTGAACTTATCCTTCCTCGGCGAGTGAGGAACCGTCAGCCGAGCAGAATTTTCCTCGATCGCAGCACACTAACGCGGCACAACGTCGCACTGTATTACTGAAATCATGTAAGGCCGTATTTTTGTAAAATTCGACTGTAAAACAGTAATTCACATTATTAGTATAGCTACTTCTAGTTCCATGGTCATGTTACAAGAAACCAGTTAATCTGGCAATAGCCATAAAACCTGCATGTGAGCACATTACCTTCACATTAGAATATTTTTGTAAAACAGCTACAAAATATTCCTAAATAAAATATTTTTTTGTGATATAGCTATTTCAACGTGAAACAAAAGCATTAAATTTTGATCGTGACGCTGTTAATTTGGCAAAATGTTGAAATATATAAACAGCAAAATTGAGGCGCTTAACGTGTCCATATTACCTTCACAAACTTATTTTAATATCTATCACAATGTATCACAAATATCTATAATATCTATCACATGTATCACAAATTTATACAAATTGTTTTTACCGTGGTATAATTTATTTTTCTTCTTATAAATGGAGTGGGGGGGGTGATGTCGCAAGCTTTACGTATTTTTTTAGGGGGATTTAAGCGCGTGTTACGGATGCTTATAAGAGGAAGGGGGTATTCAAAATACTCCAAATGAGTGACGTAGTTCATGGACTGGAATCACTAATCAATCAATTAACCGAGTTAGCCAAGACGGTGCGTGTGTTGCGGGCTGCACGTTTGCTTGTTCTTCGTATATTGTTATCTGCAAACTTCTAGTTTTTTATCTCAAATCTATTTGATGCAGGCAGGGAGGGAGCTATTCCGCAGAAACATACTTTCGGGGCTTTGGGTCGATTGTTTCTAATGAATAGTACAAAACAGTCATCTTTTCTTAGCGTATGAAGTACACATGGGATTTTTTTTTGTCCTGGAAAAATTAATCAATTTTACGTTATTTTTCAATTGTAGAGCTAAGGAAATTACAACAAAAGGATGCATATTTTAAAGTTTTTAAATAGTTTGAAATATGTGAAAATAACCATGTGAATTCTTCTGTGACAGTCTTCCATCACCTAACACACATAAGTTTAGGCGTGCGCACGAAGAGGGGGGAGCCAAAAATCCCCTGAAAATTTGGAAGGGGTCTCTAAGCCTTACGTAACTAAATATGTTATTTCCTTTTCATGTACAATCCCTGATTTTCCCCCTGACAGATTGGAAATTTTTATTCGACCTCTTGTGGTAGAGTCTCTCCTTTTTATCTGGCATGTAAAATTGAAGACATTAAATAATCTAAAAACTATTTTTGATCTTTTTAAGCAACTAACACACATGTTGAGTTACTTACGGCACATACAGAGGTGATCAGTAGCTCATTCGATTGGTCTCGACAAGACAATTTATTTTTATTATGAACTCCCAAGGAACAAATAAAATTTTTAACATGAAAATACCCACCGGAGGCGCCAAATTAAGTTAGGTAATAGTATCAATAGAATTATAATTTCATTATATTTGTATTTTTTAGTTTCATTTACTAGTAAATATGTCATAATTTGTAAAAATGTTCAATGGCAAACTGGACTACAAAATGTAGTTGGTCCCTCTCTTGTTTTAGGATGCGCTTACTAGCTCATGTTCTTATTTTTCTCATGAGACTCGTGAGACATTTTACGTTACACGAGACGTTGGATTCTTTAACGCGTATTTATTGAGACTAGTCGTCACCCAGTGGTCAAAATTCGACCGTAAATCATTATATTTTTCAACATTTAACGCTACTGAGGTTCTTTTGTCTAAAAGTACACATGTGTAAACATTACATATATTTTTTTAATATTCTATTACTTCTTCTTCTTCATCTTCTTCTTCTTGCTTAGACAATATTGCCTGTTGCACCTATTTAGTACTCATTTTGTTTACATGCATGAGCCATTTTTGTCATATTACTTTTCCGTTGATGGCATACATATTATGGCACTTAATATATTATATTGTTCTTCTCTGATTTGTCTTATAGTCTAATTTTGAGTATCTTGCCACCCATCTTATAACGTCGCGCGAATTGGGCTTGCAAAGTTAGCATTCCTACTTTCTTAAAACTTAAACCAATTGTATACCATCAAAATAAGCAAATTGTTTATGGCACTTTTAAGAATTTGAAAACTCACCATCAAGAGGAAACATTTTTTCAATCTTAACAATACATAATTGTACGACTTTTCATCTCATACAAATCCTAGACTACAAAGCATAATTCTAACTGATAAAAAATTTATTAATCATGTATAAGGCTCATGATGGTATTTTAAAATAATTTTTGTCTTTTCGGTTCAAGGATGTCTCCTAGGTTTGAAAATTATAAAAGAAGCTCTGAATTGATGCCTCATCATACAGTACAATTTTCACAAGTTCAAAAGCACCAAACTAGTGGATGCATATTATTAACCATTAAGAACTAAAAAGAACATAAACTATTTTTTTTAAATGTTACTTTTGATTCATGTGTAGAATAAAAAAACTAGTGGTGCTAAAACCATGTACTTTCTCGCCCGTACTTTCATGCCAAATTTCGGGAAATGTACTAAAATTTTCGAAAAATTGTACATGACCTTATTTCAAAATACATCTTTAAGGGACAGATTTCATTAAGGGAAACATCTCTGTCTTCATAATTGTAGTTGAAGGAAGACGCCGAACAAAATTTGAATTATTTAAAATTTCGAAAAATCAGTGTTTTCAACGAAATTGAGACCTGCACCATTCTCTTAACGCACCGTTGCTACTCCTGGGTTTGGCAGATCCACTCACATATTGACATTATTTTTTTTTCATGTTGCCATTACTGCACAATCTTGATACTACATTTTTCTTATAGCTTCTTATCTTAGTCCCAACAGTGTTTTGACACAGTGATATGTATTCATATTGTTGTGGTACTCCGTCCCAATAGTAATTTTGATTGTTTCGGGCTTCGTGCACCCAGAGTAGTAGCGGGTGACAAGCTCTTTCTAATCAATATATGGTAATAAATAAATAGATTCTATGAAAAGTTGACGTTGCACGACGAAGTAGGACTTGACAAGAACTGCAAAACATTAGCCGCTTGCTTTGTTCCTTTGTATTATGAATGTTGCAGCTAACAACAGCCTTATTATTTACGAGTCAAAAAATAAAACGTCTGTAAGAAGGCGAGATTTTCTGAAGACTCTAGGGAAAGTACTGATCAGATATCATTTAGTGAAAAGAACTCAAGTAAACAGTAGATCGCTAACAATGAGCAAACAAGTTCGAGGAATGTTGAGTGAGGAAGAATCTGAGAAACAGGATGTTGGTCAGGATGGACGACTGCAGAACGGAAGGGGCTGTTTGTGCGAAGATAATTTACAATTTTACAACAAATTTACAATTAATTTACAATAAACAACAATAAGTTACAATTTTCATGTGTGAAGTGTCAGAAATTTTTATTTTTTAAAGCGTGCCAATTTATTTGTAAAGATTGTCAGGGGTAGCAAATTAGCTTACTACTTGACTTACGATTTATGGCACTGTATTAAAAGGCTTTCCGAATATTTTTGTTTAGACTATAATGTGATATATCTGTGAAGATTATGAACACGATATTAGAAATTTGCGATTCTAATACTAAAGATAATTCAGTGTTCAACAAAACAATTATTTTCATTAGGTGCAATTAAATATTTGTTTTTCTATATAAATATGTTTCTAATTAATATCGTAATTAATTCTATCAATTTCTGGCCAATAAAGCGATTGGAAACGTTTCTGGGTCCGCCAGACCCAGAGTAGCAACGAAGTCGTACTTACGTGCAGTAGCAACCGAGGGTTAAACGTCCCTCACACTATAATTTTCTTGAAATTTATGAAAATATTCCAGGTGCTTCATGTAAAGTCCACCCCCCCCCCCCAAATAAAAATATCGGTTTCAAATTCAAGGGACTCCGATATCAGCCAGATCGATTGGGAAATATCAATTTTGGAGAAAATCGGCTAAACAGTTTAGCCGGTAACGTTGTTCACAGACGGAGGGGCGGACAGAAAGAAGTTTTGCCATCATTCGATTTTTCGGTATCATGGACCAACAAAACATGGAAACCACGTGTTAGAGGATATTTTTCTCAATTTAGCCACTAGATTTATGTATTTACGTTACCAGGGCCCTTAAATACGTGTTTTTCTACAGAAAATTCCCCGTTTCTTCAAGAAAATAAAATGACTTCAATATCAGGTTCCATCATTGGATTGCCCATTAAACCAGCTCCAAACAAGGTGAAGGTCATCAAGAATTGTACATACTACATTATATAGAGGGACAGTTATGCCAAACCAAATAATATTTGCTTCTTTGTGAAAAGCCAATATAAATTCATTCGAAATATGAAATTCCTTTACAGATTGCTGTTTGACATTATTAAGACTTCAAACTACCAGATGAAAGTTTACAATAATTAACTATATCAAATACAACTAGAGGGTCTTCATGAAACCTAAATTAATTTTGAGTTTCTTTCCTTCTTTAACCCTTAACAACCCAGGAAGGTTTTGTAACGTAAAGGACCAGTAGTGTCTCCCAGACACGTATCTCAATCTTCACGTACGTAAAAATTAGATGAAAATATTGAAGGTATCAAAAAATCTTTTTTTATAGCATTGTAGATGTATTTCATGAAAGTTGTTACATTGTATAACATTTTACACAAGTTACTTTCTTGATTGAATGTTCAGAACACACATTTTCATTACATACATCACAAACTGTTTAGAAAGTCTAGATATTTTTGAAGGACAAATATGACACCTCTTTATCTACTTTACCACTGGTTTCCTGAGTGGTTGAACAATAGCTACTTTGCTTCTACCAGAAACATTCTCCATGCTTCAGTGTGAGACTAGTTAACCCTTTCTCTCCTCTTCTCTGAACATGAGGTCTTACTAACTGGGTTGCTATTTCTCGCAAAAATATTTCTCTTCACTTCTTTTTTCCTTTGATTCCAAGTTAGATATAAATTAGTTCATAAAATTAAGGATGCAATTCCAACAACATCAATAATGTTTTGAAAGAATGACATTAGGCGCCTGTTAGTCTTTTGTCGAACTGTATATTCATACACCATTTGATCGAGGGTGCCCACACCCCTTTTAGCTTCATCATAATAGAGATTCACTTCTGATTTATTCTTATTTTCTACATTTACTTCATTGGAGTAATGCATAGTAGAAAGAAAAAGAAAAACACGATTTTTTTCTAGGCACATATGAAACCAATGTCATATATTTACAAAATCCAAAAATGTTAGTTTCAACATTGCGAGATCTGTGTGGTTAAACATTCTGAGGAGTGCATCGTTAATTTTGTTTAGAGTGCATACTATTGTGAGTCCTTTCTGAAACAGTGATTTTGCTACTTCCATTCTAGTAAAACAGTTGTCGAATGTAATGTTCCTATTTGATCCGTAAAAAGGTTCACACAATTTAGTTACTACAGAATGAGCCAAATTATCTGTTCTGTTAGGTCCCACTTATCCGAGATACGGTATTCCAAACAAAGGATAACTGGTTTTACTACCACAATTTCATACCACCACAATTTCATACCATACTTGCAGGTTTGCTTAGTAAATATTGCTTTAAAGACACGCTCTCACGGAAAGGTATAAGCTACTCGCCTAGGTAAGCTACTCGCCTATTGTAAGATTTTCATCAGGCAAATAAAATTTTTGTAATTTATGATTTGTATTCTCCTATAAATCCCTGGTAGGTGCTAATTTATCTTTTGATTTTCTAAGTGACCTAATATTCTTATCATCAAATCTTAAAAAGCGTTTGATATTCGCAAATCTGTTTTTTCCCCATAATGGCGCGGAATATTGGATTGCCAAATACAGAACTCCCTAAAATCCACTACACTTTGCTTATTGACACCAATAGTCAGTAATAGTGCTAAAAATGCTTGCATTTCGATAGAATCAATTGGTTTGCATTTATTTTGTTGCACTCTCTTACCTTCAGAATTAGTGTGTTGCACCACAAAGTCCAATTTATTTTGATCAAGAAATAAATTGAAAGTGTCAATAGGTTCTTGGATTATTTTTTCGGGCGGCAGAACAACCTTAAAAATCTTGCCTTATTAAATTATTTTTCTTTGTTCTTCCTGTTTTCTCAGGTTCAGATCTCCATACAGTTCCATCTTTAGCAATGTATTCAGCAATTAAACAAGTACCGTTATTTACATCTTCCTCTACAATATTTTCATTATCACTGCATTCTCTTAGCCGTTACTTTAAGGTGATCAAACGTCCTCCTTTAGGAAGGACAGTCCCCCTTTTGTAGGTTCTGTCCTTCCTCGAAAAGTGTCCTCCTACCTGTCCTCCTTTTCGATATTTTAAAACTAATATATTAATCTCTGTAATAATTAATTCAGAGATGCCACGCCGAAATGTAATGCATCTTGTGACGGTACAGTTCGAAAAGACGCGATTCGTGTTGCTAGATCGGCAGAATTCTCGCCGTTTTCAGTAGTGTCAGCTTTAGTATTTCAGATTTTTGGACAAGCGAAAAATCAATATTGAATATTCTTACTCTAACTGCAGCACTTTCCGTAAAATTCAAGATGAAGGATATTTATCGTTCTGAATTTTTTAATACCTGATTAGAAAATTATATATTCAATAAAAATATTCATTAAATGAAAAAAGTTAGTTTAATTAAATAATTAAAAGTGACGTAAGCATAATTAGTGTATTTTTGGTTCAATTAATAAAATGTTTAATTTTTTCATTAATAAATGTATTTTTTTAAATTCTTTCGTCCTGCTTTTCATTGTAAACAAATTGGTTATCTTAGTTACTTGGGAGAATGTCAAGGGTTTCTCCCAAGAAAAGGCGTCGTGGAGAAACTTTGCGAAGCAAAGAACGCAAAATTATTCTCAATGTTTTTGATTATTTAACAAAAACTATAACGTTTCAACTGCTATCAAAGAAACGTCTATTGTTCGGAAAGTATCATTTATAAGCTTCGAATGGAATATGCCCAAGACATTTTGATGACACCCGGTAAAATGAGAACTCGTAGCTGCCTGGCATTTGTATGCCAGGCAGTTCACGCACAATCAATACGTGAAATCTGAAATTCGACGAATAGTTCATGAATTCTTTTTTAAAATACACCCCAACATTAAAATCAGTTTTGAATGTTATCAATGCTAATACAAATTTGCCTAACTTGCATAATATCTTGGAGGACATAGGTTTTGTTTACGAAAGAACGGGAACGATGGCAATGTTAATGGAAAGGGACTGCTTATTTTCTGGAGACCGAAATATTTGAGAGACATTAGAAAATTTCGGAGAGAATGCAAAACTATTATTTATACTGACGAGTCGTGGATTAATGTTGCACTCAGTATTCAAAAAGTTTGGCGAGATACTGAAATTAAAACTCGTCGCCAAGCTTTTCTTGCAGGTTTGAGTGTTGGTCTCAAGTCACCGACGTCCAGGGGTCCTCGTAACATGCTGGAGGCACTGAGGTATTTTTAGTTGGAGCAGAATTGATGATGTGAAAAAAAAACACTGTAGATTCTCACGATGAAGTAGGTGGAGAACTTTACGACCAATGGTTTGAGCAGACATTGATACCTAATATACCGAAAGGGTCCGCAGTGGTTATAGACAACGCTCCGAATCACTCCAGAAAATGCGAGACTTTGCCAACGGGCAAGTGGAAGAAAGAGTCTATCCAGAAATGGAGGAGAAAAACATTGGAGAAAAACACTGGAGAAAAACATTGCTCATGAAGAGGGAATATTAAAGCTATCCATTGTCCAAAAAGAGACCAAAATATGAAAAATTTTAAATTGATGAAATTGCAAAGGCGAGTTAACGGTACCTCCTTACCACTGTGAACTGGCATGGGCACAAGTAAAACACTTACGTAGCAATGAGGAACACTTCATTCAAAATCTATGAAATGAAACCCCTTAAACGCGAGGTTTCACACAGGTGGCACAGGAAAATTGGCAAAACTACAATTCACACGCAGTGAAAATTGAAAATGGAGATGTGGAATGCTGATGAATTACAAAATGATGTAGGAGAAGTTGTAATGTAAATGTATCAACATCGTCGCCTTCGTCATCTGACTCCTCGGGTTTATCAGAAGAAGAGAACGGAAGTGAAACATGAATTAAAGTAATTTTGGCAAGTGAAAAAAAACTAAACTACTAATACTTTAAAAAATCGCACAACAATTTTTTAAAGAACTGATTCTTTAGAACTCTTTTCATATAACAAAATATCTCTGGATTCGGATCTCTTAAACTGCTTCTGTCATAAAGAGCAGATTTACTGATGTTGCAAGATTTTGCAACATTGCGAATCGACATGACTTTTTCTAGAACTTCTAACACAGCAGTCTTGAACCTATCTGGAGAAAGATTGAGACGTTTCCTCCCGGTTTTACAATGAGACATTTTATGTGGATTAACGTTGAACTGAAAACAAAAATATGTTAGCAACTATATTTGTGGTTCTTCAAAACAGATTTGCACATTTTGTATTTGTATTTCATGTTCAAGTGATATTTCTACTCGTGGTCGCCAAACGCCTAGAAGTGAAGTAATCCTAAGATGTACCTACGGACACGCCAGAGACGTGGCCGTAGGTACACCACCCCTGTTTGTCCACTGGTACAACACCACGCCATCTTTACTTCCGGACCAAACTGGACAAAACGCAAACTGACACCACAATCATTACTTATCTTTGCATTTCATGTTATTCGACACTGCCAGAGTTCTCACGGGTACAAACAAATTAGACATCCTTTCCACCACTTTTATTTTGACCCTCAAAAATAAAATAAAAAAATAAAAAAAAGGAATCACTCGATACTCACCCGCTTCCTTAACTTGCATAAGAACACAGACGAAAGACTGTCGTCTTAACCCGCCTGACAACAGTACGATTTAGATTTCATGGAGTCCCTACGAGAAATAAATTGCAATCTCATCAGATACAACTGTTCCTTAGATTCAACAGTCTCCTCTGTCGTTTTCATTTACATTATCTTTGAAAGCAGCAGGGTTAAATTCACCATTATCCATGCTCTTGAAGTTTTGGTTGCACTGTCGCATCCTTCTTTTCTTGTTGTGTCATTTTAAAATCTGGAAAATAGCAATGAAACAGATTTAATGAAATATAAAAATCAGTTATTGTAATCAGAAATACGTATTATATAGAATGCTAAAATAACATATAAATAAACTCCATGTGTGCAAATTAAAAAAAACCTTGAAAAAATGTGTATATGAATGGGGAACTCTAAGGAAATGTTTAATATTTGAAATACAATGCTAACGTTCATATGGCATGACACTGAATCATTATATTTTCTTTTTTATCCCAAGTTACTTTAGTAACATAACTTGTTAGGACTTGGGACATTATTTGGGATATTAACATTTCAAGCAATATGACACATTCATGATTTTCTTTCAAATAATGAACGAATATGTGAAAATTTGTGTCCTGTATTGCTTGAATAATATCAAGCCCATTAATGTTTTTTTTCTATTTTTTGTCGCCTGTGCATTCGATACAAACGTTACAGCGTAACCGGTACAGCTGTAGGCACCATTATAGCGATGGGAACAGCAACTGCAAGAGGGTAATAATAGGATTTTCAAACAGTGAGAATGTCTCTGTGTCGTGTGTGTCTTTAAATTTGCAACCCCAGAATATGAATTGAACGTGGCTCCCCAGTGAGCGTAGGTTTCAAAAGTTAGTGGTGTGTTTCACGTGTCGTCTGTGCATCGAAACGTTGTTGATTTGCTAGCGGAGGTATGACTAGTTATTAAGGATTTAAAGTCAATGCGCCTACTTGTATTAGATTTATAATCTACATTTTCATATGTGTTTTCACCATCTCAGAGCCGTCCACAGCCACAAAAAAGGTAGTGCCCATAACTGTAAGTATTTCTGACGTTCAGGACAATGCTGGGCACACAATCACTGTAATGTAAAAACCTTTTTTATGCATTGCTGTAATATTACTTTTTGAACCGTGCTTGCCTTGTTAAGCGATAATATTCATTTAGAATGATTTTGAATAGTGATGGGCACTGAGCCCATCACTGAAATTTTAACATGCCCATTACTGTCTCAATAACTGTTCTGTGGTTAAATGTTATCATTAGGGGAAAGATTTTGATGACCTAAAACATCGCCACAATGATCAATAAAATGCTCTTAAAATGTTTTTAAATTGCCCTAAAAGCAAAGAAAAATACACAAAAAATGATTAAAACAATTTCAGATTATTTAATTACACTGCTTTTTAGGTATGAAGACGCTCTGAGGACAAAGTTCTCACAGTGAACAATTACATCTGTTGTATGTTACTGATGTAATTGAGACTTCTTCTCTTCGTTCAAGTGAACTCAGTTTGCAAACTTTTTTGGTTTGGACTGTTCTTTACTAGAAAATCTCTCTCTTTTTTGTGGATGATCACTTTTGTGATTGCGCTACTTTTCAGACGAGTGAGCTTTGTTCTGAATTACAAATATTTTTTTTCGTTTAGTTAAATTAAATATGCTCATGAATTCCATGAAAAGTCGTTGACTATCACTATGTTTATGGCAAGCATGCAATTAAAACTTAATCATGCAAGACCACAACAGCCAATCATAACTCAGAGAACTGATAGAAATCGTGTAATTATGTATCTATAACACAGACGTTTCCAGACGGCCATGAAACATGAACAAAAATGTACATCACATATTACATACATAAAAAACATATAATCAGTGAACGAATGAAACAAAATTGTAAACGATTAATTATTATTACTTCTTAGACAATCATGTTAATATTCATAGTACAAGAAGTTAAATTAGAAACTACTCCCCTACTCATACTTGGCATCAAATTCACCTATTTGATCGTGACGGCCCAGAGAGCAGTTGTTTTGGCAAAACTCCTTATTTGTTTTGAAAAATCAAGTGAATTGTTTATAATTTAAAATATGGATGTTCTCCTTTACATGCCACTTCTTCAACATAAACAAGTATGGCCATAAGCATGTTGGTTTGACACGAGCTGACTAATGGAATAACATAAAATATTAAACATGAATAAATGTTTTCCGTGTAAAACATTTGGTCTTAGAATATTACAAATATAAAAAAATGTAATCATTAGTTGTATTTACCCAGTTTAGATAGTACACCATCAAAACGTCAGAATCAGAACTGAATCGTCTTTCTCCTTTCAAACATTAACACGTGTCCTCTCATATATGCGTAATCTTCTCATATATGCGTAATCTTCCTCTTCGTAATAAGTAATGTTTTCATGACTTTGTCAGCTTCTTCTAATAGTTCAACCGGAATACGTTAAATATTTTCCATTTTCAAACGTAATTATGAATTAAAATTATTCTCGAAGACACTAAGGTGACACTGCAAGGCCTACTAAAATAGGTCTTGTTGAGAACCAATATCACATCACCATCTAATACATACCTCTCTTGATAAAGATATGTTTGAATTTCTCAAAATTAAAATTATTGATTATGGAAATTAAAAAGAAATATTGAACGAAACACGTGGACTAATTGCACTCACCTAATTGCAAACGTGGGTATAATTGCACTCATGGTGAATAAGAACGTGAACTTGAACATGCCATTCATGCAATTATACCCCTCTTTATACACTCGTTTCCGTAATAACCATAATAGCACTGTATCCGTTCCCCAACCGCCAGATGTCACTATATTACAACCAATGAAAAGTGCGTGTAAGAAAGGAGTGCTAACGTGACTTCGAGAACATCCTTCTGAGGCTCTCTATAGAAAAGACTTCGCTCCTGTTTTAGAGAAGATAGTGCGCACAATAAAGCCAGAAATTTTGAAAAATGGTTTTAGAGCTTGTATCCTTGTTCCCTGGAGTCCTGAGAGCTTTGATTTCACTAAATGCCCAGGGCGGATGTACAATGATATCGCATCAAATGTGGATAATGAAAACACAACACAAACAACACACACAGAACAAACCATTGACATTTGAAGTAATGCTGCGATATTGTTGGAGAAGAAAGAGTATCAAAGTTCAATAACATTAAGAAAGTAGTGGAAAAAGAACACAGCGAGGATTTCTTCGTTTTGTACGGGTCCATGAAGAACTTTCAGAGAAAGCAGATATGGATTCAGAGATTGGTGGTCTGGACATGAATCCCAAAACGGAAACACATTCTGAACAGCCGGATCAAGTGCCATCAGAAGATGTGCAAACAATCATCGGCACCTCTTAATCAGTGGCGGTTCGTGCTTAAGTTGCACGGCTACACAACTCCTAGATAATAAAAACAATCTCATAATTTAATATCAAAATACATTTTCTTTTTACTGACATTCAATATTCAAGATATTGCAGCAATACGGATGTATATGAAATCATTTTGTAACCAAAGAGCGTCCAATTGGCGCTCTCTCCGGAGTCTGGTGTCTTGTCAGGTATTGCACCATGCTGTTGGGTTTTGGCTGCATTTACTCTTCGGCCGTTCGATTTAACACGGGGAACATAGGGCTCTTTGGTAATGCAGCCAGACGGATGGCTGACTTCGTCTGACTCGCTGCAACATGATTTTATGAACTTTGCTTATTCAAAGTACACAAGTACAGTCAATTATTGACGGCATTTAATACATTATTTCATGTTTTTATTCCGTTTTTATTTCATATTAGATTGGTTGATTCAAAATGTACACTTGATGAATTCTTTGTGTAAAGTTGGCCTTTCTGGAAGGAAGTCCCTTTCTGTCTATAACGGTGGATGCATATTTCTCACTGCAGCAATCTGCAGTTACGGATAGCACTGGTTGGAATACGAGTGTGTGTGTGTGTTGAAGGATATTTGTTACAAAATATACCAGAGTAATGAAATTTTCGTAATGGAATAATCTTATTTGTGTGAAACGTGTCGAAGCAATAGCAAATGTTGCAATGTGCTGGAGTCGAACTTAAGTGTCTACTGGAAATCAAAGCCAGAACCACGTGCGCGGGAAGTATGGAGTATACTTGACACGGACAACTCGCATAAAATTATGTATGTAATGTTTCAATATAGAAATTTATTTAAATAAGTATTAATTAATTTGAATTGCTTACATTTTCATTATATATTCGTATTTTGAATATATATTATTTTGAATTTGGAAATTACATTTCCAAAATTCAATGAAGGTGCAGCCTCCAATCTTTTGGGGCACCAGCCACCACTGTTCATAATACAGTGGTCAGCCAAACTGTGAACCGCTTCTGCCGAAAACACTGTCTCCAACTGACGTTCTCAGATGTCTTATATGGCTAGAAACACCGAAAGAAAAAACAACCGCAATGCGCAGCGAATGCCGTATGTGATCTTTGTATGATATGTAAACTTCGAGACAATGGAAAACACTCCATAAGAAAGAGGCAGATCCAAAAGAAAATTAAGAAAAAAGAAAGGGAGAAAGAGAAAAAGTCCATGACAACGTAGAAAGAAGGAATTAGAAAAAAATGTGAGGTAGTTTTGCCCGTGGAACATGAGAGAACAATATTACACGTAATCACAATATTACTATAAGTTAATCTAAAACAAAAAATGTTATTTGGAAATAACTGTGAAGGAATAGACAAGCAGAATGATAAGTAGAAAACATATCATCCAGAGGGAAAAAATAATGGGTTTCCTAGGGAAAACAAACGTCAATTATTCACAAAGAATGAAATATTTATCCATTCAAGGTTTAAACACATAGGAGGTGAAAGAAGTAAGGACTTTTGTCAGCCGAGCACTTCTATGGACATGGAAGGAAGATGGAAGGAAGTAGCAGCAAGTCTTTCCTCCAGAAGTCCACGGAAGTATTTTCTGCATGGCTGTCACATTGTTTAAGGACTACAGTGTGCCAATTGTGTCAAAAGGAATTTTGAAAATCATGCCTTTCCTCAGAAGATTCTGCAAACGAAAGTGATTCATACGACGGAAATTTTGTGTGTGTGTGTGTAAATTGTTTAGACTTCTTTTGCCAACGCACTTTTCAGATTCCTTCTCAATTTCAACAGTTTCTGGGAGTACCTAATTTGATTTGATTTGATTTCTTTAGTCAAAAAAAACAACAATAGTGTGGCGTCTTTGCCGGGGCAAATAATTACAGACGTGAACGGCTTGTAAATATTTAGTATTTATTAGAATAAAAATACTCCGACACAATAATACTATATACAATATTTACAACTTAATTTGACCGTTACAAGAAGGAACCTTCCCCGGTTACCACCACCGCTGGCCCGATAATTAATTACCATATCCGGTGTGATGCACCAGTACCTTACGCGAGCATACCTGCGAGTATGCCGCACCTACCGTCACGACGTAGCACGCCGGCTTCGGTTCCCCGCCTCGGTAGCCTATGCATTACAATGCAACGCCGCGCACAACCTACACGACGCCCTACCGACGCGCCCAAACCTGAAGAATCAGAAGAACAGAAGAAAGAGCTAGGTCGGGGCCCGTTTATATACCTTCAGGGCAGGCTGACGGAACTGCGTCACCCGCTGTGTCTCCGACGCGTTTCCGCCGCCTCCGGGGTTTCCCAGTATGCACCCACGACACGGCACCCCTTCCCTTCCGCTCCCTAGCCTTTGTGCAGCCCAGCGTCTCTTCCGTCAGCGCTGTCCACATGGCTGATATAGTACGTTTGTACTGGCGACAGATATGACGCCACAATAGAAACTCTATGTGACATCCATACGTCTTGTGAGAAAAATCAACTGCGCACGTTGTCTTGAGTCCAGAACCCCTTTCCAACATTTGAACTATCAAAATTCAAGTAGAAATTTCAAATGTTGTTACCTCCCTTTTTGAAGGTATTGTTGTAGGTCACGATATTAATAGTGCAAGCAAAAAACTACACATGAAAAAATGACATTATAAATTGAATCTCTGAAGAATTAAATTCGCTTTATTTATAACTATTTAGAACACTTAACTAGTGGTGCTATAACGGCACGTATTTTCTCGCCGTTATATAATTCTAATTATATCTTAATTTCTCTACAAATTAACATACATCTGTCGTCATTTTTTGTAAAACTGTTTCCAAGTGATAGAAACTTTGGTGCGAAAACAAAATATTTTCCAGCAAATATCACCTCAAATTTGACAGTTATAACTGCTTTTCATACAGCTAAATCATGTCACAACAATGAGACGTAATTCACAGACATTCGCGAGTCGCGACGCCGCATGTTGCATCCCAATCTGATATTCCCAGAAGGCTAGCAATTTTTACATTTCCACTATCGCTATCGCAGTAGAAAGTTATTTATTGCCGCGTGAAAACAGCCAATTTTCGGCTGAAAAATTTATATTACAGGGCCCTGGCAAAGAAATGTGGATAAATTCAGATGATAAATTTAGAAGTAAGATCCTCTAACACGTGGTGTAAACAAAATCTATGTTTTGTGGCTCCTTCCTAGCGAAAAATCGATTGACGGCAAAAAGTCTGTGAACAACGCTAGTGGCTAAACCGTTCTGCCGATTTTCTCGAATATTGAGATTCCCCGATAGATAGGACTGATGTTGAGGCCTCTTGATTTTGAAACCGATTTTTTAATTTGGGGTGGTACTTTAAACGAAGCCTGTGGGGCTTTTGAAAAAAATAGCTTCATCAATTTTAATTAAACTTAGTTATTGGATATTGTAAAGGGCGTTTAAGAAAATGGTGCAGGTCTCATGTTCGTTCAAAGCCCCAAGTTTTCGAAAATTGGAAAAATATTTTTTTGTCTTCCTACAACCTGATATTTCATAAACTATTTGAATTAGGGATTACAATAATTTCTAAAAGATTAATTTGAAAACATATAACCTAAGCTCCAATGTAAGAAACGATCAATAAATATGAACTATTATGCATATTCTAATTTACGTAGCATCCAACTGCCTCAAAACACCTCTAAATTGCGTTCACAAAGGGCAGAATTTTCCGCACGTTTAATGCCCAAATATACACTAAAAGTACTAATATTTTCGAAAAAGTCAACATGACCTTATTTGAAGATCGGTTTTTTATTAACATACTTCAGTGAAATTTGTATCTTTACAATTGTAGTTGGGAACATTTTTTTTTAATTTTCGAAAAGATAGGGCTTTCAACGAACAGGAGACTTGAGCCATTGTCTTAAGCATTCTTACGATATCTAAAGTCCAAATTTACACAAAAAATTTTGTGCCGTTTTTTAAGAAAAAAATGTTTAAAGACAATAAAAATTACCTACATTTGACAGAAAAGTTCACACAAAATACTCAAATTTCAAGAAATTCAAAACAGCATTATTTGTAGATCTGTGTTTCATGAACACATTTCATTTAAAAAAATGTATCTTCATAATTGTAATTGTAGGAAGACGTCGAAAAAATTTGAATTTTTTCTATTTTCGGAAAATTGGGGTTTTCAACGAACAGAGAACTTTTGCCAATCTCGTAAACGCCCTTTACACTATCCAACAACAAAGTTTAATAAAAAACGATATAGCCATTTTTTTGAAAATTTTGAATATGTCCCAGGGGTTTCATGTAAAATACGACCCAGAATTAAAATATCGATTTAAAATTCAAGGGGCCGTGACGTCAACCTGATCGATTGAGGAATATCATATTTGGAGAATTTTGGCTGAACGGTTTAGCCACTAGCGTTATTCAAACAAGAAACGACGAACAGACGGACGGACAGAGAGACGGACAGACGGACAAATAGATCGACGGACGGATGGACAGACATTTTGTCGTCACTCGAACTTCAGGTATCAAGGAGCCACAGAACATTGGTTCTCGCTACATCATGGGTTAGAGGATTTTTTCTAAATTTGGCATCTGAATTTATCCATTTTTGTGTTGCCAGTGCCCTGTAATAAGAGTTTTTCTGACGAAACTTCGCCGTTTTTTCGCGTAGCATTACATAACTTTCTCTGCGAGAAAGTAAAAATAATGAGAGCCTTTTTTAGAGAATTTTGTTAAAGCGTTTTTGGAAAATTGTCATTAAGTCTCATTGTTTTTGAAATTATGCCATTTTTTAACATATTTATGTCACTTTCTCAATTATATAATTACCGGATTTGTTAAGCAGAAAGCCCTTTGTTATGTTTACTATGCAGACGAATAATATGAATCAGGTGAATATTGGTCATGTTGAAAAATTAAAACTTTGTAATGTAAGTAATATTATCTATGTTTTAAGAACACTTCGCTAATGTTACGATAGCCCAGTGGCATCGTTCCATTTTTCTCTGTAGCGTCACTTACCGGGGTGTTCTAGTGTTCGAGTACCGGTGCTAGCGGATTTTCGTCTGTAGTTACAAATATAGGTCAAAAAACTTTAAAGCAAAATGCTCTAAAGTTTCGAAAAAGTCAACTTGATCTTATTTGAAGATCGGTTTTTGATGAACATATGTCATTAAGAATTGTATCTTCACAATGAAGAAAAGTTTGAAAATGCCTTCCAGGATTTCGAGTAAATTATTTCCAAAATTTAAAGAATTATTTTCAAAATCGCAGAGCCTCGATTTGGAACAGATCGTTAATGAAAAATTCATTTTGACAAACATTCTATGAATAATTTAGGCATTAGTGTTGTTCACAGACAGACGGACAGATCACCAGACTAAAACAACTCCTCTTGGTAACTGAAGACCACAAAACCATACTATTACATTACCATTACTATAGCATTACATATATACCTCTCTAAATACCGCGTTTGTTACTTCGTACGTCTGTCTTGAGAGATTAAATATAAATAAATATATAAATAAAGAAATACACTTCCACACACCACAGAGCAGGTTATACGCAAATAGAAAACACCAATTACAAAAGCCAAAAGCCTGCCCGTCAGAGTGAAGTTGTAATGTTATTGCATGTATAATATAAACAATAGAAACCCTATGTAACATATTCGATTATTAATAAAATTGGTTGCAGTATTCTGAGCGAATGAATAAGGAGAACGAAAAACTTCTTGTTGAGGAAACCTCGAAATGTTTACTTAACATAGCATCAAATTAACCTAGCTTTATTTTCATAATTAAAATCGAAAATATCCAAGCAGTTATTTCAAATTCAGTACAACTCTACAATTTCATTGCCAATAATACTAACCTAATATGTTTTTCTATAAACAATTTGCTGGGTGAAAACCAGAACAGTATAAGTGACATTTTTTGAATTCTGAGAAATATGTTTATTTAAGTCAATATCACTGATTAAGTCGTGATGCTTTATTTCATCATTAAAACTACGGCATTCCAATTGTTCATTAAAATCACGATTATATAGCGTAAAATAAACACATTTTTCTCAGGATTTGTAACTTATACCGTTGTGCTTTTTACCCATTCATTTATAAGGAGATGTGAACTTGATCATAAATCATTCATCCTAAATCGTTATTTTTTAGTTTTAACGATTGCGTTAATACTTTCTACTCAGACACGGGGCACATTCGAAAGAACAATAAGTTAACGAAATTGTGGGTATTATGACTATTAAGTAGTAGAGGCTTCGTTGTTGTAAGGACGACTGATTTTTCCTATGTTCAGAGATTTTCTGTGTTTCATTAACACGACCTCGGTTTTACGTATTTAGAATATTTGTAAGAATTCAAGTTTCGATGTTAAGGCTAAATGCCCCGACACTAGTACAATTTGTAGCCACCACGTGGCAGCACCAAAATAAGTAAAATTTACTTTACCGATAACATCTGAGCCAATGGTCCGATTTTCGATCTGTAAACGGCATTTGACGCCTTTTTAAAATAGAATTTACGCTTCGATGACCTTTTTCTAAAAATCTAGCAAAAACGCGAATTTGAGATTAGTTTTCAAACTTCCGAGAACAAATTAAAAAATGTGGGCTTATAGCGCGATGGCGACATGCTGCCTGAATCCAACACCGTCACAATCATGCAAATCGGACGAATAGGAGCGTCGTAAAGTGAAATTTACGAAATCACTTCGCCCCCCTTCCCCTTCTGCGCCGTTGCGTCACCCACCCGCCCGTTGTGGGCCCTCTGTCAGCGCGGCGGCGCGGCCAGGCCCGGCGGCGTGGAGCCAGCCCCAACGGAGGAGGCGAGACTTGCGGGACACGCAAACCACACACTCGGTTTATGCGTTCGTCACTTTGCATCTCAATCTATTTTTCCACGGGTATCAAACTAGAGATTCTATACTACTATTTCAGACAGAGGTAAACGGTCTGTAATAGTAGTACATAACTATCTTTTTCACATATTTCTGTCTTCCTTCGAATACCATCTAAAAATTGTTTGAGGCATTACTCAAAATATCATGTCTGATTTGGAACTGTTTTTTAAAAAAATGAACTAATTCTGTAAATATCACCATTATTCCATCTTCTCACATCTTATTTTAGATATAATTTACTACTAAGGTCTTCTGTTATCATTCCACCCTGCTCTAAGATCTTCCGTTGTCAAATACCAGAAAGAATGAGCGTAGTATACGCACGAGCTCTTTTATCAACTCGATTTTTGATCCCAAAAAGACGTTTATATGCTTTAAAGAGTTCATTTGGTGAAAATCTAAATAATATAACATATAATAACAAATACATTTATTATTTACATAAATATATGTATACAAAAATATACACCTCCCGAAAAATAATCGGCTGGATCCGCTCCTGCTGTGACACCTCTCCTAACTCCGTAAGCGGAAGGCGATAACACAGAGACTCTCGTATGTCATCGGAAGCGACCGCAGGTTCTACACAAATCTGGCGTCACCCACGGCACCGCTTAAGGGAGAGGTGAAGCAATGAGGAGGAGACTGGAATTTTCATGACGCGAGCTACAATTACTGGTAACATTGGGGAAAGTTTTATCTCGTAAACTAAAAGTAAATTATAATTTTGAGTTTCTTGTTTTTTTATGCATGTAGCCGGAGTTATCTACAGTGTAATTTTTGTTTATTATTATTATTATTATTATTATTATTATTATTATTATTATTTCTATTCCCATTTATTCAAAAACACCGAAATCAAGGTGTGACTGTGAGATCGGAGTCGCTAGGACAGACATGCAATACTTTAACAATCTCTGTTGTACAGACTAACAGGCAGATAAAAAGAGATAACACAAAGCTTTTGTGACTGACCAACGCAATTCTAAAAGTTTGTACATGATGTTTGTGACATGAAAAAAGTAAATTATGAAAAATGAGTGGTTGTCTCTGCGACTTCTTGCACTGAAGAGTGGTGCAGTTTTATTGAAAGAAATGTTTACAAACACTCAATTCGTTGACAATTTTGTACTTGCATTTCAGTGCAGTATACTCCTCTATAAATCGAAGTTTTTAGTACCTGAGATAGTACAATCTAAAAGCCACTTTCACACTTTGCGGTCTCAACAAATTACTTTTGACGTTGAAAACCTGAAAAGTGTTCACACTAGTGAAACGATTTTTGACGCCTCATCTTTCGCAAGGCGGCAATTTATCAATAATCTCACTTGAATAGTGAGGAAAATTCAATTACATTGCACAAATATATTTCCAAAACTTAAATAAACCACATATTTGAATATTACTGTCATATGTCGTACATACGAGGTTGAACTAAAGAATTCGCCAAAGTATACAGTGTAAGTATTCGGCATATTGACGTGTTTTGCAATTTGCCGCCTACGCGAGCAGTCGAGGAAATAGTATATCTGCTTTGACAACATTGTATGAGGTTCAATATTACTTCATCTAATATAGAATGTTTATTGTTCTGAGAAGACATGAACTCAATGAGTGAGTGACATGTTGTTTGCTTCTTGTTCGTAACACAAGTGTATAGGGTATTCATTTTAATTTGGTTTGTGACTTTTGATGGAACGGTATGGCTTCTGTTCGTAGTAAAGGCCAGACAATACACAGTTAAGCTAGGGAAAATATACGTCTCGTTATTAAGAAATGTGACGAAGAAAAGAATTCAGGCGTTCTTCAACACACGCTGCATAAGAGCAATTTTCGGATAGTAAACTATATTGAAGTATCTGTTTGAACTGTGACATCAATTAAAAAAGGAAGGATTTGAAGCCGGCTGGGCAGCCTTGAATACTCTTGGTAAGAAAAGGCCATATTGTGAAGATAAAAAATTCCACATTGATGACATCCACTTATTGCTTATTTTTTTCCTTATTCTCGTATGATGTTTTAATTCTTGCCTATGGATACTTGGCGTAATATATTTGGGACAGCTAGTAGTTGCAGATTAGGCGGGGGGAGGGAGGGCAGCTTCCAAGAACATTGAGCGTATTCCTCAGCCTCGCAATCGAGTCAGCTCCCAACTATAAGAATGAGGTGGCTTGGGGATGAACAGACGTTATAGACACGTGGACGTGGAGCAGGAAATGTAAAGCTGAGAATAGCACCGAGTAAGCCAGCCGATCAGTGAACTTGGTGTGAGCATTCTCCACGTTGTCTATTTGCGAACCACTGTCCCAGTGCCATATCGGAGTTGGAAATCCCGGGCCCCCTCCCCCACGGCCACTTTACGCGAGTCCCGGCTCGTTCATGCCCTAGTCCCTTCCCTTGTCCTTTGCGGCAGGTGGCGATGAAAGACCAACAACCCGATGCATTGGACAATCGACAGACTGAATCAGACCGTCACAGAAAATTCAAGATTTTCTCCGTGAAATATAAAGAAGTTTCACAAAATCTTGGAAACACAGACATCGAAGTGAAGATTCGATGGATTATATAGTACGATATAAGCAATACTATAGTGTACATACTTTGGTTTTTACTCCAAACGCGTGCCTATTATTATTATTATTATTATTATTATTATTATTATTATTATTATTATTATTATTATTATACATTATTCACAGTATCTACTGGTCGGTATGTCAACCACACACAGGAATGATGACCAGGTGTGTGGTTGCTTTACTGAAGGTTCAGATGGCTTCTGACAATAAGGCATGTATTCAAAATTACTGACATATTATATATATTATATACATATTGCATATTATATACATTCCTGGCATCCAAGAGAAGACACTCCAGTGCCCGAAGTGTCATTTTTGGGATCACTCCTGTAGCTGATATTATTATAGGCACAGTTGTCACTTTACTGAAGTTCCACTGAGATGCGACTTCATGGGCAAGATCGGTATACTTCTGGATCTTCTCTTGATATTTTCCCGATATGTTGTGGGTATTGGGTATTGATATATCGATAAGGAAAACCTGCTGATGGTTTCTATCAATGTACGTTATATCGGGTTTATTGCCGCCGACATGTCTGTCAGTGATAATGGAGCGATCCCAGTAGAGTGTGTGCTCACTACTTTCAAGCACATTCTGAGGCACATATTTATAATACGGCACGGAAATGGCGAGTAATCCCGTTCTCAATGCCAATAATTGGTGGACCTGCTTCGCCACTTCATCATGACTCTTTTTGTATTCCAACTGTGCGTGGCTGCTACATCCACTTGTCACGTGTTGGATAGTTTCGCTTGCAGCCTCACATCTTCTATACGAGTCGGAATGAATGGTAGAATCTCTCAGAATGTGTTTTCTGTAGTTCAATGTTGGTACCACTTGGTCCTGGATATTTATCATGAAGGCTTCTGTCTCCGGAAAGAGATCCCCATGCTGGAGCCATGCGTGCAACGCAGAGATGTCGACTTCTGGTTTACTCAGCTCGTGAGGGTACCTTCCATGCAGTGCCTTCGCTTTCCATAAGGTTATTTTATCTTCCGTTTCAATGATTGGTTGAACAGGCGGATCAAGCTTTTTCAAGTTCAGAGGACTATAGTTATTACCAACTGCGCTCACTGCTTGCTGAACTCTCCCACAATGTTCCAAGAAGTATCTTCTGAGTGAAGCAATTTGAGAGCTGTGTAGATTTATGAGATCTACAATACCTCGCCCTCCTTGCGACCTTGGAAGGGTAAAACGCTCAGTACTTGAATGGGAATGATGTTTTCGGTGTTGACTCATAGCGGTTCGAATTGTCCTCTGGAGGTTGTCGAGGTCGGTATTGCTCCATTTAATAACGCCAAAGGAGTATGTGAGCACTGGAATAACAAATGAATTGATGGCCTGCACAAGGTTTCTAGCAGAGAGTTGAGTTTTTAAGAGTCCATGCAATCGTTTACACACTTCAGTTGTTAGTATGTTCTTAGTAACAGTGTGTTTGATTCGGAGTGACTGTTGGAAACCCAAGTATTTGTAAGTTTCATGGGGTTCCATGAAGGTAATCTTTGGTTCATTATCAGTTTCCAAATTTATAACTTGCATATGACCCGAATGATATTCACTCTCCTGCACTTATCCAAACCGAATTTCATCATGATGTCGTCAGTGAACTTCTCCGTCACGTTTATTAGTTGCCGCATATGACTCTCAGTGTCTGCATAGAGCTTCAGGTCATCCATGTAAAGAAGATGTGAGACCCGGAGAAGAGTTGAGTTCCCCTTTTTAAGAGCGATTCCATAAATAGCTGAATTAAGTAGAGTAGACAGGGGATTCAAGGCTAAGGAGAACAATAAAGGGCTTAAAGAGTCACCCTGGAAAATCCCTCGGCGGATGTGTATAGTATCTGTGTGGACGTATTGTTTTCCATTAGAGAGATACAGTTTTGTATTCCATCGGCTCATCGCGGTTTTCAGTAAGTTTTGGATAAACGGGTGGACCTTGTATACATCCAAACATTGAAGGAGCCAAGAATGGGACACGGTGTCGAATGCTTTAGCGTAATCTATGTAGCATGCGTACAAGTTTCTTTGTTTTTCAAGAACTTGCCCCATAATTACAGAGTCTATAATGAGTTGCTCCTTGCATCCCTGAGATCCAGGTCTACATCCGAAAGGTTGTAGAAACAGAAAGGAAAGGATGTAGAACAGAAATGTTCATTTGCTAAGATGTTCTGTTCCTCAATGTTTGTCATCATCATTTGTGAAACACAAGATGTTATGAGTTTGTAGAAACTTTGAAGGCAGGTTATAGGCCTGTACATCGAGGGGTCTTAAGTGTCACCCTCCTTTGGTAACATGAATGTTCTACCTTCAGTGAGGAAGTAAGGTAGATTTTCTGGATTGTGAAGAAAATGTTGAATTATATTATCTATATGATGGTGAGTGCTTGTAAATTTTTTCAGCCAATAATTGTGCAGGCCATCACTGCCTGGTGCCTTCCAGTTATGTGCTTTGTTCAAAGCTGCTTGGACAATTTCTACGGTGATGATTGGTTCACCCATTAGAAGAATATCTCGGTGTCAGTCATATTCCATTTCAATCCACGTCCTATCTGGGTTGTGAGACACAGCAGATGACCAGATAGGCTTCCAAAAGTCCTCTATTTGTGCCTTTGAGGGAAGCTTTGACTCTTTCATATCATTTACAAGCTATTTACCCTTTGACATATTCCTGTAGAATGCTTTCTGGTTTCTGTTAAAAAGAGAATTCTGTTGCTTTCTCGTAGTGCAATTCGTGTAGCGTCGAAGGCGTTTTGTTAACGCCAAAAGCTTTTGTCGTAGGGTGTCAAGATGTTCTGTTATTGTTGAATTCAAGGGCTAGTGCTTCGTATGTATTTTTGTATTGATAAGTATGTTATTCACCTTTCTTCTCAGCTTTTCCGAGGTATTTCCTTTTTTAAATTGCGTGAGTCTCCCAATATCTCTCCTAGTGCTTTCTATACGATTCACCAGCTGTCTTTCCCAAGGTGGCATTCTTTTTTCACTTCGATCATTGTGGCCAGTTGCTACGCGTTTGAAAAGCTTGGAACCGTTACATCTTGAAGCCACAACCGCAGCACAATAAATTGCTGCGTGTACTTCGTGAAAGATGGTCTTTGTTTTAGATGTTGTGGCAGTACTTTCTCATTCAAGACGCTGATTGCTCATGCTAATTTCTTCGAGCAATTTTGTCTGGGAATGAGATAGCGGTTCAGTGGGTCAGTTCCCTCAAATTCCGCAAGTGCGACTGCAAATTCATTGCGAATTTGCACCTCTTCACTACTCTTCTCATCCATCCTTTCTGACATGCTTGTCCCATTGTCATCCTGAGTTTGCAAAGCTGATATCTCCACTGCCCTCAGATTACTAGGTTATGAGGAGTTAAGCATTTTTCTCACTTCTTCCTTGATTGCTTCCAAAACTGGTGCAGAGGGGAGATTTTTCTGAACAATTGCTCGACGCTGGTCCGCTATTCTTTGCTCACTAACTTCAGAATCAGGGAAACGGTGAAGAAATATTTGATGTAACATTTGTCGGTAGGCCGTAGTGTCAGTCTCCATTTTGGTAATGGTGTAGTATTCACGCATGATGAAAGTATTTATTTCTGTAGTCCACTTCATCCTTCTGCGTTGCATGCCTGCGGCAGTGGTCTCTGGAAGCAATAGATTGCTTCTCTGGGAAGCACTTGCGGCAGGTGCAGCTGTAAGTGGAGATGGATGGGTGCTGCTATGTTCGGCTGTAGTATATTCGGGGTTATCCCCGATCAGGGCCCGCCTGTTCAGCTCCTGATTATTATTATTATTATTATTATTATTATTATTATTATTATTATTATTATTATTATTATGTGCAACTGAGTTCTTATATTTCTTTCTTTTCAAACATTATATTTCTCTGCATAGAAAGCAAATGACCAGACGAAAGTCAGAAAACTCTACGGGGATTCCAGCCCAGACCAAGACAAGATAAAGAAAAGTTGATGCAAGAAAAAAGCGAAGAATTGGAAGAACATAACAAATAGAGATTTTGAGACATTTTCCAGGTCATCCGAAATATGACCACGGAGTGTAAACCAACAATGGCGAATGATAAGAACGAGAACGACAAAAAAAATACAACAAAAGAAGAGATCACGAAAAGATGGGAAGAATACGCAGAAATTATATGATAAGGACTTACAAAAACAGTAGTGTATAAATATAGATGATTACGAATAAGAACCTGAGATGGAAGAAAAGAATTTGGTGACAAAACAACTGAAAAGTGGGAAGTCTCCGGCTGTAGATAATATTCCAATCGAACTATTCAAAGATACAGGGGAAGAAATTTTGGCAAAACTAACGCAATTATGCAATGTGATCTGGAAAATTAAAGAGTGACCAACAGATCTGCAAGGCACTATAATTTTTCTATTATAGAAGAGAGGAGACAGCCGAGATTGTGCAAAAAAACAACACAATTGCATGAATACCGTGTGATTCAGTCAATCGGCAAATGTCATCCGTCGGAAAAAGAAAAAAAAAATAAGATTTTAAAAATGTTGTTGATGTAAGCATATACTTTCTTAAGATTTTCAAAAACAATTCACATGAAAGAAACCTCATTTTCTATCTCCTCTGGAAAGTTGTGTAGATTACATTACGTTGCGTAAGCGTTAGAGTAAAGCATATCCTAAGATCATACTCACCGAAAAAGATTTCCTTCGTTTTTAAACTCGTTTGAATGTTCCATATTATTTATATCATTGTGTCCGATATGTCACCAAAGAGTCACGTCTAACTGGTTTTGCATACTGCAATTTCTACAGATAACTTTTTCTAGAAAATCCACTTTTTATAAAACAAAGAAAATGGAAGGGAAAACATGCTTCAGATGCAAGCAAACATCTAGGAGTTATACAATTGCATCATTACCCTTTATTCATTTACGTAGTCTGTATGAAATGTCTCACCAGGAATTATTTATTCCCTTCAAAATTATACAAATATAACATATTTATTTTATATCAAAATAACTTACCAAGTAAGCTGAGATAATGATTCATGATTCTTACTATCTTATTTCGATGCTTGTTACGGTGTTGGAGTCAGGATACAGCTCGCCAGACCGCTATTTATATCATTGTGTCCGATTTTTTAAATTTGATGTCGTAGGCTTCCGCGGCCAGAGTCATGTTCATGATCTTGGCTGTCCGAGTGACGCCGCGACGAAGACTGTGTTGCCGACGTTTCGACCATCTTGTCGTGGTCTTCCTCAGGGCTGGTATGCCATGGGCATACCAGCCCTGTATGTATAGGCATACAGCCCTGAGGAAGACCACGACAAAATGGTCGAAACGTCGGCAACGCAGCCTTCGACGCGACGTCGCCCGGACAGCCAAGATCATGCATTTTTTTAAATTTGTCCGAAAGTACGAACACATTTTTAAAATTATCTTCGGCTATTTTACTTGGGAAAAGAGATTCACCAGATGAACTCTTTAAAGCAGATAAACGTCGTTTTGAGATCAAGAATCGAGTTGTAGGATAATAGAGCACGTGCGTATACTACGCTCATTCTTTCCGATCTATGACAACGGAAGATCTTAGAGCAAGGTGGAGTGATAACAGAAGACCTTCGAAGTAAAATATATCTAAAATATGATGTGAGGAGATGGAATAATGCTGATATTTACACAATTAGTTCCTTTTTTTTTAAAATGTTAAGATGTATGGTTCTTCAACTGGTCGGGCGCCAATTCAAGTTAATAAAATAACAATGGATGAATAAGTTCAGAATAATATTTGATTAATTGGATAGAATTGTATTCTTCGGAATTTATCGGAGTTCCAAATCGGAATCGATATTTTGAGTAATGCCTCAAACAATTTTTAGATGGTATTCGAAGGAAGACAGAAATATGTGAAAAAGATCGGTATGTACTACTATTACAGACCGTTTACCTCGGTGTGTAATAGTAGTATAAAATCTCTAGTTTGATACCCGTGGAAAAATAGATTGAGATGCAAAGTGACGAACGCATAAACCGAGTGTGTGGCTTGCGTGTCCCGCAAGTCTCGCCTCCTCCGTTGGGGCTGGCCGCACGCCGGCGGGCCTGGCCGCGCCGCCGCGCTGACAGAGGGCCCACAACGGGCGGGTGGGTGACGCAACGGCGCAGAGGGGGAGGGGGGCGAGGTGTTTTCGTAAATTTCACTTTACGACGGTCCTATTTGTCCGATTTGCATGATTGTCACGGCGTTGGATTCAGGAAGCATGTTGCCATCGCGCTATAAGCCCACATTTTTTAATTTGTTCTCGAAAGTTTGAGAACTAATTTCAAATTTGCGTTTTTGCTAGATTTTTTTGGGAAAAAGTCATCGTAGTGTAAATTCTATTTTAAAAAAAGCGTCAAATGCCGTTTACAGATCGAAACTCGGATCATTGGTTCAGACGTAATCAGTAAAGTAAATTTCCCTGTGAGAGTGCAGCGATCTATTGAATTTTCCGACAAGTATTTTTTGGTGCATTTAGCCTTAAGCAAAGACCACAAACAGTCCACTTTGGTTCTGATGGTAGTATCAAGAAACATTGGCGTGTCAATGTAGAATGGAAAAGAATGCTTCTAGGAATTTTTCTGAACTTGGAATACTTGAATTTTAAAAACATGTGCGAACTTGAAACTTCATTAGAATTTACATAACTTCATACGTAAGTTCACATTCCTTCAATTACAAGTGTGCATAAATAAACGTATGTCAATACTATAATGGTATTATTACTTTTTCGTATACTCCATGCTAATGCTATCTGCTTCTAAAGGCAGACCTACTGGTTAGAATGAAATTGTGTATGTTATAACAATGTATTTACATTTTTGGAACGTGTGAATACTGGGGATCCGGAAGTCTTAATGTCTATGTTTAAATGTATATAACAATCTATGCAAAACTTCTGTTTTCTTCTTCTCCTCTTCTTTCTTGTTTTTAGACTGTATCCTGTCTTTTTAAACAAGGGAAAATATTTTAATGCAACTGACATTCCGTGTAACCACATTCATGAGTTCACATTCTACGTTGTTCGGGCTGCCATAAATTCACAAAGTTTCTTTCTATCGTGTTCCATTCCATTTTCTTATATATGTAATTTGAATTATTTTTTACAATAGTATATCTAAAAAACCGACTTCCGAAGAAGGTTCCCGGGGAAGCGAGTGTTATTATTCATGCTTACAACAAGCACCGCCTACTTCCCTTCCAAACGCGTGAAGGAGGAGCCAATTTACATGGGAGGTATTTCTGAAAGCCAATTGCTGGCTCTTTCTTGCTCCTAACTACAGGATTGGTCGTGGTTGCCGATTTTTAAAATTTATGCGCTAATTGTTAAACAAAGGGAACTTGAAATATTTAGAATAAAATGAAAGAATGAGACAGAGCAATAGAATAATTATAGAGTTGAAAACCAGTAATATCTAACTAGCAACAATGTTCATGGCAATATATGCTAGCTTTGAGGTCGCATGTCCACTCCACCCGCGCTGGGAACTTGAAACGTATGTGGCGGAGAAACGAAACGAGCCGTTTGTAAATCGGCTTGAAGAAAGACTTGCGTGGAAACTGCGTAAGACTTGACTGACAAAAAAAATAGGGGTTGTCATGGGATGCTAATTTCTTATAAACAATTACGGATCTCAAAAACGAAAGACTATAGCACCGTTCAGATTGCAGAATTTTGCATTTTGTTTAAAGGCAATTTAGAAAAGACAATATTATTTGCAACATTTTAAAACTCTTTAAACAATTCCAATGTTTTAAATTGTAAGTGGGATGGGGTCCCTGATGTTCTAGAACAGAAAACTGCAAATTAACAATATTGCAATAAGTGAGAGCGTAGGCTTCCGCGGCCGGGTGACGCGGCGTCACCCGGACAGCCAAGTAAATACTAATTTTGCAACAATTAAAAATTTTACAAATAATTCCGAAATCCTTGCAATTCCTACCGGGCAATGTCCCCAAATTATCTTTGAGGAGTTTCACAAAATATCAATTTTTCCAAGAGATGCAAAAATTTGCTAATACCTACTTTATTTGTTGCTAAATTTCTGTACATGGACTTGATCTTGGAATTTTGCTGCTTTTGTTTTAAATGATTCCATTGCAGTCATCAATAGATTCGAAAAATTCATGATTTTGAAATTTTTGCAAATTTTAGAAAATATGAACAATTTCAATCTTGTAATTATAATAGTTTTCTTATCGCTAAATCTATAATAAAGTGAATATTTGACAAAGATACTTAATAAACAATAATTTTGAAAGAAAATGTGTATGAGAAGCTAAATACTAAAATCAGTGTTATTTTATGAACATAATTTCTTCAAAAATAATTGAGTTAACTGTGATGAAACCTGTATATTTCAATATATTTACTTTCATGTTCATAAAAGTATTTCATTCTATGCATTTTTATTTGGAAATATTTCCACATCTGAACTAGCGACGTCCGCCTCTTTCTACAACGTAAATTTTCTAGGCCACTTCTCCCCCTTTTGAGATTGGCTGCGACTGTTTGAGAGGCTCCGCCTGCAACGTTTCGTCATAACAAGGGCTGCCCAACCCCTGGAAAGGCTGAACTTGGCCGCAGACGGCCCGGTTAATTTTTGTTTCCAGGATTTTACAGCCATAAACATCCCTAACGAAACGTATAAATAAGTTTTAGAATTCCTGGGATCAAGATGTTGATTTAGCCAACATCGCTAAAGTAGTCATATTGTAAGCTCCAGGTCAGAGCGTGTTTCTCTCTTTCGTTGTTTCCTTCGAAAACCGTACTTAGCTGCTACATCCCAAGTCGCAAGAAACGGCCGATGCATGGATGGGTGAATCAAACGTCTCGATGATTGGTAATCGCACCGACGTAGATGCATTGCAATGCTCTAATAGTATAATTTCGCAACATAGCAAATTGGTGACAAACCTTGCCATAGTATGGTTCCTGATAGCCCCAACAATGGTTTTGCGCGCACAGGCGACACGACCATAAGATGGGAAATTAACTCCGGCATAAATGCTTTACATTGTCATGAAACCTTTCTCCTTGTTCTTCACTTAGTGCTCCCAAATTTTTCGGAAAGTATTCAAGGTGAGAATGGATTAAATGTAACTTCAATATCATATTTTATCCGAATATCTAGAAATGTTCGTCGGCATTCTTAGCGGAATGGCTTAACTATGCTCCGTCAAGTCACGGAAGATGAGCAACTCGAGACACCACGGATTCGTAGATGGGTGACCATCGGGGAAGCCCGGGTACTAACAGTACCGAGCCCCTGGCCGAAGGAATAAATGACAGTTACTGCCTTGACTGACTGGAACGTTACGAGACGAAAGAAAATGTATGTTAGGATGACTCCGTATATGTACAGTTGCAGACACATAAAATGGTTAACGTCCAAATTCTGAAATCCCAGTCTTTCTGCACATTCTGGCAGAACTGTACGGAGGATAACGCCATCTGGTTCTTTCATAGTTAACTATTACAAAACAACTTTCTCAACCAACGACTGGAAGCTGATAGGCTAGATTTCTCCTAGATTCCCCCAATCATGATCTCTAGCATGAACGTTCCCTACGATTGGCGAGTTTATCCTAAGGGTTAAGAGTATTGTCGCAGAAGGCACAGGGGGCGGGGACAGTCGCGTTGCGTAGTAGTGCAAGCCATTCGATCGCCAACAAGAATTATGCCAATTAAGATAATGTAAATTACGACTTTAAATGTTCAGCACATGCAATAGAATTAGTGAATTTGAAAAAGTTTAATTACATTTTTCACACGATACAAATTTATTTGCGAAAAATCAATCCCTTTTTTAATGCAAAATAACTCACGTATGTAAACAAATATAGCTCCAAGATCGGAAAAATATTTGGGAGTGGAAAGTTTTGGTGAAGTAATAGTGTTAAAATATCACTGTTTACGAAATTCAACATTTTAGCAACAGTTAAACCATGTATTTAGTAATAATTTTGCATCTATTGTCAAAATTGTTATTTAGCAATATTCACTTCTGAGACAAATTGAGTATCACCGGGCCGTATAGCGCACGTTTCGGAATTGTTTATAAAATTGTTACTTGTTGTAAAATTGTTAATTCGCAGTATTAGGTTCAGGGAACCCTTCCCACTTCAGAATTGCAAAAATAGGAAATTGTTAATGAATTTTCAAATTGTTTTTATTGTCTTTTCTAAACTGCCTTTAAACGAGATGCAAAATTCCGCAATGCGATCGGCTCTATCGCCTTTCGTTTTCGAGATACGCAATTGTTTATAAGAAATTAGCATGTCACGACAATTTTCTAAGAAATGGTAAGGACAATCATTTCACTCCGAGGTACTGGTGATCACCTCGAGGCCCTACCGAGGCCACGATATAATCTCTGCCCTCGGCATTGAGCGTATAGAGCGAACAATCGAAGCGACAATCCAAACGAGATATTGCAAACGTTTCTTTCAGTATACTTGTGTGCGGAAGGCGAATGGAATGAGTGCAAAAACTGGGGGTGATTATGAAATGCAATGTTCTAATAAACAACTAAAGATCTTGAGAACGGAAGTAGATAGCCCCGATCGGATTGCAGAATTTTGTATTGTGTTTAAAGGGAATTTAGAGGACACCATAAAAATGCAATATTTGCAAAGTTATAAAGAATTTCCAACTTTTGAAGATCTAAAGGGGGCGAATCTTCCGAAGTCCCAGAGCCGAAAACAGCGGAATAACAATTTTGCAACAATTTACAATTTCATAAACAAAATCAAAATATACGCTCTAGCGCATATTACGGAAAGGATATATATTACATATTACATATACATATTACATATACATATTACATATACATATTACATATACATATATTACATATACATATTACATATTACGCCCGGAAAGTTTCTGCAAATTGTGTCTGAGATGATCATTGTAATATAGCAGTTTGATAGAGTTACAAATTGATTCCTAAAATTTAGTATAATTATTGCTTCTTCTTCTTCTTCTTCTTCTTCTTCTCCCTCAAGCATTAGACCGGTTGGTCGGACCGGGCGCCTCCTTGATCTAACCATCTTCTCCTGGGTCTACCAACGCTTCTTCGTCCTTTAGGGATGTACTGAAGCACTTGCTTTGGAATACGGTCGTCTTCCATTCTTTCCAGGTGTTTTTTCCATTGTTCTCTGTATTCCTTAATTTTTTCCATTTAAGTTGTAAATTCCTATATTTTTCCAGATGGCCCCTTTTTTCATCTGTCCATTCTTGTTACTCCCAGGACTGATCTTAAAAATCTCATCTCGGCTGCTTGAAGTCTACTGTGTGTTCTGGAGTTCATAGTCCAGTTTTCGCTTCCGTAAAGTCCGCAAGGCACTGCCATAACTTTATAAAACTTGTGAACTTTATAAAGCATTGTGTATTTACGGACCTTTCCTTTGAGCGCTCTTTTGATGGTGCCACACATCATATTGAATCTTTCTATCTTCCTTACAATATCGACTTCGCCGAGATATGATACGTCAATATCCTAGAAATCTAAAGGTATTAACCTGTTCAATAGTTTTGTTTTCTAATATGAATTTACATCTTAAAGGTTGTGAGCCTTGGAATGCCATGGATTTGGTTTTATTTGTAGATACTTAGATTATATTGCTTTGTTATTTTATATAGTTCATATAGTGCCCTTTGCAGATTATCTTCTTTATCTGCAACTAAAATCTGGTCGTCAGCAAACTTAAAAGTTTTAATAAAATTTGTTCCTTTAAAATTGTCTTCTATATTAAGTTTCATGATCTGTTGTTTCCATTCTCTCACAGCATTGTCTTGATATAGATTAAAAAGTATAGGTAAAATACAACACCCTTGTCTGACCCCTTTATTAATATTTCCTTGGGCAATAATTCCAGATTTTAGTTTTATGTTTATCTGTGTTCCTAGGTATATATTTCTTATAATTTCGATCAAGTGCAATGGTATTCCTCTTTTTTCCATAATTTTCCATAGTTTTCCTCTGTGTACACCATCGAATGTTTTATAAAGACTATGTAGGTCTTTAGATTGTGTTCTCTTCTTTTTTCTATTATTTGTTATAGGCTTATCGGTTTTTACAACTTTGCAAGGCTTCTTGAAGTTCATTGAATTATATTTTATCAATTTCTGATATACATCTGTTATTTTCCTCCTCTTCATCATTTACATCTTCTCCCTCTTCTTTTGTCCACAGATGTTTACAGAACTTCATCCATTCTTCTCTATCTAGAAGATCTAACTTTGCTGCGTCTTTTTCTTCTCTGTTTAGGTGTTACATAATTTTGTAAGCAGTATACTGGCGACAATGTACATCTCTTTCTATGTTAGAAATGTATCTTTCTCAGCTTTCCTTGTGTGCAGCTTTTACTATTTTTTTTGTTTCTCTTCTTTGTATTTTATATTCTTCCAATGTCTCAGGAGTTTTCGTCATGAGCCACTGTAGATATGACTCCTTCTTTCTTTGAACTGCACGTTTCAATTCTTCCACACCTTAAGTCCCTTTTTTGGCTTATATTTATTCCTTTTCCCTAAGGTTTCAAAAGCTACACTTTCTATCAGTTGGGTTAGCTTCTGCCATTCTAATTCAATATTCGTGCTGATGGGTTCCTTTAGCATATATAGTCTTATACGTGATTGAAATAAATTTCTGATGCTAGGGTCTTCTAATAGGTTAGTTTTCCACACTGTTTCCTTTATTGTGATATTTTTGCGTTTTGTTCTTGCCCATTTAGTTTTAAGGATTACTTTCCCTCTTACTAGGAAATGATCAGAATTTATATCCATTCCTCTCATCACTCTCACGTCCTGAAATAGTAATCTTTTCATTTGCAATTAAATAGTCAATTATTGATCTGTATCCTCTGTTCACCCAAGTAAATTTATGGATATCTTTATGTCTAAAGAATGTATTTTCTATTCGTAATGAATTAAAATTCACAAAATCACGTAACATTTTTCCATTTTGATTAATTACTACTTCTCCGTTTGTTCCAATTATTTCCTCAATGGGCTGTTGCCCTATCCTAGCATTCATATCTCCTCCTATGACTATATAATGATTTTTTTTGTGGAATCTAGTACACTTTGTAGGCTTTCATAAAATTTATCAGATTCTTCCTTTCTACCCTCTTCAGGAGCATACACTGATATAATACTCATATGTTCGACTTATTACATTTGGTGTTAACTATTTTATGTTTTTGTTACGAGTTGCATGACGAATGTGTCGCCATCTATAACCGAGAGTTCTTTGGCTCAACTAGAACGTTCTGCGCCGTTGCTGTTTTATTCAGTCTAGCTCGATCAGTCGATCGGTACACATCGTGTCGGGATATTTGAGTTTGTAATTTATCGAATAAAGCATTGTTCAACTTGAAATCGTGTTTCATCATTGGAGTGATCCAAAATTAAGCGCTGAACCTCTAACAGGTTATGAAGCCCAGCGACGCCGAGTGAAAACAAAGATATCAAGTCGAGACGTGCACGCGTAGTCGAGCGTGAGACGCCATGATGAACGCAGGCAATATTTCGAGGATCGAGCTACTCAACAAAAATAATTTCGACACCTGGAAATTGCAAATGCAGGTTGTCCTAATCAAAAACGATTTGTGGGAATTTGTTTCCGGCGCAAACGTAAAGCCCGAACCAGGTGAAGGAAATGATGCCGCTATACAAGCCTGGAAAAAAGGTGATTCAAAAGCGAGATCGGCCATTATTTTGTTCATCTCACCGAACGAGCTGAAACAGGTAAAGAACTGTGTAACATCAAAAGACATGTGGACGAAGCTGCAGGAAACCTTCCAGTCACAAGGACCAGCCAGGAAAGCCACGCTTCTGAAGAGATTAACTCTACACAAAATGGCGGACGACGGCGACATCCGAGACCACATGAACGAGTTCTTCGACACCGTAGATAAGCTCATGACATGGACATCGAAGTACACCCTGTCAACAAGCTACTATGCTTTTATATAGTTTACCGGTAAGTTTCGAAAACTTTCGATGCGCCATCAAGTCACGAGATACTTTGCCTACACCCGAGGCATTGCGTGCAAAAATTATCGAGGAAAGTGAAGCACGAAAAACCGACACCATTCGAGACGCGCCGAACGCCATGTTTGCTCGCAAAAGTTATCCGTGAAATCAACCGAAAAATGCCGGAAGCGACCGAAGACATACTAAAAACGATAAAGATAAGTCGGACGAAACAAAAATTAAAAAGGAAAATCACGCAAAAATTCGGTGCAACTTGTGCAAGAGGTTAGGACACAAAAAGGCAGACTGTTGGTACAATAATAAAAATAAACCATCTGCGAAATTGTCTGAAAACGTCGGCTTTTATACAACCGAAGCTACGGCACATGCCGCGTCTGATTCCACGATCTCGAAATGGTGCCTCGATAGTGGTGCAACAACACATTTGTGTAATGACGTACAAAGGTTCGCAAACATGGACACATCGAAGCGCGGCACGCTGAATCTAGCGACAGACTCATCAACAGAAATAAAAGGAAAAGGAACAGTACATTTTTCGACGAATGTGGCAGGAAATAGGAAAGGTATCTCTCTCAACGACACCTCCTGTGTTCCCGATCTGAGGACGAATCTTCTCTCAGTCGCAAAAATCACAGATCACAATTTCGAAGTTCTCTTCAAAAAGAGTGGTGCGTATGTGATGGACGCAGATGGTCGTATCGAGTTATACGCGAACAGAATCGGGGACCTTTATTTCGTACACGAGCAGACAGAGGTCGCGAGTGCTGTTTCATCCGAGAATAAACGCGAAGTAATTTCACTCGAACTGTTACACAAACGACTTGGACATTTAAACGCAAAAGACATTTCGAACGCAATACGTGCTGACGCGATTACCGGATTTCGTCTCAAGGACCCGACGGCAAAGTTGGACTGTGACACATGTCTGAAAGGAAAATTCACCAGGGCGCCATTCCCGAAGGCATCATCACGAAAGACCGAGTTGCTGGAATTAATACATACGGATGTGTGTGGGCCTATGCGGAAGGAATCCTTGGGAGGAGCCAAGTATTACGTTGAGTTTATCGACGACGCCAGCAGATGGTGCGAGGTTCGCTTTCTGAAGTCCAAAGCGGATGTGTTCAAGGCAACGACGGAGTACATCGCTTTAATCGAAAAACAAAAGGGTAAGAATGTTAAAACATTGCAGTCAGACAATGGACGTGAATATTTGAACCAAGAATTCGACGAATATTTAAAGAAACACGGCATCACCAGAAGACTCACCGTACCGCACAACCCTGAACAAAACGGTATAGCGGAGAGAAAGAATCGGACACTCATCGAAGCGGCTATATGTCTACTCCTGGACTCGGGATTACCACTCATGTTCTGGGCTGAAGCAGTGAACACTGCAAATTATTTGCGGAACCGTTCACCCACGCCAAGCCTAAATGGACGAACGCCGTAAGCTTGGACCGGCAGAGCGCCCAACTTATCCTATTTGAAGATATTCGGCAGTGCAGTGACGTATCTCGACCGAGATCCAGGACAAGGAAAATTCGATCAGCGCGGGAAAGAAGGAATTTTTCTTGGCTACGCAGAAGAATCTAAAGCTTTTCGAATCTGGTCGACCGAAAAGAAAAAGTTTATTGTGAGTCGAGATGTGAAGTTTCATGAAGTTGCAGTCAAATTCGAAGAAAAACACAGCGGGAGAATTGAGATTTCCTCGGAAATGACCAACGGAAGAGTAGGACAACGTTTCGTCGATTTCGATCACGGTCCAAATGAAATGATGGAAGATGAAATCCCAGAGTCAGATTTGGATAACTCATTGGGTAGTGATTTTCACGGTTTCGATGTTCCCCCATTAACTGATGAGGATGAAGATTACAACGACGAAGAGGAAGTTCTTCCACAACACAATCGTGAAGACGAGGTTTTACAACCATTTGAAGAAGAAGATGAAGTAGCATTACGGGATACACCCGCTACATCACGAGGACGAGGCCGTCCAACGATTCTACGAACCGGACAGAGGGGAAGACCCAGAAAACTGTATCAACCTGGCACAACCGGAGAAGTAGATTTTACTGAAAGTTCGTTTATATCTGAAATTCCGTTGGAAGATGCATTAAAGAGCCCTGAAGCAAATGAATGGCACCAGGCCATAGCTACGGAAATGAAATCAATTATCAGGAACGGAACATGGACACTTGTTGACCGCCCAAAACAGGGGAAGATCATCTGTTCCCGCATGGTATTGCGCAATAAAGTAGGACCTGACGGCGAGATAGAGAAAGGAAAGCAAGATTAGTCGCTCAAGGTTTTAGTCAGCAACCAGGGATTCATTTTCAAGAAACCTTCGCTCCCGTTGCGAGGTTCGGCTCTATCCGCTTGATGATGTCCTTGGCCATTCGAAACGATATGAAAGTGAAACAATTTGACATAACAACGGCGTATTTAAATGGCGAATTGGATGAAGACATCTTGATGGAAGCACCTAAGTTTTACGAGGAAATCCTACAGAACGTGATTAGATCCGAGAGTTCTAACAGCATCGGCAAACAAGCTAAAGCCATGTTACGTACCTTTCGAAAGGGAAATCAAGTTTGTCTCCTTAAAAAGGCTCTGTACGGATTACGACAGGCAGGAAGAAGTTGGTACATCAAATTGAGCGAGGTGTTGAAGAAACTCGTTGCCTCTCCTACGATTTCGGATCCTTGCTTGTTTAAAATCGGTTCCGAGAAAGATGTCATGTTGATAGCAGTCTACGTGGATGACATTCTGGTCGCATCGAGAAACGAGAATGAAATCACAAAGTTCGGGAGACAATTGGCCAAGGAGTTCGAGGTCAAGGATCTTGGCGACGTGTCATACTGCCTGGGAGTGGAATTCATCAGAACTCGGGACGAGATCGCACTTTCTCAGCGTGGATACATCCAGGAGTTATTACAGAGGTTCAACATGATGGAATGTAAACCCGTTACCACACCGATGGACTCTGGAACTAAATTGGTAAAAACATCAGGTGTCAAAGAAGAAGATCAACAGCTCCCTTATCGCGAGTTAGTCGGTGCACTCACCTACCTGTCCACGATGACCCGCCCCGATATCGCATTTGCAGTAAGAAATTTGAGTCAATTTAATAACTGCTATAGTACTGAACACTGGAAAGGCGCCAAACGGGTACTGAGGTACCTGAAAGGAACTAGCAATCTGGGACTCGTTTACAAGTCTAAAAGCGGAAATCTCGAAGGATTTGTTGATGCAGATTGGGGAAACAACATCGAAGACCGAAAATCATACTCAGGCTATTTATTTTCATTGGGTGGAAGTGCCATTTCGTGGTATTCAAGGAAGTAGAAAACAGTGGCATTATCCACCACGGAGGCCGAGTACATGGCTGCATCCGAGTGTGATAAAGAGGCTGTGTACTTGCAAAAATTCGTCAGAGAGCTAGGGTTCAAGGATCTCGCCGAGATAGTTATATACTGCGACAACAAGAGTGCACTTTCCTTGGCAGAAAATCCGACTTTCCACAATCGGAGCAAGCACATTGCGATTCGTCACCATTTTGTACGAGATTTGCTGAAGAATAAAATACTGTCACTGAAATATGTATCTACTGAAAATCAGATAGCAGACTTTCTCACCAAAGGACTCACGAAAAAGAAACATCAATGGTGTACAGAGAAGACTGGACTGAAGTCGATTGATTGCTAACTGAGAATAGCTGTATTATTTTTCTTTGTGTTTCTTTTTTGATTTTCTTTTTTTTTTGGTCGCCCTACAACTCGAGGGGAAGTGTTTGACTTATTACATTTGGTGTTAACTATTTTATGTTTTTGTTACGAGTTGCATGACGAATGTGTCGCCATCTATAACCGAGAGTTCTTTGGCTCAACTAGAACGTTCTGCGCCGTTGCTGTTTTATTCAGTCTAGCTCGAACAGTCGATCGGTACACATCGTGTCGGTACACATTTGTAATTTATCGAATAAAGCATTGTTCAACTTGAAATCGTGTTTCATCATTGGAGTGATCCAAAATTAAGCGCTGAACCTCTAACATCATATATCCTCTAGCTATTTTGAATCTGCATGTTACAATTTTCATTTACCCAACTGTAAGAAGTTATGCTATTTCTCCATTTCTCATTTATTAGAATCGCTGTTCCTGCTACTGCTCTATTTTCGATAGGTACACCGCTATAAATTAATGTATAGTTTGCCAGATCACATGTTCCCCTCTGCTTCTTTTCAGTTTCAGATAACATAACCAAATCCAGTTTAGCACTCCTGACTTCTCTTAGCAATTCGTATTCTTTGTTAGCTATGCCTCGTACATTCCAAGTTCCTATATTGACATGTTCTGATATACCGAGACGTTTGTCCTTTAACTTTGTCAATGTCGTTACCAAAGGATTTCCTTGTTTACAATCAATGAGTGAGCCAGTAATAAGAATCTCCCCTGGCCGCGCTACGAACGCTGCGCAGGGAAAGTTTGGTAGTGGGGCTGCCACCTCACTGCTCCCAAAATCGCAGGATTTGTATAAGGTTTTCTCCCAGACAGATTGCTTTCGCTTCCGCTCTGAGGTCTGTCCCCCCATTAAAAAGCATAAGAACAGGATCTATAAGAAGAAGATTGGAAAAGATTAGTAGTTTACAGAAAGTAGATCAGAAAGGAAAGACTCCCTAGCCCTCGCAACCTAATAGCATCGGGGTCGAAAAATACAAGGGGTCGAGAGTGACCGAAATAGGACAGTTAAAAGAAGTATGGTAAAAGTAAGTGGAAGCATTGCTATACTAGTGAAAATACCCTCCTCCTTTATCCGGGCTTGGGACCGGCAGTGCCTGCAAGCAGACCCAGTCAGGGTTATTGCTAAAATGCAAAATATTTACTGGTGTACAATGTAGGCTTTCACGGCCGGTTTCCACATCAAAATCAGTTGTTTCCGGGCTTGAAGGCCGTGGTCCAATGGAAACTTGTCCATACGTTTCGCCTGCAACTGTGGCAGGCATCCTCAGTGGCGTTGCTGGCGGGGGCGAAGTGTCCTAGTTGGCAGCGCCGCGTTGACTGACGCTCCCTCTCCTCCCCTCGCTATGCAGCACAGTTCCGTGTGGCCGCTAAAGTGCAATGCAACCACACTTCCCTGCTGTGGAGCCATCCCTATCCTTTCGGACATCTATGGCTGATCTGAAAAATGAAAAGAAAACAGAGGTCAGAGATGACAATAGCCTTTCGGCGCGCTTTTGGCGTTGTTTACCGCAATTTTCATGCAAGTATTGGCGTCTCGCCTATTGCAGCATATCTCTCGGGCGCTTGTACGTAGCCGTGGGATCCGGCTCGTACAGATTTAAATTTAATATTATGTCATTATTTGACGTATTTATTTTGGAAAAGAAATTTTCAGCTAATTTTTTAAGCTTCGAGGAGCGGTAACTTTACTGCAGCGTGTAAATCTGTGATTCTAATAAACATTGGCGCGCACAGTATTCTACGGAGGCACGCATTTTGAACTATTTGCAACTTATTTAAGTGGCAATGCGCCGCTATTCCCCAACTTGGGCAGGCGTAGTCCATAATGGGCCTAATCATGGCTTTATATAAAAGTAGAGCATTCGCTGTGGACAGCTTGCTTCGCTTATGTAATAAGCTTCGCAACATGCCCAGGCTTTGCCAGGGTTTGCTAGCGACCGCGTCCGCGTGCTCGCGGAAAGTTAAAGCGCGATCCAGCGTGATGCCGAGGTACTTTGTACTGGCGCGCCATTCAATGTTCGAATTACATAGCGCGAGCGGCCGCGGCTGGTCGTATTTGATTCTGCGTGTGAAGAGCACTGCCGTGCTCTTTTCCACGTTGACTTTGATACGCCAGCGCTGCAGCCACTCCTGGATCTGTAACAAATGTAAATCCAAATATTTAACGAGCAAATCGATTCTTTTGGACGTGGCAATTACTGCCGTGTCGACTGACGCTCCCGCGGCTCTGGGGCCTGTATTCATAGTGAAAGGCGAGGTTCGCGCGCTCGCGTCTGATTGGGGCGCGCCGCCTGTTCTCGCACCTGATTGGGCCACGTCAGCGGTACTGGTTAGCTGCCGAGTTTTGGTCGTACGAAGTGCCGGGTACCATGTACTGTTTAATTTTTCTCCTTCTTTTCTGTTAAAATTGTTCTTGTGTTTGTAAATCTCGATGGCTTCCATTTGGAGTCTCTTGTAGTAGTGTGTGCTGGTGGAGAGAATATCCGTCGCTTCGAAGCGCATGTCGTGTCCGCGTCCCGACAGCGCGTGATCAGCGACTGCTGACTTGTCAGTATGTCCTAGACGGCAGTTCCTTTTGTGTTCTTTTAACCTAGTATTGAAACTTCTCCCTGTAGTACCTATGTATACGGAACCACAAGAGCAAGGAATTCTGTATACTCCAGCTAAAGACATACGATCCTGGGGGTCTTTGGCCGAACGTAAAATGTTACGGAGTTGTTGGGTGGGTTTAAAGACAGTTTTAACCCTGTGTCTAGCTAGCAGTCTTCCTATGCGGTCCGTTACCCTATTCACATAGGGCAGGAAGACAGTACCGAGTAGAGTATCTTCTGTGTGGTTTTGTTCGTCTGTCTTCCTCTTCGGGTGAAGAGCTCGTCTTACTTCACTGGGCTTGTACCCGTTGGCTTGTAAGGCCTTCTCCAGGTGTTGTAGTTCTTCGGGTAGGTGATCGGGTTCGCAAATGCGTTTAGCACGGTCGTAAAGTGTTTTGATCATAGCGCGTTTTTGCCTGGGATGATGATTTGAGTTTTTGTGTAAATAACGATCCGTGTGCGTAGGTTTCCGGTACACTTTATGTCCAAGGGAGCCATCTGGATTCCTGTTGACCAAAACATCTAAGAACGCAAGTTGTTTATCTTTTTCCATCTCCATGGTAAATTGAATTCTAGGGTGGATATTATTGAGATGATCCAAAAAATCTGATAACAAGTGTTCACCGTGACTCCAAACCACGAAAGTATCATCAACGTATCGAAACCAATGTGTCGGTTTCATCGGTTTCATACGAGAACTGTTTAATGCAGAGTCTTCGAAATACTCCATGTAGAGGTTGGCCACAATCGGACTGAATGGATTGCCCATGGCTACGCCGTCCGTCTGCTCATAAACATTACCGTTCCAGTGGAAATAAGTTGTAGTCAAAGTGTGTTTAAACAGTAAGACGATATCCTCTGGGAAGTATTCAGCTAAGAAATTTAAAGTCTCCTGTACTGGAACCATTGTAAACAGCGATGTGACATCGAAACTCACCAAAAGATCGTCGGGTTTTAAGCGAAGTCCTTTTAATTTTTCAATGAAATGAGAGGAATCCTTGATGTGTCTTTCCGTGTTACCAATGTGAGGTTGTAGTAATTTGGAGAGGTATTTAGCCAATGTGTACGTAGGCGAATTAATAGCACTCACAATGGGCCGTAGTGGAATGTCCGGTTTGTGGATCTTAGGTAAGCCATATAGTCTAGGAGGTAGCGCCTCAGAAATCTTAAGAAACTTCTGTTCCTCAGATGGTATCGAGGATTTCTTGATTAGGTCATTGGACTTGCGTAAAATAGAAGCCGTAGGATCTTTGGGAAGAGGTCTGTAGTTATCGGTATTCAAAATGTCCCTAATTTTCTGTTGGTAATCTTCAGTGTTCATAATGACAGTCGCATTCCCTTTGTCTGCAGAAATAATGATGATATCCATATTCCCATTTAAGTTCTTAAGGGCAGATTTCTCTTTGTTGGTAATATTGCAAACAGGTGGTTTAGCGTGTTGTAGTATTCTCGCCGAGTCACGTCGAATTTCTTCCGCTACGTCCGGTTGTAATTTACGAATCACTGGCTCGATACTGGCAATGATATCTTCCACGGGTAAATTAGTGGGAGTAATGGCGAAGTTTCCTCCTTTGGCTAAAACCGACGTTTCCTCCTGTGTTAGTTGATGCCTAGAAAGGTTAACCACGACCCGTCCGATATCTAATTTAGGTCCACATTGCGCCGTATTGTCATGACATTTACTATATTTCTTCTTATGGCGTGTCGTAGTACGGTCTGTAATGCACATCATGCTGTTGTGGGTTAATCTGTCAAATACATCCCAATCGTAATGTCGAAGAGAATTGCTAACTTGTAGGTGAATTTGGAGCATTTCCTTGTCAATAAAGGATAAATTCCTAGAACATACTGACAAGTCAGCAGGACATACTGACTAGTCTCTAGGACATACTGACAAGTCAGCAGTCGCTGATCACGCGCTGTCGGGACGCGGACACGACATGCGCTTCGAAGCGACGGATATTCTCTCCACCAGCAGACACTACTACAAGAGACTCCAAATGGAAGCCATCGAGATTTACAAACACAAGAACAATTTTAACAGAAAAGAAGAAGGAGAAAAATTAAACAGTACATGGTACCCGGCACTTCGTACGATCAAAACTCGGCAGCTAACCAATACCGCTGACGTGGCCCAATCAGGTGCGAGAACAGGCGGCGCGCCCCAATCAGACGCGAGCGCGCGAACCTCGCCTTTCACTATGAATACAGGCCCCAGAGCCGCGGGAGCGTCAGTCAACGCGGCGCTGCCAACTAGGACACTTCGCCCCCGCCAGCAACGCCACTGAGGATGCCTGCCACAGTTGCAGGCGAAACGTATGGACAAGTTTCCATTGGACTTCCGGCCTTCAAGCCCGGAAACAACTGATTTTGATATTTACTGGTGTATTGAGAGTAATTCTGGATGGAAAACCCTCGCTCAGAAATATATTTTGTTATGGCGTACGCGCAGGCAAAATCTCTCCTTCGGAATAAAGATATTTGCGCCTCACGTGCAAACAATCGAGGCTCCCGCGCAACGGAAACATGGTCTTTCCCGCCCCACGGTAGTTCTCTCCAATCACATAGGCACTAAGTTTCTGACTAGCGATTGGTCAATGCGACCCTCCCCCGGATCGAAGGATGTTCAAGTTTGTCTGGATGGTAGAGAAGATATAATTTCACTCTCCAATTCTTGTGCAGGGAACTTTACGTAGTATATACGGAGTGTAGGCAAAAAACGAATTCGAGATTTCAGCGGAAATACACGTTTTGGGGTACCCAGATACTGAAAAAGTGTTCTGTCCGTCAATCCGTCCGTCCGTCTGGTGTCTGTAATAGGACTAGCGCCTAAACCATGTGTAGGTTGTTTTCCAACTTGAAGAAACCCCTGCCCTTCTGGCTCGAGTCGAAACTTAGAGATTTTGAAAAGTATTCTTCAAAATTTGGAGGTACTTTACGTGAAGCCCTCCGGATATTTCCAAAATTTTCTCAAAAAAGGCTCCAAAGTTTTTCTTAATTATTTTTTTCCTTATATTATAATTTTTTTCGGTGACTTTGGCAACTTCAAAATAACAGATAAAGATTTTTCCTTCAAATAAAATTTGTCCCCCATAGTGAGTTCTTTCATTAAGATCATGAACATAAAAAAATCGTAGTTTTTGCGCAATATTGCGAGCAATATGTGATATTTTAAAAAAAATACACAAACAAGATCAAAAACGGATTCAAATTTTTTCTTTAAACATTTGGTAGAAATAGTGCTAAATGTACTCTGTGAGATGACATAAACGCCATATTACTCTATTCATTTGTTTTTTCAAATATTACAAAAGTATTTTTTTACTTGTCTGTCGTGTTGTTAAAATTTTGTATTAGCAGCAATTTTTTTAAATTTATTTTCTGCATAATTTACAATCTGTTCCTATCGGAACAATAAGCAATTGGTGTCAACAGATACATTTCCGACGTGAACTTTTTATGACATTGAAAAATTTCATTTACAAAATCGGTATGGCAAATCTAAAATACTCTCTCTCCTCAGTCTATAGATATGCTCACTGATATCTAAAAGGCTTGTTGAAAGGTGATTTGGGTGGTTGTACAATCTTCTCTGGTATGCTAGGCTCTTCGTGGCGATTACTTCCTCCACCGGGACGATGTCGAGGTCTCTGTATATCGTCTTATTTGTCATGTACCATGGTGCGTTGCATAGTTTTCTTAGTGTTTTAGCTTCGAATCTTTTAGAATTTCTAGATTCGATTTACTGGAAGAGCCCCACAATTCAATTCCATAGGTCCATGTTGGTTTGATTATAGTTTTATAAATCTGTATTTTGTTATGCAAGGACAGCTTTGATTGTCTGTTTATTAGCCATGACAATTTGAGGACTTTAAGCTGCGCTTCTTTTCTCTTAGTTTTGATGTGGGTTTTCCAAGTCAGGCGTCTATCCAAATGCAGTCCAAGATATTTGATTGTATCAGCTTTGTGGAGTTCTGTGTTGTTTAGTTTTACTTTTGGGCAGTTTTCTTTTCTTAGTGAAAATGTTATATGTTTTGATTTTGTTTTATTTACGGTGACTCGCCAACGATGACTCCAATCTTCAATTTTGTTTAGATGTTCTTGAAGATGTTGTGATGCGCAGGAGGGGTCTTTATTTGCAGAAAGAATAGCTGTGTCGTCTGCAAAGGTGGATATTGTAGTTCTTTCTGTAGTTGGTAAGTCTGAAGTTGATATAAGATATAAAAAAGGTCCACGAATACTTCCTTGTGGCACTCCTGCAGAAATAGATTGGAATTCCGATAGAGCGTCCTGATATTTCACTTGAAATAGTCGATCGCAAAGATATGATTTGAGAAGTAAATAGTATGAGTGCGGGAGAAGTTTTTTTTATTTTAAATAGAATTCCTTCATACCATACCTTGTCGAATGCTTGCTGTATGTCTAGGAATGCTGCAGAACAATATAGCTTTTTTTCAGGCTTTGAGAAATTGTGTTTACAATACGATGGGTCTGTTCTATTGTTGAGTGTCCTTCTCGAAAGCCGAATTGAAAGTCAGGAATCACTTCTTTAATTATAGGCTTGAGGCGCTGTAATAGAAGTTTTTCAAATACTTTTGATAGGACTGGTAGCAGGCTAATAGGTCGGTACGATGTCACTTCCGTGGCAGTCTTTCCTGGTTTCACGATCGCAATTATTTGATCGTATTTCCATTGACAAGGATAATGGCTATTTCGAAGTACCGCGTTGAATATGCTTGTTACGAGTTCATATCCTTTACTTGGCATTTCCTGCAACATCTTGCCGGTAATAAGGTCAAACCCTGGACTCTTTGCAGGATGCGTGTGTTTTTTGATTGTTTGTTCGAGTTCTCGTGAGTTGAAATGTTTTATGGGCAGAGATAACTGTAAAGGTACGTCCAAATATTCTAGCACTTTATTTTCAATAGTACTTACATTTCCTGCTGGTTTGAAAACTGAAGCAAAGTGTTTTGCTAAGCATTCGACCTTTTCTTCTGCGCTTCTTGCCCACGTGCCATCTTCTTTTCGAATTGGTGAGATGTGCTGTTGGGGTCGCTTCAGTTTTCTAGTTGCTTTCCAAAGCGAATAATTAGTTTCAGCAGTAGGTGATAGTGCTTGAATGTAATTAGAGAATGATTTGTTTTCGTATTCCTTAATTTGACGTCTGGCTGCTGTGTTATATTTTCTTTTGTCATCTGGTTGTCGTGTCGTCATGAATATTCGTCGGAGTCGACGTTTTTCTACCACTTTTTATCTTATTTCTGCGGGATACGTTGACGATTTATTTATTGTTTCTCTTGGTGTTGAGGCCCAGGCAGCGTCTTGTAATGTGTCAGATAGGTGCTGTATTGCGTCTTCGATGTTTTCTTCAGTTGTTAGCAGTGCGTTTGTAGATAGTTTATTGTTCACGTAATCGCGGTACTTGTTCCAGTTTGTGTTGTTACTTGTTAGTTTTAGAGGATAGTTTATTTCAGATATATTTGAACTGATGGTCATTTCTACTGGGGTGTGGTCTGAAGAAAGGTCGTAGCAAGATTTTACTTCTACTGTACCAAGATTCACACCTTTTGCTAAGTAGAAGTCCAGGAGGTCAGGAAGCTTATTGGCGTCAGTTGGCCAGTACGTAGGTTCACCAGTCGATATAGTAGAAACATTAAGTCTGTTTGTTACTTTAAGAAGATTTTTTCCTCGTAGTGTGTTGAGTCGTGAGCCCCAATGCTGGTTTTTCGCATTGAAGTCGCCTCCAGCTATGAATCTTGATCCTAGTGTATTTATAAAGTCTTCAAATTTTTGTTCTGTTATTCTATGTTTGGGCGGGCAGTATACAGATGTTATCGTCAGTAAAGCTTGTCCTTCTGTCACCATTACAGATGTTACTTTATTTCTTCAGTTTTATATTCGTTCATTTCGTAATGTTTGATTGTGTTTCGAATTATGATAGCAGTTCCTCCATGCGCTTTACCGTCCGGGTGCTTGGTATTATATATATCATATCCCGGTATCTTTAAGTAGGATTTTTCAGTGAAGTGAGTTTCGGATATTAGCATAATATCTATATATTTTTCTTTGAGAATAGTTACGATCTCTTCGATGTTGGATTAAACCGTTTGCGTTCCAGAGAATAATTTTAATTCTTGGTGCCATTTAATGCATCTTGGATATTAATGACGTCAGTAGGTTGAGCAAAGCCCCAATTTGTTCAGATTGTTGTTTAAAGATGCTTTCGAACTTTTGGAATGAGGTTTCTATTATTTTGCAGAGATCTGTTTGGTTTTGATGGTAGGGTACAGGGTATGTTGAGTTTTGAGAAGATGCTGTACGAGAGAAGGGATTGGGTTGAAAGTGGCGAACTGGGAAGGGAGGGAAATCTGAGGCGTTTGGCACTTTTTGTTTCTTCTTGTCGATGGTGTCTGTTTCTTTTCTGTGCTTGTTACGTTTATTAACGTAATCTTGATACACTTGGCAGCCTTTACAGTTGGCTGGATGGCTTCGCGAACATAGCGCGCATGTTGCCGGCTGCGTTGCATCTTTTTTGCATTCGTCTGTGAAGTGTTCTTCACCGCATTTCACGCACCTTGGAGTTGCTTTACTTTTACATCCTCGCTGTACATTTTGTACGTAAAATCCTCGTCTTTTACTTGTAGTTTAAGAAATTCTATTAATTTCGATACATTAGTAACACATTGCACGAATATTGGCGGTATGTTATGATCTATGGGGGTCTTTTTAGGAGTTTCAACTTCTGATTTGTCTTCTAATACTGCATATTGATTTTTATGCGTAAACACTGGCGCACCAACATTCGAGGGAGTTGGTATGGGCTGGTCACTGTAGGCCTGTTTTTTTTCTTTTTCGAGGTTGTTGCCACTCTAGGGTACTCACGGTTTTATTTGAGGTTGTTTCAGACGACCCCGGACCTTGTAGTTGTTGAGTCCATTGTTGTGGTTGTGTTCCATGAAGTTCCCAGGGCTGGCCCTGGTGATGTGCTGTATAGAAGCCTGTTTGATCTCTCATAAGTAGTTGTTGATGATTTAACTGTATCAATTGTGAATCCTGATTCATTAAATATTGATGTTGCTCTAATTTTTGCTGCGCATTTTGTTGTATTTGTAAGTTAGTTATATCACTGTTTTGCCCCACGGGGCCACTTGTACCTTGACCATTCATTGGTGTTGAATTAATATCACTGAATTCGCTGTGATGATTTAATGCTTCCACTGCTCTAGCGATGTGCTGCCCCGTATCAGGGGAGCCACTTGAAAACATTCTCACTTCACACTGTACACTGAACTCGTAGAGTTGTACTCTGCTAACCTTATCTGACTGAAGTCGCTCGTGAAGGAGAGCGCTCGGCGCACGTCCGCTCGCTACCGTGTTCAGGCGGGAACTATTAGCAGCAATTTGTTCACATTATTGTATTTATGAGTACACGTGCTTTAAATAATGTCATATAAAGTTTCTTGAAAACTCTACCGTTTTCTGTGAAAACTAGCTCAAATCTCCGCATTTTAAGAACACTCAAACGCCATTTTCTCAAAAACGGATTCAAATTTTTTCTTCAAACTTTACAATCTGATGGTGCTAATTTCACGCTTTAATATGACATAAAGTTCATTTCGGTGTTTTTTTTGTTTTTTGAAAAATTATCCAAATTTAATTTTTAGAAATATCTCTCACGCCGTTGACATGAACATTTCCAACAATTTGTAAACACTATTAATACAATAAAGTGAGTATGTGAGTTAATGTACATAAAATTACTTCAAATGAAGTTTTTCGAAAACTCAAAAATTTCCTGTGAAAAAGAGTTTCTAATTTCGTATTTACAGTAGGTCTTAAACGCCATTTTCTTGTAAAAGGCTCCAAATTTTTCAAAGAAAATGGCCATTTAGGACGAGGTTCTACTGTTCTTTAATAATATTAAAATAATATTTTCGGTCTACAATTAGGAAATCGAAAACGTAAGAAAATGTCACAAAAAATGTACTTTGGGTGCCGATAGATGGCAGCTGGTAAGAGTATGTGGAAAGTCCGAGTTGCTAGCCGAAACGAAAGGATATAGAAAACTAATTCGGGAAAGTCTGTGGCATTCTGAAGCACCACTATTTTAAAATTATTTTTTCTTCTGCAAATTTACAATTGTTCATTTTTTAACATTGAGCAAATGTATTACAAAATAACATTATAACAAAAAGTTAACAGAAATAAATCACTACCATGACATTTTTTATAGGTTTCCTAAGTGAAATGTTGTTTCGTGTCAGTCTATATAGCTTTTGACGTAGCGAGTAGGCTAATTGGATGGTAATTCACATTCTCGCACGTTATCTTCTGATAACTATTTCATCCTAACAATGGTTAAACATTAGTTTAAATGATAGTGTTAATGTTTGCTTTTTCAGAGACACTGGGCACATTCAAAGAACATAATAAATTAAAGATATAGTGGATGTTATGACTATTATAGTAAGTGAGTGACTTCGTCATTGAAATGATTGATTCTTTCATATGCGCAGTGAATTTGGGGCGTTGCCATAAAAATGACCTTCTTGGAATTAACCTATTTAGAGTATATTTGTAAGAACTCAAATTTCCATGATTTTTACTCGTAAGACAATGAAAGAACCAGATGGCGTTATCTTCCGTACAGTGCTGTCAGAATATGCAGAAAGACTGGGACTTCGAATTTGGACGTTACCCATTTTATGTTTCGGCAACTGTACTCAACGCGAAAAAGATGATTAAGAGTCGTTGTTGCGAAAAAGGCGCAACAGAATTTAAAAATATATATATATATATATATATATATATATATATATATATATATATATATATATATATATTCGTTGATACGAACATCTTTAACGTTGACTAGAAAATTGTTTGTTATGCGTGATTGAGTTACAAATATGAAGATCTATGAAAGTCTTTCAACTATTACTAAATTCAGCATCCTTAATTAGTTCCCTTATTTGTTGGTCGACGAAAATGCCTTCTTTGACTTTTGCTTCTTACAACAATTGAAATGTTTGAACAAGATATTGAAAACACAGGACTAGTTTTGTCCACGAATTTTACAAATAGCCTAACTATTTAATGAGTTTCTAATTTGATATGCAAAGGAAATAGCTCACCTTTTTACGAGTTATTTAAGGGACAAATTATTACATAGTATGTCACTGGCACTAAGTGTATTATTTTCAGCCAAGCTGGAACTTCCAGCGTCTTTCTCTAGCTCTGAAGCCCCTATCAATTAAAAAGCAAGGACTTTTAGTGAATCCTCCCCACAGTAAACTATTGTACCCCTTAAGATCACGGGTCTTGTGTTCTATATAATTGATTTTTTTGGAGAATACAGAATAAATGTTGGCAAGTTTTCTTGAGGGGTGTAAAATAAGCTGTTGTTAATTTAATAATTACGTTTATTTCCTTTGCGCAGAAGGACATCTTTTAAACTTATTGTATTACAGTAAATAGAAGATACCAATCATTCGGTTCATATGCTGTTTTTAGACTGCCAATCACTCTAGGAATATCAAAACAGTACACAAGATCACCGTCCGAAAAACAATATTGTTTGAATTCTTTTTTCGGTGTCTGTACCAGTAGAAGGTCATTCCAGTATTAAAGATTATTTTCTTTTCATCGTGAACCTAAAAGTTGTCAATGAATGTGGAGTAATATCTTCTTAGAATGAGGAAACATTTGAATCATCGTATGCATCCAAAGCGTGGAAAGAACTGGTAGAAGTCTCTGATAATGCTGTAGATGATGCTGAAATCGGAACAAATGGACATTGTGGCACGGGTCTCATTGCTGATGGTAGATTTGAGTATACGATGGCCGTCTTGTTTTCCTAACTAAATCCATATATCAGAAAAAAATTGTAATGATCTCGTTGCTCACGCTAAACCATAGGAATTCCAAACGGCATAGATAAACGGGGTCCGTTGTTCTAATTTTTTCTATCCACGTTTTACAATCGATATGTGCATACCCTAATTTAACTTTGCCTTAAGCTATATACAACTAGAGTTGCTACAGAATGACACAGGCTTTCTCGTTCTACTTAGTTTCGTAATTTCTTTGAGATGGGATTTTTGGGATTTTTCGCTCTTGCCCCATCTTCTTGCCAGCTACCAATGCCCAAAGTACATTTTTTTGAAAGTTTCCCAATTTTTCAATTTACTAATGGTAGAATCAAAATATAATTTTAAGAATATTAAAGAAGAGTAAAATCTCGCCATATACGGAAATTTTCTTTGGAAATCAGGAAAATTTGTACGAAAATGTCGTTTAAGAGTTACTGCAAATGAGAAAATTGAAGCTCTTTTTCACAGAAATTTTTGAGCTTCCAAAAATCTTCATTGGGATTCATATTAAGCATTTCTCCTCACAAATGCATTAGCGCATACAAATCGCTGGAAATGTACGTATTAACAGCGTGAGAGATATTTCAAAATTAAGAAAACAAAAGAATTAAACAAAATGAATTTTAAGACATCAACAGTGTAATCAGCACTATCCGTGCGGAAAGTGTGAAGAAAAACTTTGCAGGCATTTTTAGAAAAAGGCGATTGAGCGTTTGTGAAAATGCGTAATTCTGAGCTCATTTTTACAGCAAACTTTTGAGTTTTCGAGAAACTTTATGAAACATCATTTAAAGCACGTGTACTCATAAAGGTAATAATGTGGACAAATCGACGTTAATGTAAATATTAACGACGTGAGAGACAAGCAAAAAATACATATTTGTAATTTTTGAAAAAACAAAAAATAGAAAAGAATGTCGTTTATGTCATTTTAAAAGAGTGCATTTAGAATTACTCCTACTAAAAGCTTAAAGAAAAAAATTGAAACTGTTTTTGAGACAATCTTGTTTTTGTATTTTTTTAATATTGCACATATTGCAATCCATATTGAGCAAAAACTACTAAAATTATTTAAACGTGCTCGACCTTAATGAAAGAACTAATTATGGTGAACAAGATTTGCTTGAAAGAAAAATATCTTTAATTTTGTTGTTGAAGGAAGACGCCGAAAAAATTTCAATCGTTTGCAATGTTAAAAAATTCAGTGTTTATAGTTAAAATCGTGTTAAAATCAGACCTATGCGACCTTTATAAGTGCATTTCACTCTATTCTTACAATAAATTTAAGGAATAAACTTAGAGCCATTTTTGAAAAAATTTCAAAAATGTCGCAGGGGCTTCATGTAAAGTACCCCCAAAAATTAATGTTTTTTTCTTCAAAATCGATGAGCTTTGAGTGAGGCCAGATCGACAGGGGTTTATTCAGTTTGGAAAATATCCTAGACATAATTTAGGCGCTAGTGTTCACAGGCGGCAGACGGACAGACAAATGGACGAACGGACGGACGGGCGGACGTTTAGAAAAAAGAATAATTTTTCGGCATCAGGGAACTCCAAAACGTATATTTCCGTTGAAATCTCGAAATCGATTTTCCGTAGCATTATATAGTACGTATAACTTTCTCTATATTATATATATTGTATATACTCCGTATACGATTTGATCACTGCAGTAATGTTTCTTTCCTCCTTTTAAATATATACTAACATTCACATTTGTAACAAAAACAATTCGGATCACACAGCCTTTTCTTGCAATACCATTTGTTCTTTAATTAAAACATTCAAATCATATAATTTTAAACACAAATGTTCTTATTTTGTCCCTCAGGGAGGTTCATCCCCTTTACCCTTACTAACTATGCCTCAGTGTATGAATAATATGAGACACTTTGTCACTACCTTCAATGCCTCTGCTGACATGTTTATTGTTATGAGAGTATTTTCATAGAAATTCTCTTTCTTTAAATAGGTGATCCTCGAGGTGTCTATTACAGTTTTAACAATTTAAACATTTCTTTGGGATAGACTCACTTGAACATTCCAATTTTTTTCTTGGGTAATTTTGAAAAGTGGCATAGCACAGCTCAGTTTGATTTTGACCACTGGCATTTTGATACTTTTGTAAGGAAATAGCAATCAATTAGAACAAATCCAATATCAAAATTTCAAATATTTATCTTCCAAAAGTCTGAAGAATATGAATCATTGTGTGTATGCTACACAAATTGTAAATATCTCATGGAAATGTATGTTTCAGGGAAACGCTGCAGACCGTACACTGGAATACGTGAACGAAGATACACATCTGGATTTCAACAGAAAGCCATATTGTCTACAGGAACAATCACAGTATCCATCCCCTGAAGGTCAAACCTCCATTGAAGAATGGCAAAGTTACAATTCTCTTCTTCCACGATTCATAAGTACAGCTGCAGTGAAACGTCAAATTAGATTTCACCAATGTTATTTTAATCCGATATCGTGTTTTAAAAAGCGAAACAAAATATAAGTGCAAAGGAATGAAATAAAACAGAAACCTGCACATTAACTTTAAAATTGATAGCTTCAGTTCAGAGTTTTATTATTAATTTTAAAGATTTTGCTGAAAATGTTTTGAATTTGAAGTATTCCATAAAACTAAAATGTTCAATGTACTGCAATGTAATAGAGTTAACACTTGCTCGAATCTATTCTCATGCAATATTAAATCATAAAAAAGTTTGCAGTGTTTTTTTTTGTTTTTTGTTTTTTTTTGTTTTTTTGTTGTTATTTAAGGTCGCATCAACTTCTAGGTCATCAGCGACCACTGTTACTTGTAACTGTGAGGATGACCTGATATGATGATGATAATGATGATGATGATGATAGGGAGAGAAAGGACGAACACAATACAACCATGCCCGAGTCGGGACTCGAACCCACGATCCATCGGTCCGGGATCGCAACGGCTCTACTGCCGAAGCGATCTCTGCCACCGGATCAGCAGTGCCTTCCTTTTGTTAGGAATTACTTACCTAAATTTCAAACAACTGTTCTACCTAATAGTTTTAACTACACTTGTTTGCTACAAAGAAAACATTTTTATAAAATCGGAGAAATTTTTATGAGCAACAACACGCTACGTGTTTTCAAGCAAATATATTATTTCTTAAGAAATATATTATTTCTTAAGAAATATATTTGTTTTTCTACTTTAAATATATTACTTTCCTTAAATCTATTTCCTATCATAAGAATGATCGGCTCGAAGAAGGCTCGATCTTAGGTCCTATCCTCTTTCTGTTATACGTAAACGATATACCGTCGTCTATTAAAAACGGAAAAACGGTTCTGTTTGCCGATGACACGAATGTTCTTTGCAAAAAAGAAACAATAAATAGTCAGATTTTAGAAGTTGAAAATTGGTTTTGTAATAACATATTAATAGTTAATGAAGGAAAAACAGTTTCAATGCATTTTTGCCTTTCAAATCATCAATCGCATGCTCCATTGAAAATGAATAATATGCCGATTTATTATTAGGTGATGTTGAGGTAACAAAATTTCTAGGTCTGTCAATTAAGTCAAACCTCAAATGGAATGTACTTATAACAAAATTAAACATTAAATTAAGTTCATTATGTTACGCATTCAGAATTCTATCAAATTCTGTCAGCCTTCATGCAGCTCGTTTCATGTAATTTGCAAATGTTCCCGCCTGAGATATGGTATAAAATTCTGGGGAAACTCATTATGTAGTACTCAGACCTTTAGATTGCAAAAGAAAATTATTCGAATAATGAAAAAATGCCATCCGCGTTACCCTTGCAAGCCTCTCTTCATTGAGCTTGGAATCTTAACACTGACTTGCCTATATATTTACGAAAATGTAATATTTGTAAAAAGTGACTTACTTAACGGTGGGAACATATTTTCATGCAATATTGATATTTATAATTACAACACACGTCGTAAAAATCATGTTCATCAATTGTCAGTATCATCAGCTTACTATTAGAAATCCACATAAAATACATGTACGTTACTTTACAACGCACTGCCAGATGACATTAAACAATTGAAGTCGGTTCACAAATTTAAGTTAAAAGTAAAATCTTTTCTGCTGCATAACTGTTTCTATACAATTAGAGACTGTACTGATTATCAAAAAGAAAAAATAATGTTTATTTTAACAAAACAGTGATATATAATGAATTAGTTTACATTTGTATTGTATAGTTTTTTTAAAGACTTAATATGTTTGTAACAAATAATGTACTTCAGCATCCGGGTCAATGACCCCCATCTCGGTCAGGTTTTTGTTCAGTTTCCCTGATCCATTGAGCAAATGCTGAGATGGTCCCTGGTTTTGCTTCTGGACGTAAATGTAGCTTCACTATGCGCACGTTTTGTTGAACTCTCCTTTTGCTTGCAATGGTAATAGAAGAGGTAAGTGCGAGTTGCTATTTTGTTAGCAATGCAGAAAAATCATACTTGCAATTCGTGTAGCGATGCAAATAAGTTTTCTATAACTCAGAAACGAAAATGACTATTTTTCAAATATTGCTAATTTTGCGATTTTTAAAATTTATTTTTAAAGTTTATTTTAATTTATTTATGTTAAACTTTTACTCATCTTTCAACAATTTGTAGTTAAAATGACGGGAAGGGATTCTGGAACTCAAGAAAACGTGCGCAGTCCTCTCCCCCCTACGTCACATACAGTTTTTACTGTTTTTTTGACTGAATAAATCTAAATCTAAATTATACCTACTTCACCCGATTAACACGACCGGCGACAATGATAAAAATCTTAAGAATATCAATGTTACTATTTTGCAAAACGATAGCGCGTCAGAAGAAACTCGGGAAATTTGAATTTACAGTCTCAAGACCAATTTTCGAAAATACAGAGTGCGCGGAAAATGGGAACAGAACCACGTTCTTTACCGTTGTTCCTACATACGTGGAAAAGTTGGAGCCGTTTCTAAGAAAATAATTGTTTAAAATTTAAAAACTGCATATGTTTCATGCGAAATTACGCGATTACTACTCATATTTTCAAAAAATTGAATATGGCCTAATTTAAGATCTGTTTCTGATAAACACATTTTTGAAGGAGAAAATATCTTCATAATTGTAGTTGTAGACGCCGAAACTTTTGCAATTTTCAAAAATCAGGGATGTCAACAGAAATGAGACCTGCACTATTATCTTAAGCGTCCTTTACGCTATCCAAGGACAAAATTTAATAAAAAATTTGGTACCTTTTTGTTGAAAATTTTTAAATTATCCCAGGGGGTCCATGCGAAGTATCCCCCCACCCAAATTAATCCTCGAAAATAAAAAAATAAAAATAATGTCTACCCCATTCTCTGAAGCGTAATTCATACTATCCGACAACAAAATTTCAACAAAAACTTTGGACCAATTTTTGTCGTTGAAAATTTTGAAAATGTCCTAGGGTCTTCAAGTACCTCCCTCCAAGAGAAAGATATAAGTAATAAGTACAAAATATAAATTAAACGGGGGAGACTATATTTCGTGCTTATTATATTTCTCATAAACTCGAACTTTAAAGATTTTAATTCTCTGCCTTTGTAGTTTAAAATTTTGTATTCAATATTTTCAAAAACCTTTGTCATTTTTGCTTTCAGATGAAAACGTAAACACCTGATAATACGTGTAACACGCGAAACGTAATGTGAATACTTTTTTATCAATTACTATTCACCGTCGTAAATAAATTTTTTGTTTTTTTGCTTTTAGAAAACACAAAAAATCGAAACTAAACCTACAACAAAACAAAGCAAACAAACAACAAAATTTGCTGGTGGCATATGTATTGATTTTCGTTTGTCTCCGAGACAAAACTAGTATCTTACAAGCCCACGTCATGTTTATAGCATGTCAATAAGATCGCAGTATGTTTACGTACAAACACACATATCTATTTCCCTAGTGCATTAGTACTGTAATGTTTTTACCTCTTTACGTCTCATTCGCAATTCTCTACCATTTATTCAAAGCGCGCGCAATATTTTTTTATGAGACTGAGACTGCGCCGTGGGATTCAAATCCACCTCGAAAGGGTTCCAGGGCAGGAGCTTAAATTCTGGCACGTATCCCACTTCACGCTCTGCGCGACATTATATATAGCATCTGCCTGCCCGAAAGTCTTTCTGCTCGTCGGAGTCCGTTACAAGCACGAAGAAATAAGCCACGATGTACTATCAACTCAATAATTTCACTCTACGGCTAATTGGCTGTCATGGGACTACCCCGTACTATCCCATCGTAAGTGAAAGAATGGCCAATATCACTCTTAATAATTTTTATTTTCCAAGTTTGGTTAATTATTCTAAGTTACATGATGAAGGACCTGTTCATGATTATTTTGACAAATTATACATTATTTAAAAAATATATTATTGTTGGTTTATAATTTTCATTTTTTTTTTCTTTTCACTAATTTTGGACGTAATTGGTTCACTGTAGCAATGTTCAAAGTGCTACTCTGACTACTCTCCACCAGAAAAATCAATTACAGGTTCTTCACTTACCTCTAAAAAAAATGATTCACCCAGTTATTATTATATTTGACTCTATAATTGTAATCCTTGCTCAGGATTCAATACCTGCTCGTAAAATGTCCTCTTCTAAGACCATTCCTGGTACCAATGTAGAATATGGGCAAGTTCCACTATCAATTCGTTTGAAGATGGAACGTTTCCAGGTAAGATATTCAGCCACACAATTGTGTTTAATAGATCTAATGACGAAAAATTTGTAATTCTCACTCTGTATATAACCTGCATTGTACAGAGTCCAACACTATAGTAAAGCATTGAAAAATGATTTAATACAATGCATTGAAACACCTCACGCTGCACATTTTGTTGTTGTGACAATTATTGAATGTAACGGTAATATTATGATCCAAGAATTGCTCCGTTGTACTTCAGTGGTAATTACAATTCAATATATTTTCTCCTGAATTTGAGCATTTTTACAAATAAATGATTATCTCACTATTTTATGAAATAGATTAATTGCATAATAGATCTACTGTTTGTCTGCACTTTTCTTAGTTATAAAAAAATGTATAGCCAACTTCTTAACAAATGACAATATTGCTTCATTAGAGAATTATTGTGCATTGTACTACATTTTCTTCTTTACATTAAATTCCTTGTTTCTCTTTCTTTTTCCACAGCTTGCTGATGGAGTACCAGTTCACCTGAAAGGAGGTCCTTTGGATAAAGTTCTCTTTACAATAACTGTAGGTTTGTGTCTTGTAGGCTTGGGATTGAGTGCAAATATGTTTTATGGAATGTCATATCCCAAGAAAGCCTAGGAATTGCATTCCTTACTGCAGAAATTAGCTTACTTAGATTGTTTTAAATCAAGAATCAAAAAAGGGTGCAAAAATACAATGCTTAGTAAAAAATATGTTCAATCACTATATTCTTCAAAAGATGCTACAACATTCAATATTCTCTGATTTCTATTTTCTTCAGTTCTTTTATATGATGTGAAATAAAACTGTAAATAAATGTTTTCTTGTATAAAAATAAATAATTTACTAAAGAGAACAACCACATTTTGGTATGTATTGTAGAACCTACTTTTTGTTGTGACACGCCCAATTAATTTACAGAAGATTTTATGATACTTTTAGAAATGTCTTAAAACTTCAATTGGATGATTAGATTAATCTTAATAACGTTAATATAGAGGTAAATGACTACTTACCCTTTAAGGAAGGAATTTCATTGATATGATGGGTATGTCTGAATATACTGTTATAACAATTTTCATCACTACATCAAAATAAATTAAACTTTAAAAGATTTTTGTTTGTTTAAAAATGATTGATGAATATTTTCTCAATATCTTTTTGATATAACTGATAGACAATTATTAAAAACCCGGTATCTTTTAGAATTTTTTTAAAAGCAATATGTGAAATTAATAAATGTTTCCAAAAACAAATTTATTGGCAATGAGATAACATAAATATAATTCACATTTTATTAAACAAATTTTATGAAGACATTTTTTCTCATATAATTCTCATGTTTTGGGAAGTATAGTTGTGACATATTTTTATTTGTGTTAATGATTTTATTAATTAGTCATGTTTTATTCACATATATAATTGTAAGAATGAATACCTTATAAAAAAAATATTTGTTATGATTATGTCATTTAAAATAAAAATTTTGAAAACTAAACATGGTGAAGATAGTTGTTCAGAAATATAAGTACAACACATTTTCCATGAAAATATTGAAAATTCATTGAATAAAGTAAAAGGTTTTCATGCTATTGGTTATAAAAAATTCTTTTATGAAATTAAACTCAATTTCCCTGCCCAAATCAAGTTTATACCTAGTGTCCAGTTATATATAAATTAGAAATGTCCAAAATATGACATCAGTTGCCTTAAAAGCTTTAAAATATGCAGTTAAACATTTACATGTAAACAGTTATTTTAAAATAAAAAGCAATACAGAATACTTCAAAAATTTTGATTGCGGTTTCGAGTGTATTTCATTTTTAAAGTTACTGCAACAAATTTTTGGTAAAAAATCAAGTACTTTCAAAACAATTTAATTTAATGGTTTTGTATAAAAATTGTATACAAACATTAACTTAATTTAAGTATTTCTATATGTTAATTGATGTGTTATTTGTTGAATCGTATCTTAAAAATTGATGAAGTATAAAACAATGTTCTTGTATTAAATTATCATCTGTTGAAGATGACAAGCAAGATGCAAGAAGACAACTGGTGTGTGGAAAATGTTCTCTGAGTATCTGTAAATGGTGATAAAATCCAGTATTATAATAATAATAATAATAATAATAATAATAATAATAATAATAATAATAATAATAATAATAATAATTGTATTTGAAATAACCTATTTGTTAGACTGTGCTGGAAAATTTGGAATTTTCTTATACTAAATATGTTTTCACAAGAATTACTAAATGCCACTTTTCCATCAGATGAAAAATAGTAATTTTTCCATTGAACAATAATTCCATTAATTGACCTTTTTATTCACACTCCTGTATGTTGGACCTGCTTACATCCATTGGAAAATGTTTTGAAATTATGGTAAACCAATCCTTTCTATGGAGACCAACAAAGGCTGGGTGCTCCTTGAAAAGAGAAAACTATGAATCACAATGTTCTGCAGTTCAAAGAGGCATTTACATTTTAACTTCAAACAAATTTGTTTGTATGTTGTTGTTTTTTTCTTTGGATACACCCAAACATCATTTAACTTATTTTACATGGGACAAGAACACACAGTGTGACAAAATAAAATATTTGCAAAACTTCTTATCAATTTTTACCGTATTATTTCAAAAGTTTTGTCTAATATGCAGAACCCTTCAAATAAGCAAAAATACACAAAATTAAATTAGAAAAGTTCTAGGCTTAAAGGTAGACTAAAAGTTCTAAGTAGGCATTAAGTTTGATCATTTTTAAAGTAACTGTAGCTACTTTACTGTGTACTAAACACAAAAGAGATGCTGAGCTCTATTTATAATAATAAAAGCAATAATTTTTATTGATCAAAGGTATTTACTAGTATGAAGCTTCAGAATTAAGTTTTTTAAATCAATTTTTAGGATTTTATTGTATTGAAATGTTTGTTGAGGAAATAATATGCAACTACTTTGTTTGGTGTATAAAATAAAATGATCCATTACAGTTTTAAACATGACATTAAACAATTAAATATTAAAACAGATTTTGAAAGAATAATCCATCTGGTGCTTTATTAAAATCAGCTTGGTTTTGGACTCATAAAGCACAATGTCCAATTATCTTTCTAATAATATGTGGATGGATCATGTCAACAATCCTCATAGAATTGAAAGACATCTAATTTGTTCAGCTCTGGTAACATAAATTAACCGTGACATCTCAAGCATCATTCAGCTTTTCTACGGCTCAGGCAGCCGTTCACATGACGAAATGTTGCAGGCAAAGCCTCACAGATAGTCTCAGTCAATCTGAAAGGGGGAAGAAGAAGCCTAGCGAAATTACGTCATAGAAAAAGTCAGACGTCGCTAGTTCAAATGTGGAAATATTTCCAAATCCTCCAAGACACAGAATTAGGTAAATCAGTGTGTATATTCTTTTTAGAATATTACCACAAACAACAAGCACTGAACAAACAAAAAGAGCAAATGGAAAACGACACATACAAATATTATACAGAATCAAATTACCTTTTCCACACTTTTTCAACATTACACTGAACATTTACACACTTCTTCAACATTTAACTGAATATTTTCTCCTAATTAAATTCCATTTCAAAATGCCCATGCATGGTAATTACTTCTATTTTTTGTTGTTTTGTTCTGAAATGTATCAGAAATTTTTTTACATTTCAAGCAATACATATCCATTTATATAACATATAATTGTAAATAAATTATTACATGAATGGATAATTCAAGGGGTATACTCTTAGCATATTTACTGATTCTTAAAAATATTATATCTTCTTTTTTGAATTGTAATGGTTCCGTTAACTCATATCCATTTTCTCCACCATCTTTCGATATAACCAAGGCATAAAAATATTTAATATCTACATTTGCTTCAAACTGTGCGATTTGAACACTGTAGGGAACTTCAATGTACGTATCACCAGACATATGAAACTTAAATTCTACAGTATTTATCAATGATGCATGTATATTCACTAACATAAATACATTCTTTCTTAAATATCGTAAATTTACTACATCATAATCTTCAATAGGATCTAATATATGATGTACAATATTTGTTAATTGTTTAACATTTAGCATCATTAGAACTACTGGTACTAAATTATGTAGTTTTTTATGATGAAAATTATAATCTTTAGGTGTATCCATAGCATATTTAACTTCTGGCATTTATTATATTGAAACTATGACATGTAGGAATAATTATTATCCAGATTTATAACTTTAATCTTTAGGTTAAATATATATTTAATTTATTTTTTAAAAATAATAGGTTGTTTTACTTCTTTTTTCTTAATGTCACCTAATGATTGTACATTGAAAATTAAACCTTCTAACTCGATATTTGCTTCAATATGATTAATTTAACATCCATCACATACTTTTAAGAAAACTAGAAATGCTAGGGATTCGACACATTGCAGGCCAATGGATGAAATCATATTTATCAAACCGTAGCCAAATAATTGCCCTCCAGCACCCTAAAGAAAACAAAATCTCTTCATACTACTCCTGCCCTCAAATGATAAATTGTGGAGTCCCGCAAGAATCCTTCCTTGGGCCAATACTTGGGCTTTATATACATAAATGACATGTCTTTGGCATTAAGGAATAACAAAATAATTTTTTTTGCAGATGACAGGAACATAATTATCAAAGCAAAACCACAACAATTATTAGAAAAAGAAACTCACAAAACTTTATGTGCACTAGTAAAATGGTTTCAAGACAACAAACTCATCATAAACACCAACATGACAGTCTCTCTAAATTTCATGGATCCCTGATTTAAGAAAAAACTCTCACAGCATTTGGTCATAAACAATAACCCTGTAACAATATCTCAGGAAACTACATTGAGAATTAAACCTTCTAACTTGATATTTGCTCTGATATAATTAATTTTACAAACGAAAAATAATTTAGAAAATAGTTGATTTATAAATTATTCATATTTCTACTTAAAATACCAAATAAAATAATGAGATATGATTGTGTAATCAAGTGTGATATATTATTTAACTGATTCATCGCTACATCATCGTCATCTAGTTCAATACCTACTTAATAAAATAATTTATTGTGAAAATTATAACTTCCTGATGTACCAATGATAGGTAAAGAAGTAATGAGTGTTTCAGCTTTTTCAATATTTTTTCTCATATTATTTCTTACCTGCTTTTTAGTAGCAATGTTTAGACCATATATAATTAATTCCTTAATCACCACGTACTAATCGAGTTTTAAGATCAGGTCCACAACAATTATATCCAGGAAGGTGTAATTCTAATGGTAAATAATGAATTGCCCAATTTATAATTCCTGCACCAAGGTTTTTCAGATTTCCAAAACGTATGTGATATACTCTATAAAAATCGAATCAGATATGGAATTCCTTTTGGATTTTTAGTAATAAAAATCTTGAGAATAATCTGTTAACATCTTTATGACATTTACTTTTTCATTATAATAATTATTTCCAGCTTTTTCTTCACCATGTATCACTAATAATCTATCTGTGAGATCCTGTACATCATTCATGCAAACATATTCAACAGGTTTTTTATTATATTATTTCACACTCATTCCAGTAACTGATTTTGTTCTTTGTCCCCAAAATCCTTTAAATATTTTATTCCATCTTTCTCCAACACTTGTTCGAACTTGATTAGTATCTGGATCATAATCTTTAAATATGAGATGCGTTTTAATTGCAATTTCTTTATAATTTCCTAAATCTTCGTCTGTATATTCAATATTTGCTAATGTTTATTTGTTAGTAGACCTAATAATCCATCAGCACCTTCATATTTTTTCCCTTGTATGATAAAACATTGTTAAATAATTTCACTTATGTATCACCAATATTTACTTGCAGGTCTGAAACCAAATGCAGTATCATTAGCAATATTAAGATATTTAGTTAATTTAGATCGTAAATGTGTAATTTTTTCTTCTTTTCATCTTCTTATGCTTTCAATCGATTTTCTAATTCTAATCTTTAGATATCTTCCTTAAAATAATTTCTTTTCAAACGATGATTCTGATGGTGTTGCTGGTATTGGAAATATATGATCATAATCATAATCAAAATAATTTTTTAGATACTATTTGTTTATCATGGTCATGTTCGTATTCAATAGAATGAATAACTTGCTTACCAACATTCTCTACTTTACCCACTAAATCATCTAATTAATCTATGACAGGTTGATCTTCTATTTTATATTTTTCATACTGATTATGATTGTGTTGTTTACATTACCGCAATTTATCTTTTATTTTTTCCTTATGTCCTCTTTTTTTTTGTCTTATACTTTGCAAACATTTATGAAGGAAAAATTAATGCATCTGTGTAAACAGACAGGATTTTATATTGCGTTTGTTATAAAATAAAATAAAATATAAAACAAAATATAAAACATTAAGTTGAAAAAAAAACTCCTTTCATAGCTACAGTTATTCTCTTCCTGTTCATCTAACTACAAAATATACAAAAAATACAAAAACAATTCTTATTATCTCGTTTTATTGGTAATGGTTAGGTAATATATTGCTACAACTTTTACGCTACTAAAACTTCTAAGAAAACATAATGAAACGACAGCCGAGAAACCAGAAAATACACAGTGAAAACTAAAATGATGTATAGAATTCCATGTGTTCAATATATTTCAAAATCATTTAATGTATTTACATTTAATAATGTACAAAATTTCTAAACAATCCTGGTGCAGGCTAAAATTTGAATCCCAGATCTTCGGCACACCAAAGAGCCGCCAAACCAATTATGCTTCGATAGTTTATACTCATTAATATTTACAATAAAACCATTACGCTTACATTCTTCTATTTGTAAGTACAAGTGCTTGATTTCTTATGATGTTTCTTGCCAACTCTAAACTTTTTGGTGAAAATGAGCTTCAAAAGAGAACTTTCACAAACGCTTGAAGGACATAGCTTTAAAAAAGTTTCAAATTTTCTAAGAAAATGTTATTATAAGGCCATATTTTACTCTTATATTCTTAAAGTCTCTTTTCAACTCTACTATTCGTGATTCAGAAACTTGAGAAAATATATTTTATATGTCAATACTCAGCAGCTGAGAACAAGGTAAAATCCAAAAGATAGCTTAGGAAGAAGTGATACATAACTAACTTGTAAGAGAAAGCCTGTGCTATTCTGGAACACCACAAGTTATTTTCTCGAACTCCTCGAAGAGTAACAGATTTCTGTCAGAAAATCAGTTCTATTGCAGCAGGTTATCACTAAATCCTAAAAAACAATATAGTTGAAGAAAAAACACCTACAATAACTGTGTCAATACACAGTTATTCTCTTTCTGTTCATCTGACTACAAATACAAACAATAGAAAACAGTTTTTATTTTCTTTGTTTTATTGGTAATGGCTAGGTAATATATTACAACTTTTCCACTACTAACACTTCATTCCTTAAATAAAACTTAATGAAACGATGGCCAGAAGACCAAAAAGAAAAAACCACTTACAGTGCAGTACAGTGCTTTAGTGGCTTACTTACTATTTTCAATATTGCGATGTTCTTGATACCAGAAAACTCCCTCAAAAAATCACAAACGCTCTGGTATCTAGTAAAGCACTGGTATTTTCAGACACAATTCTAAATGGAATGTATTTTAAAGTTAAATATTCAAGAACAATTACATTAGAAAATAAATTTCTAGCTTTCTTTCTTTTGATGGTGTTCGACAATATATTGTCTCCATATAACTCAACATTATGTGAAAAATGCTCATATTTCAAGAAACCTGTACACAAGATGATTTGAAGTTCTAGAAATAAAGAACAGATTGCATTAAGAAAGAAATATAACGCAGTGTATTCTTTAGACAACAGAAGGAACGAATAGTACACAGAAAACTGTCAGAATAGGAAGCATTCGTTACGGTATATTTTTTCAGTTTTAGAGGAATATCATTGGTTCACACAATACATTTAAATATTCCATAAAGAATATTTAGATCTATTGAATATCTTCAAAATATTCCCAAGAGAACCCCAGTGTTATAATCAAACTTGCATGTCACTTTGATATATTCAAAGAGACATATTCTAAGAGAACATAATGTTCAGAAGAAGGGCAGTTTAAAAAATAATGAGAGCCTGATTTAGAGAATTTTGTTCAAGTGGTATTTTAAAATTGTCTCACGGTTTTTGAAGCTATTCCAATTTTCTTAATCCGTATGCTACTTTTTCGATTATATAATTTGCTGGATTTGTTAAGCAGGAGTGCAGCAGGAGGCCATAAGTTGTGTTCAATATGCGCAGGAATAATATAAAACAGGTGAATATTTTTAATGTTGAAAAATTAAAACTCTGAAATGGAAGTAATACTTTCTATGTTTTTAAGTGTACTTTGCCAATGTTGCGATAGCTCAGTGGCATCATTCCTGTTTTCTTGGTATTGTCACTGACCGTGAGGTTCTAGTGTTTGAGTACCAATGGTGGCAGGTTTTCGCACTGTAGTTATATATGTTATCCTAATTGAACCATTCTGAACTTGTATTATAATTATCAATAAAGATGTTTTACCACATCCATTAGGTCCTAAATAGCACATCGTACAGACGATGGTAATAATTTTCCATAATTCAATGTTATTCGTTTATTTCGTAATTGAATTTTTGAATCCCAATCTATTTTTTTATTCATTTAAGTAAAATATTAAAGCTAAGTGGATCATCTTCAGTATTACATAAAAAACTTGCTACACTAATATATGATTCTTCTACAATTGCATGTGATGGATTCTATTCTACATTTTTAACACCTAATGTAACTTCAAATAATAACAAGTTATATTATGAACATAACAAAGAAACACATATTCTCACAATTCCTTCGGGACAATATAATATTGAAAATTTAGAAAAATATATGCAATCACATGCACCATTTAATTCAACAAACGATACTATTAAACCTAATCATATTGTCAGTAAAATTGAAATTAAAATTGCATTTAAATTAAATTTTGATGTTGTAGAGTCTATTGAGTCATTATTAGGTTTCCAAAATCAAACTGTTAAACAAATGAACCTTCTGTTGGTAACAATATTCCTGAATTCATTCCATTTGAAACAATTGATGTACATTGTAATTGTGCTGAGGGGATAATTCTAAAAGAAAATGAGGAATTTCATAGAGAAACAACTATTCTAACGTCGTTTAAACCTCAAATTAATTATCAAATGCCTACTATTTATGACCCAACTTATCCATTATTTGTACCGATTTGTCATAAAATACAACGCCTACATGTTCTAATTACAGATGAAAATAATAATAAAATAAATTTTAATAGTGCTATGATTAGTGTTATTTTAGAATTAAAAAAAAGTCTATTTTCATTTCATTGTAAATGGAAGAAATTGAGTTATCAATGGCAATCGTTTCCTGCTACTCATCATAGTAAGAATAATATGGGACAACCTAATAAAACGACAGATGTATAAATGAATGTAATTGATGGTTTGATGCATTCGAAAGAGCGGAATAATACACCAATTATCAAAATATACATAAAAATTGATATGATTATTCAGTATATAACGATAAATCAAATGTTAAACTGATCGATAATTTTGTACCTTATTTATTTTCATCTATTAGAGTTAAAAAGGGTCAAGGTATACATTACATAATTCTGGAATTACATCAACTCTTTAAAAAAAACACTTATTCAATAACTGAATTAACTCCATTAGATGTTGCTGGTATTACTAATTGTACAGTCAAAATGAAAGATGAGGTTTTGTATCAATTGACAATATTGGGTGGATCTTTTAAACATTTTAGGGAAATTATGTCGGGAAATTTAGGAAAATATGGTCGAAATGAGCAATTTCCTTCAGAAATTTTTGGTGTATAAAATGAAAATGATTCATTAAATTGTAAACATGACATTAAATAATGGAATATTACATAGATTTTGTAAGTTTAAGCTAAAGGTATAGAAAACCACTGCACCATTCGATTCTCGAACGATATGTTTGATATCCTTGTCTATGTTCTTCCAGTATACATTCTGGCGTGCGAGTTGTTTCATTTTTGAAATTCCGATATGAGTTCGATGAAGTTCCTCCAAAACAGCAGCTTGTAGTTTTGATGGTACCACGACGCGTTGACATCTAAAAAGTTGTCCATGGTAAAGTCTACACCAGTTGTTTCGTCTTCTTGGAGTTCTCGGAGGATGCCAGAAAGTTGATCATTAGCTTCGGTCTCTTTCTGAATTGATTCGAATGTGATTTTCTGAGTGTAAATTCTGTTGAAGGTTTCTTCATGTAGAAAATGGACTTCTTCGTTGATAGCTGTTTCTGTGTGTGATTTAAGTTCTTCATTCAGTGGTATCCGCGATAAACAGTCAGCATTGGTATTCTCAGATCCTCTTCTGAATATAACTTTATAATCGAATCCTGATAGAAAAGCTGCGCAACGTTGTAGACGGGCTGAAGCCATCCGTGGCAATTTTGCTTGTTGATGGAAAATCCTAGATAGAGGTTGGTTGTCTGTGACAAGTTGAAATTGACGTCCGAATAAATATGGAAAAATATGTCAGTTCCGAAAACAATTGCTAGAGCTTCTCTATCCAGTTGAGAATAATTTTGTTCTGCTGGGGTTAGTGAGCGAGATGCTAAAGCTATTGGCTTTTCCTGATCATTGATATGGGTGATAAGACTGCTATACCTGTGGGACTTGCATCACAAGCGGGTCGAAATTGCAATTCGGGATTGAATGGCATTCTTATGATTTCCCGTTTCAAGTAAATAAAAGCTCCCTCACATTCTGTTGTCCATTTGCAAATCGTATTTTCCTTCAGCAAATTCCGCAGTAGTGCTGTAATTGTTGAAGCGTTTGGAATAAATCTGCTATAAAATGTGACTAATCCTAAAAAGGATTATGTTTCATATTTTGATTTTGGTTTTGGCATTTGTGTGATGGCTTTGATTTTTTCTGGTGACTTCGAAATTTTATTATATTCGACGACGTGTCCTAGAAACTCGACGCGTTGTTGAAAAATGAGCATTTCCGGCGATTCAAATGTAGATCATATTTCCTCACCTGTCACGGCACAAGATCAAGTTAGTCTCACATTCTTCTTTTGTTGATCCATGTACAATAATGTCGAAATATTTTTCAGTTTTCGAGATGTTTTTCAAAATTTGGTCGATAATCCGATTAAATTCTGATGGCGCTGTTTTGATACCAAAGGATAGGCTATTCATTCTGTAATACCCTCGATGTGTTGATATTGTTTGAATTTTACTCGATTGTTCATCCACTGGAATATGTAGATACGCTTTATACAGGTCTAATCAGCCAAAGTAGTGGGAATCATTGAGACTATTCAAAATTTCGTCGATTTTTCGAATGGCGTAATGTGGGTCCATAAGTTGCTCGTTCACACCAACTTTGTAATTTGACACACAGTCGAACTCCTCCATCAGCTTTTGGAATGACAAGTGGAGATCCCCAGTCGCTGGTTTCAGTTTTTGTAATTATCCCTGCTTCTTCGAGTGAATCCAGCTCCTTCTCGACTCGACTGAGCAGTGAATACGGGATTTCTCTTTCACGGTGAAAACTCGGTTTCGCTTTCTCTCGAAGTTTTAATGCAACATTGAAATGTCTGAAAATTGTGTCATAATTTCATTGGTTTCATCGATATCACTTACAGCGTTTGTTTCGGTTCATACTTGGCTTTGTTGATAGAGTTCTTGTATATTGATGTTTAATTTTATGATCCAAACTCGGCCTAAAAGAGCGTCGTATTCTTCCGGAACAATGTAGATTTCATCTTGGATGGTTTTCTCGTTGAATTCGACGTTGACATTAATTTTACCATCTGGAACGAAGACAACATGCGTGTATGATCGGAATCGCAGAGGTGTTGGCTCAAGTGCGACATTGAATTTGAAATCGGCGAACTTGTTCCGAGGCAACATCGTGTAACCGGCATCTGAATCAACTTCGAATTTGATTAATTTTTCTTCAACTTTAACCTGGGCGTAATAGCGTTTCAAATTATCGTATAGGGGTCGATTTTGGTAGATTTGAAATGATCCATACTCTTTGGGTATCGTATCCAGTTGAATTGAATTAGCCGGTTCTTCCTGCACAGAATGAGTTTGCTTTGATTTTCTATCTAATAAGGATCGGATACATATCCTAGAAATATGACCGGTTTTCTTGCACTCAGAACATTTGAAAGTTGATTTATTAGTTTGTCAGTCGTTTACAAGGTGATTATTTCTTCCGCACCTCACACATAGTCCATCGTTGCCCAGTTTAGCGTAGTCAATTCTTGATTCCCGTTTCCTCGAACTTGATCGATTGCGCGATTGGCTGCGTTGATGTTGGTCATGTTCATGTTTTGTGTGGTTATTTTTCTTCGAAATTTTGACTTTGTTGATATTAGTTGTTGTAGTCGATGCAGAGGTCCTTTAAGCGAGTTCGTTTGAGTTGATTTTTGAAGCTTCAAGAGTTATTGCTTTAGTCACAATATATTCAAAACTTTTAGTTTCCGACTGTAGCAATTGCTCCCTGATGGAGTTGTCCTATTTTCCTCGAATAAACTGCGCTCGAAGAAAAATGTGTGCAAGGGAAGTTTCGCATGAACATTCTAAAATAAAATGACAATCTCCGATGCCCGCTCTCAAGTTTGCGACAAATTCTGCAATAGATTGATTATCAGATTGATATTTTAATAAAAATTGATGCTGAGCCACAAGAACGTTCTATTCTGGTACTAAATGTTTTTCTAAAAGTTTGATTAATTCATCGTATGATTTTTCTTTTGGCATTTTTGAAGCTGACAATGCTGATTCGTATCACGTTGAAATATTTTGCACCGATTGAATTTAAAAGTAACTTTGCACAGGAATCTTTGTTATTTATGACATTCTTCATTTCTAAATAATTTTCGAAACGAGATCTATGATTTCAAAACGATTCTGTTGTTGGATTGAAATATTCAAAATTTGGCAAAAGATCAGTATTTACCGATATTTCTTGATTGGTTCTCACTGGTTGATCAGTGTTTTTTCCTAATATTTTCGCGAGCATTTGCTGTTGAAATTTCATAAATTTAAAAATTGTGTCGTATCCATTGACCTGTCTGTTGGCAAATTAAATTGATTTTATTACCTTCAAGCGGAGATCGAGCTACTCGATCCACCCACGATCACCACTTGTTGGTAATGTAACATATACTTCCTCTATTAAAAATTGCTCGAAATAAAAAAAAAATGAAATTTGTCAGCTCTCGAAATATTGTACGTGATTGTTACCTGATATCCTGTGCACGTTTATGGAGTTGAGGTTAAGTTCTTGTCGCCTTCTTTAGTGTAGATATTTTCTTCGATTATTCTGGTCGAATTGAATTTATGTTTCAATTTTAATTTTTTCTTCACCCCGTGGCCAACTTGTTGTATCCTTGATTGTTATTGGATTGCTAAAGGTATAGAAAAACACTGCACCATCCGATTCGTTTCATGGTTTTGTTTGAACTAAAATTAAACTGTACAAGTTGCGTCAGGTAGGAAAACAAACTAGCATCACCGTTAAAATAAAATGAAGAGTCAAGGCTCAGCTTCGAGAGTTATTGCAAATATATAAAAAAACATTAGAAACCCTATGCAACATCAACGATGATTTAAAAACGATTGCGGTATTCTGAACGAATGAATAAGGACGTCGAAAAACTTCTCATAGAGGAAACCTCGAATCAATTACTTCTCATAGCGTCAAATCCTTCTAGGTATATTTTGCTACTTAAAATCCAAAATATCCAAGCAGTTATTTCAAATAAATAAAAATTTACAATTTAATTGCCAATAATACTATTCTGATATGATTTTCTACACACAATTTGTGGACACGCATTAGCATCATCTCTTCATATTTATTGGTGCACAGTAGTGCCATCTCTCGAAGCTGAGATAAAAAATAAACGATTTTTGAAACATCCATATCAATTAAAATAATGTATATTTTAAGGTTAAATGCACCGAAAAATACTTGTAGGAAAATTCAATAGATCGCAGCACTATCACAGGGGAATTTACTTTACCCATAATGTCTGAACCAAAGGTCCAATTTTCGATCTGTAAACGGCATTTGACGCCTTTTTAAAATAGAATTTACGCTACGAAGCCCTTTTCCCAAAAATCTAGTTCCGTTGCGTCACCCACCCGTTTGTTGTGGGCCCTCTGTCGGCGCGGCGGCCCGGCCAGGCCCGGTGACGTGCGGCCAGCCCCGGCGGAGGAGGCGGGACTTGCGGGATACGCAAGCCAGACAGTCGGTTTATGCTTTCGTCACTGCATCTCAATCTATCTTTCCACAGATGCCAAACTAGAGATGCTATACTACTATTACAGACCGTTTACCTCGGCCTGTAATTGTAGTATATAACTATCTTTTTCACATATTTCCGTCTTCCTTCGAATACGATCTTAACATTGTTTGAGGCATTACTCAAAATATCGATACCAATTTGGCACTGTTTTTTTTAAAGGAACTAATTCTATAAATATCACCATTATTCCATCTCCTCACATCTTATTTTAGATATATTTTACTTCTAAGGTCTTCTGTTATCATTCCACCTTGCTGTATGATCTTCCGCTGTCAAATACCGGAAAGAATGAGCGGAGTATACGCACGAGCTCTTTTATCCTACAACTCGATTTTTGACCTCAAAACGATGTTTATCTGCTTTAAAGAGGTCATCTGGTGAATCTCTTTTCCCAAGTAAAATAGCCGAAAATAATTTTAAAAATGTTTTCGTACTTTCGGGCAAATTTAAAAAAGTGCATAATCTTGGCTGTCCGGGTGACGTCGCGTCGAAGGCAGTGTTGCCGACGTTTCGACCATTTTATCGTGGTCTTCCTCAGGGCTGGTATGCCATGAGCATGCCATTGCCATGAGCATACCAGCCCTGTGTGTATGGGCATACAAGCCCTGAGGAAGACCACGACAAGATGGTCGAAACGTCGGCAACACTGCCTTCGACGCGACGTCACCCGGACAACCAAGATCATGCATATGACTCTGACCGCGGAAGCCAACGACTTCAAATTTAAAAAAGGTGGTAAAATAGCGGACTGGCAATGTGCATTCTGACTCCAACGCCGTAACAAGCATCGAAACAAGATTTTATGAATCATGACTTATCCCAGCTTACTTGGTAAGTTATTTTGATATATAATAAATATGTTATATTTGTATAATTTTGAAGGGAATAAATAATTTCTGGTGCGTCATTTCGTACAGACTACGTAAATGAATAAAGGGTAATGATGCAATTGGACAAGTCCTAGATGTTTGCTTGCATTTGGAGCGTGTTTTCTCTTCCATTTTCTTTGTTTTATAAAAAGTGGATTTTCTAGAAAAAGTAATCCGTAGAAATTGCAGTATGCAAAACCAGTTGCACGTGACTCTTTCGTGACGTATCGACCACAACGATATAAATAATATAGAACATTCAAACGAGTTTAAAAAACAAGGAAATCTTTTTGAGTGAGTATGATCTTATTATATGCTTTACGCTAACGCTTACGCAACGTAATGTAATCTACACAACTTTCCAGAGGAGATAGAAAATGAGGTTTCTTTCAATGTGAATTGTTTTTGAAAATCTTAAGAAAGTATATGCTTACATCAACATTTTAAAAATCTTATTTTTCTTCTTTTTCCGAGGGATGACTTTTGCCGATTGACTGAATCACACGGTATTCATGCAATTGTGTTGTTATTTGCACAATCTCGGCTGTCTACTTTCTTTGGCAATGGAATAATTATAGTGCGTTGCAAATCTTTTCTTCACTATTTTCTTTTCCAGATCGCATTGCATAATTGTGTTAGTTTCGCCAAGATTTCTTCTCCTGTATCTTTGAATAGTTCGATTTGAATATTATCTACAGCCGGGGACTTCCCATTTTTCAGTGGTTTTGTCGCCCAATGCGTTTCTTCTACTCTGGTTCTTTTTCGTAATCATCTATATTTATCCACTACTCTCTTTGTACTTCTTCTCATATAACTTTTTCGTGTATTCTTCCCATCTTTTCGTGATCTCTTCTTTTGTTGTATTTATTTTGTCGTTCACGTTCTTAACATTCGCCATTGTTGGTTTACACTCCGTGATCATATTTCGGATGACCTGGAAAATTTCTTAAGATCTCCATTTGTTGTTATGTTCTTCCACTTCTTCGCTTTTTTCTTGAATAAATTTTTCTTTATCTTATCTTGGTCTGGGCTGGAATACCCTATAGAGTTTTCTGATATTCGTCAGGTCATTTGCTTTCTTTGCAGAGAAACATAATGTTTGAAAAGAAAGAAATATAAGGACTCCGTTGTACATAATAATAATAATAATAATAATAATAATAATAATAATAATAATAATAATAATAATAATTATTATTATTATTATTATTATTATTATTATAAAAAAGCCGATCAGATGGCCGAGATCGCTAAGGCAGTAGTGCCGGAGTGGTTTCGGACCAGAAGATCGCGGGTTCGAGTCCCGCCTCGGGCATGGATGTATTTGTGTATGTCTGTATATGTTGTCCTTTCACCCCCATTATCATCGTATCATCATTTCATCTTCCATACCCCCAGGGCTAACAACCGTGGAGGATAAAAATCGGATCCAGCTAAAAAATGCTGGTCCCCCAAAAAAGTTGTTGCAAGCACCTGCCACCGCGATAATAAATAAAAACTGAGCCACGGTAAAAACAGGATGCTTGCATGCGTGGTCCTAGTCGGCCGATTAACGGAAATAATAATAATAATAATAATAATAATAATAATAATAATAATAATAATAATAATAATAATAATAGGCAAGCGTTTAAAGTAAAAACCAAAGTATGTATACTATAGTATTGCTTATATCGTATTATATAAGACATCGATTCTTTTTTTCGATGTCTGTGTTTCGAAGATTTTGTGAAACTTCTTTATATTTCACGGAGAAAATCTTGAATTTTCTGTGAGGGTCTGATTCAGTCTGTCCATTGTGAAAACTATTGAGCAGGTTGTTGCTCCTGTGGCGTCTTTACCGGGGCAATAAATCACAGACGTGAACGGTTTGTAAATTATTAAGTATTTATTTGAAAAAATGCTCCAACACCTGAATACTATGTACAATATTTACAATAAACAATACTGACCCGTTACTAGAAGGAATGTTCCCTGGTTACCACCACCGCCGGCCTGATAATTAGATATCATATTCGGTGTGATGCATCAGTAGACTACGTGAGCATACAAGGGAGTATGCCGCACCTCCCGTCTCGACGTAGCGCGCCGGCTTCAGTTCCCTGCCTCAGTAGCTTATGCACTAAAATGCAGCGCCGCGCACAACACACACGACTTTCTACCGACGCGCCCAAGAATCAGAAGAAGGAGTTTAGGTCCGGAATCCGTTTATATACCTTCTGGGCCGGCTGACGGAACTGCGTCATCTCGCTGTTTCCGCCAACGCGTTTCCGCCGCCGGTCTGCCTACGGAGTTCCCAAGTTTGCCACCCACGACACGGCACCCCTTCCCTTCCGCTCCCTAGGTGTGCCTTTGTTCAGCCCAGGGTCTCTTCCGCCAGCGCTGTCCATGAGCATGAAATGCACGTGGCTGATTTTGGTACGTTTGTGCAAGGCGACTGTTATGACGCCACACTCCGAATGCATCGGGCGGTCGTTCTTTCATCGCCACCTGCCGCAAAGGACTAGGGCAGGGACTAGGGCACGAACGAGCCTGGACTCGGGTAAAGTGGCCGTGGGGGAGGCGGCCCTGGATTTCCAAGTCCAATATGGCACTGGGCCAGTGGTTCGCAAATAGACAACGTGGAGAATGCTCACACCAAGTTTACTGATAGGCTCGCTTACTCGGTGCCCTTCTCCGCTTTACACTTCCTGCTCCACGTCCACGTGTCTACTGCGTCTGTTCATTCATGAGCCACCTCATTCTTATAGGTGGGTGCTGACTTGATTGCGAGGCTGAGGAATGCGCTCGGTGTTTTTGTAAGCTGTTTCCCCCCCCCCCCGCGTTTTCTGCAACTACTAGCTGTCCCAAATATTTTACGCCAAGTATCCACAGACAAAAATTAAAACATCATACGAAAATAAGGAAAACAAATAAGCAATACGTGAATACCATCAATGTGGATCTTTTTTTATCTTCACGATATGGCCTTTTCTTACGGGAGTACTCAAGGCTGCCCCGCCGGCTTCAAATCCTTCTTTTTTAATTGATGTCACAGTTCAAACAGATACTTCAGTATAGTTTATCGCTTGCTGCTGCTAATTGCTGTTATGCAGCGTGTGACGAAGAACACCCGAATTCTTTTCTTCGTCACATTTCTTAATAACGAGACGTATAATTTCCCTAGCTTAACTCTCTGTTGTTTGGCCTTTACTACGAACAGAAGCCACACCGTTCCACCAAAAGTCACAAACCAAATTGAAATGAATACGCTATACACTTGTGTTACGAACAAGAAGCAAACAACATGTTACTCATTGAGTTCATGTCTTTTTAGAACAAGAAACATTCTATATCAGATGAAGTGATATTGAACCTCATACAATGTTGTCAAAGCAGATGTACTATTTCCTCGTCTGCTCGCGTAGGCCGCAAATTGCAAAACACGTTAATATGCCGAATACTTACACTGTAGGTCTTCGGCGAATTCTTTAGTTCAACCTCGTATGTAAGACAGATCACAGTAATATTTATTGTGTGGTTTATTAAAGTTTTGGAAATATATTTTTTTGTGGAAAATAATTGAATTTCCCTCACTATTCAAGAGAGATTATTGTCAAATTGTCGCCTTGCGAAAGATGAGGCGTCAAAAATCGTTACCATAGTGTGAACACTTTTCAGGTTTTCAACGTCAAAAGTAATTTGTTGAGACAGCAAAGTGTGAAAGTGGCTTTTAGATTGTACTATCTCAGGTACTAAAAACTTCGTTTTATTGAGGACTATACTGCATTGTAATTCAAGTACAAAATGGCCAATGAATTGAGTGTTTGTAAACATTTCTTTCAATAATATTTTAGATCCTCCAATAATCACTGCGAAAATCAGAATTCCAACGTTGCTTCGGCATCAGAATCGCTCACAACGCCACCAACAAAAAAATCTCTGCCGTCATCTCGAAAGACAAAAAGGAGATTGTTGTCTTCTAATCTCATGACTTGGAAAATGGAAAACAAGAGACGGTGAGTTATCCTTCAAAAACATAATTCGAAAACTGCAGAACTCTTCAGTGCAATAAGTCGCAGAGACAACCACACATTTTTCATAATTTACTTTTTTCATGTTACAAACATAAGATGTACAAACTTTTAGAATTTCGTTGGTCAGTCACAAAAGCTTTGTGTTCTCTCTCTCGTATCTGCCTGTTAGTCTGTACAACAGAGATTGTGAAAGTATTGCATGTCTGTCCTAGCGACGTCGATCTCACAGGTCTACCCTTCATTTCGGTACTTTTGAAGTAACTGGTCAATATAATAAATAAAATAAAACTGGCATAGTAATAAGCACATTAGGAGGTGAAGGTAAGGGGGAATCGAAAATATAAGCGCAGAGGCGTTGGTGTGGACGATCTTCTGTGGCGCTGTTTGATTTCAGGTGCTGAGGAGGCCAAGCACTGGAAGGAGACGGCGGGACGCCCGCGCCAGAAAATAAATAGTTAAAATAAACGTCGGATAGATTAGTATGTACTCGGCTATTGACGGCAGGTTTTTCCCCCTTCAGTGGTTTTTTCCTGAGCCGTACCTTATGGTCTCTTTTCTGCCGCTTTGATGCGATGGAGAGACCATTTGGTGTGAATACCAGAATTCGAAAGATTAGAACGCGAAAGGATGTAGGTATTGTAATGGCTTAAAGGTCCTCGGCCTAGCCACATAGGATCAAGTAAGCTAATTTGTTTGTAATAATTACCTATTAAATAAATAAATAATACTTTTGAATAAATGTAAATAGAAATTATAATAATAATAATAGTAATAATAATAATAATAATAATAATAATAATAATAATAATAATAATAATAATAATAATAATAATAATAATAATTAAACTGTAGATAACTGCGGCTACATGCATATAAAGTAAATAGTGTGAAATGGCCGATATGGCCTCACAACATCCGGTGAGGCGAAATCGGCCGTCTTTTATCAGCGGCTGTGGTCATCCGATGTAAACAAAAACAAAGGCCGGGCGCAAGGTTGCGGCTTTGCGGTCAGCATCCGGCGGCGACGAGACGATCTTCGCAAGGCCGCATGCTTGCGGTTAGCATCCGGTGTCAACATCCGTTGCGAGCGCAAGGCGCCGGCGGCCTTGCGGTTAGGTCGTCTCGTCGCCGCCGCCAGCTGCGTGGAGGGCGTGACGTCACGGCTCCCAACAGCCAGCCTGTCTGCCTGCCTGCCTGCCTGTCTCCCCTATGTACCAACCTCTGCAAACGAAAAACACTAAGGGTTGCAAAACAAAAAAAAGGGAGCGGGGAGAGGAGAGGATTTAATTTTTTTTCCCTGCACGGTGGTGACAAGAGGGTGGGAAAAAAATAAATGACAAGACGAACACCAGTGAGTAGGGTAGAAAAGCATGTATTGAATGTGAATATATACATTTTAAAAAAAAATTATGTTACACTTAAGAATACATTTTGTTGAGATCACATACATACATACACATTTAGTTATAATCTGTCTTTTCTTCGAATACTGAGTCATGTCTGAAATCGGATAACACTCTTCTCACAACTTCACCGTTCGCGACGTCTTCCGCTGTCAGTCCGTGCTTATTCTTAATGGTAATGTCCGCACCAGCAGAGATGAGATACAGCACGGACTTGAGATGACCATGTCGCGCGGCGATATGGAGCGGCGTGTCTCCGAAAATATCGTGACTGTTGAGAGCATTGCGAAGGACACTGTCTTGAGCCATGTTGGTGTTGTCACTCGAGCTGCGATCGAGAGTGAACTGCGCGTCCCTCGTTACACGATCTCTTCTTTTTCTTCCATCCAAGACCGCTTCCGTTTTGTTCGTTTATTTTGACCGGATGTGACGGTGGGTGACGTTTCCACCTCAGATGCTTCAACGGTTGGAGTGGGAAGAGTTTGAACATCTTTCCAGATGAATGACATTCGCCTCCGCAGTCGGGTTTTTTCAGATGGATTGCGTTTTGAATGGTATCGAGACGGCGGCGATTCTTGAAGATGAGAAATGAGATGATCCATGATGGGAAGAACTTACGTATGCATGAAAACGGCAATGTCATAAATAGTCTGTTCTTTTTCCTCATCGAAATGATACAACTGATGCGTGCGAAGTTCCTTTGCGGTGTAGGCAGCATTCCATACTAATGCGGAGATATCCCATAGCTTGGAGATTTTGTCTTTCTCACCTCTTCCATCAGACGCGAGGGCGGAGAGATAGTCTGCAGCCTTCGCGATGTTACTCCACATTTTGGCTATATCACCCTTCCATCCTCCGTTGTCGTCGTCGAGAACATCTTCGTAGGCGAACCTCGCGGCGGTGATTTTCGCTTCACGTCTTGTCATGTCGCCGTGCGCTGACTGAATGGCGAGTTGCTGAGCGAGACATATCATTATCACCGTTACAAAGATAAGAATTGTGGTTCGTATCTGGGAGGAGTATTTTCGTCTGGAGAGGGAAGAGACTGAATAACTTGGCGGATGAGAACAACACGTTGCTGCAGAGCCGCCCTCTGTATTGGATCTTTAAAGAGACGGCCGAGAACTTCCATGATGCCGAGTATTTCAGCATGCATGAAAACGACAATGTCTCGAATAGTCTTTTCGCACTCAATGATTGCTTTTGCGGTCTGTTCGTCGTGAAGTCGCCGCGCAGTGATGGCAATGTTAGTCGCCATGTCGGCAATACCTTTCCACAGTGTCATGTTTTTCTCTTCAGCTTCCGCTTCCTCGGAGGCGGCGACGACGAGGTCCACGGCAGCGTTCTCGAGATTCTTCCACATCTTGCCTGCTTCGCTCTCCCATCCGCTGTCGCCTCCGTCGTCAATCTTTTCGCAGACGGTTGTCGTGTGAGGTCTTGCCATGTTGACGGTTGATCTCTGAATGTTGCCGTCGACAGTGTCATGTCGTGTCATTGCAAATGCTCGTCTACTACTACTATTAATAAATTTCTCCCCCACCCTTTTCTCATTCATTCATATGATAAGAACAATGTGAAGGACTATAAATAGCATTGTCTACAATTGAAATAATCATGAAAATAAAATGTAATAAAATATAAAATAAATAAATAAAAAATGTAAATAGACTACTCTAATTTGAAAATAAATAATCAAAGAAATAATATATACATTTGGGAAAATTGGAAAAAAATAAAAAAATCTACACGAATGTCTACTCTACAACCCCGCCTGCAGGGACGAACGTGTACGCTGAAGGAGCGGACGGACGCGTACAAAAGATGCGGAAATGACCCCAGGGTAAACTTGAAAATTTATCTAACCAATAGCGTTTGTCGTCTGCCACGCACAACGAACGCTTATTTTGGACAAAAGAGTAATTGTGATGATTTTTAGAGAGAATGCAGCACTGTTTATCAACTCTATTGCGGTCGTGAAATAAACAGTCGAGATAATTTTTGAAAATATATTTTTTTACTACAGAACGTTGCACTCCTTTCGCTCTAGAAACAGTGACCTGAGAGCGAGTCAGAAAGGAGTACATTTTTGGTCGTAAACCGACAAATTCAACCATGGAATCATTTCCGCATTCGTCCTTAAATAGTCCTAGTACTTTTTTATTGCGTGGTGTGATGCCGAAAGAATTATTTGGCGGAAAGCAAGAAGTGTCAAACCATTCTGAACACCGATTCATCTCAGCGTACACGTTCGTTGAAGAAGAGATAATGAATGAATCGGTGTCCATGTACAGAAGGTGAAGATTGCGAAGATGTTCTTTGCAATATTTATAAAAAAAATCATACATTCTAAATTTTGAAATTTCTAAAATACAAAAGCCTAAATATATGGGCTTCGCGAGCTTCACTTCTGTTTTTGTCAGTTCTATCGTCATCAGATCACCCTTGACGTGGTGGCTTCGCACGAAAGCGGGATTTGCGATAAGATTCCTGGCCCCACTCTTCCCCAACCATTTATTAACAAGATAAATGCGCCGATGATTGCGTACGTCCTCCATGGATTTGCCGTAAACAGAATTATTCATAAGTTTAAAAAAGTTATCTTCGAAAGGGGAGGACGCACGCTGTCGCCGTGCATTGTTGAGGTCCATGTATGTGGCAAGCCAAGGACTTTGGTTAAACGAAAGAATGCGATGGATGTGGGTGAGTTGAACTCCCAACTCCATTGCCTGGATTAAATTTTGAATGTGAATGACATAGCGACGCTTGGGCAACACCGTCGCCATTAATTTGGCTTGCCTGCTTTTTGTATCGGGGGGCACACGTGACTCCGGGCAAGGAGGCAAGTCGCTCAATCGATCGTGGATCTCGTCTGGATAGTCGAGGTCGACTTCGAGAACGTATCCGCGTTCGGTCTGGGCGGCCGCCTGCTTGATATTGAAAGTGCAAATTTCAGTTTCAGGCAACCATTTAAAATCCCCTAAGGGTAGTGCATGTCTCATACTATATCCGTAAAGATTATTTGCATCCCAATAGATAAGATAAGATTCCTTATCAGATGGATTGAAGGAATCTCCCACGTGTGCGTGGTTGGCCTCGGCGTGGCGCCCAACGACCTGCACGAGACCTCCCCGAATGCCTTTTTCAAAAAAGAGAACCATGTCAACATCCGTGAGAAGCTCAAGTTCGACGCCAGTTGTTTTGAGCATGGCGTCCCACGAGAGCCCGGGAGCGGTGTAGTAGAACGCCGGATCGAGACCGTACACCTCCAAACACAAATTTCTAAATGTTTCGAAAATGTCGGTGAGTAGCAAGACGTCGATTTTCAAATACAAATCGGCGTACTCACCTAAATTTAGAATGGAGAAAGCGTCCCACACGGCCTGCGCGTGAGCGTACTCCGCGTCCGAAATTGCTGTGTTAGTAAGGTGACTGAAAAAGGCCTCGCGGCGGGGCAAAGTCGTTTCTTCCAACTTCGACATGCAATTTACATAGTCGTAGGGGAAGACGCCCTTCCTACGGGCCAGGGCAAAGAGCGCATCGTCGGGAAACGCTGCCCGAGTGAATTTCATCTGTTCTGCCGAAAGAGATTGACTCAAGGAATCGAGTCCTGCACTTAAAAATTTAAAAGAGTCCAAAAAGCGTAATTCCACTTTGCCAATGCGCTGTGAAACAGACACGAATCTCTCGTGATTGTGTGGAATGACGTTCAGGTTTTCGTAGCTACTGTCTGCCCAGGCCTGTAGGAGAAATTGCCAATCGTACCCGCTTCCGTTATGCATGATGACCGGAATATGTTTGGGAGCCCGGAAGTAGGCATTACAACCTTGATGAGCTGCTCCGCAAAATCGACCTGAGAAATGGTCGTGATCCCTAACACGAACAGAATTTGGAAGAAAAGGTCCTTTGCAAATGTGACAAGCGTCAGCATTTTCGAATGAAATTTCGTCTTCCTTCCGCATGAGGAGGGGAGCTGGATGATTCAAAAGGTTTTCATAATCCTTTGCAAGGCCTTCTAAATATTCTAGTAATTGGTTGGCGACGTCACGCCCGCGGTACACTAATCTTTGCGATCGAGATTCATCAAAATTGCAGACAACTTGGAGGCACATCGAAAAGGGCTCATGCATTTGATAAGCCCGAAGGTAGGATTCGCTTGGAGATGGCTCACATGAAGAGATAGGAACAATGAGCTCTTCAAAATCAACGTAAACCGCAATCGGGCATCTCTGTTGTTTCTCGTAATTTTTGAAGCGCATAAATTGTTCTTCCGGCGAAGAAGGTAATACCAGTCGTGCTGGCGCCACAGAACTACAGTCAATCATGTGAGCATTTAGTTGATCCTGTGATCTAAATAAATTTAGAACAGCACAAGCGAAAACCGCATGTCCATGCGCATTGTGTTGGGGACTCACCAACCTACTTAAATTTTTGATCCAAACATAATGAGTCATGCCCTTTGATGCATATAACAACATATTGAAATGATTCTCTTTTTTGTCTTTTGCGAAATGAATAGGACCTACAACATCCCACGTTTTCTTTTCAGATTGCCAAACGAGATTAAAAAAATGAAAAGAATAATTTGAATTTTGCTTTTCGAAACGATTGATGTCGTGAATAGAGAGTGGCCAGGAGATGCCTCGCAAATCGAGTTGATTTTCTAGTTCATTGAAGATAGAGACTGATACGTACTGGTACGATCCGATCTACTCCTCAAAGACCGACTATTTCCGTGGGCCTGTCGTCTGTCGGCGAGGCCACATGCGATGGCCCACAGGAAACATTTATCATCACGATTGCGAATATTAATCACCGCTCGTCGACGAGCAATATTATCGGGAAGCGGAATATATGAAGATCCAGAATGCGAAATGGGTTCGAAAAGATGAATGTGAACGTGAAGAGCGACGATTTCATAGAGTGCTTTTCCGCTATCGCGCTCCTGAAACTCGTCGAATTTTGAATTTATAGGATCGACGATATGTTGGAAATAAAATTCACTGATATTATCACTTTCAGTCACCACGGCTGCGCGAGCATTTAAAAAGATCGGTTGTATCTCGCCGATCATTTCATGTGTCACGGGGTGATCTCGTTCGATCATGAATCGACATTCTAATTGTGCAAAAATTTTGAAACAAGTATGTGAGGGGGAAAACAGTTCAAACATCTTCAGTTGGAACGGAACTTGGCATCGATTAAGAAATGTGAGGGGATTGAGAATATTTTGCGTATTCGCGATAATACCACGCTGCACTCGACTATTTAAAGACTGTACTACATCCGTCCACCTAAGAGCATTTGCAATGCATGACACACGTTGTTGTTGTTGTTGTTGTTGTTGACGTTCTGAAGAAACAAACGAAATTCAAATGAATGAACGTCTATGAATAAAGAATGATTGATTGTTTTCGATGGTCTGAAAAAATAAATAAAAATCTTACCGTCATTGGTCGTAGGTGGATTGTCAGTCGCACGTTCCTGACGAGGTGGTGGTGGTAGTGGTGACAGTGATGACGGTGGTGGCGTTGTTGCACCTGTCTCCTCACGATACCGTATTCTTTCTGTAGAAACAAACATACAATTCAAAGTAATGAATAATTATGAATGAAGAATGATTGATTGACTGATTGCGATGAAATGAAAATAATTAAAAAAACTTACCGTCATTGAACGTTGGTTGAATGACACTCGCACGTTGCTGTCGTGGAGGTAGTGGCGGTGATGGCGTTGATGATGCTGCAGCAGCAGCATCTGCCTCCTCACGGTAGCGTTTCAAACATACTTTTTTCATCGTGAAGGCAGATGTGCACTCAGATACGACACATTGAAGAATGTCGAAATATTATATATCACATGTTGAAGTAATGATGGTGTTGCGCAAACCACATGCACACCACCGCAACTCATTAGGAGCCGACGCGTATTTTGAACAGAACGGAAATGATAACGAGTGGGTTTATTCCAGAAGAAACGTTACACCGCAAGAAGAGAGAGATTACCGACCACGACGCAGGAGGAAACGATAATGAGCACGCGACGGTTATCGCGGTTGAAGTAAACAAACTTGGATGACCGCTGACCGCTGTCCGTTGACCGTTGGAAACGCTATCGCGTTCGTTAAGACATCGTATATATAAATGCGCTCTTCTCACAATAAAATGAATAGTACGACCGTATTTGCTGTTGCTGCTGGTGTTACTCTCCTTCTCAACTCGTTTTCAAGATGGCGACTATTCGGGAGATAGAAGAAGGTGGTGCTACTGCAGCTGTCGCAGTTGCAAAGAAGCGGAAGACCTCGTAAGTATTTGTTGTCTCTTTTTTTTGTTTTCATATAATTTTTCATTTTAGCTTTTATATATATTTTACTTTTTATTTTTTAATAGTGCGAACGAAGAGACAAAGCGAGAGCTTTTAGAGAGGCGCATGATGGGCGCCGATGTCCTCACGATGGACCTGACAGGTCTTTTTGATGAGGAGGAGGAGGATGCATTTGCGGAATATAGGCTTGCCCTAACGACGCAGTTCGTGAGCGATGAGGCAGCAGATGCTTCTTCTTCCTCTTCTTCACCAACATCAACAGCAGTGTGCGTGAGCCAAGCGACGGCTCCACGCCTAATTCAAGATCCGACATGCCCAGTTTTTGTGTACACACCACCAAAAGAGACGTAAGTAGAATGAATGACTAGTTTGAAGTATGTTTAAAAAATGAATTGTTTGTATTTTTTAATTTTTGTTTGTTTGTTTTGACTAGTGACATCTGGGCTGCTATAGCGCAGCGGACTGAATCAAGCCAAATAACCAAACATTGGGACGACTTCCCGAAGGGGGTCGCGTTTGAGATCACAAGCACTAAGAAGATTGTCTCTGAAAGATTTGGCAGTGAAAATTATGCGGTTGTGCTCAATGATAAGTTTTGCACATATCTGCCCACCAGGTATATTAGTATTATAACCGCATTATTTGCAGCGTTCTTTTTAATTGTAATTATAAATATTTTAATAATTTTCTTCATTTATAGATTCACAAGTTTCATCAACGAAATGGGGGTTGAGGAATTCTTGAAGTCAAAACCGCATGCCCTTTATTTTGGCAAAAATCCTGCCAACAACGCATATGTAATTTTAATATTTCCGTACGAGCATTTGAAATACAAAAAAACCTGGAGGACCATTATGGACTACGGACGGAAATACATCAATTTTTAAATAGTATTGTATAAGAATTGTATAAGTATTGTATACGTATTGTATAAGTATTGGAATATAATGTAAATTGTATAAGAATCATTTGAAAAATAAAAAAGAATAAGAGATTATTATTTTTTCTTGTCTTATTTCCTTTTCATTCTTCATTCATTCTCCTCTCCATTGAAAGAATTAGAACTACTCCCATGAAGTCATTAATCTATTGAATGAAATTTCAAATAGAAAGCAATAAAATATAATCAATTTAGTTGTTAACAAACATGAAGCATTTTATTGAAATGATTGATTGAAAGTAATGAAAGTAATAATATTCTATAAATCTTCTAAATAATCTAAATATTTTATTCAATGAAAACACTATACTGCAAACAGCAAGTGTTCAAATACAATTCAATTTTTGTTGACAACAAACGCGAAGTATTTTTTTCTTCATTGAAATGATGGTTTTTAAAGTAATGTTATTCAATGAAATCACTATATTGCAAACAGCATGCGTTAAAATACAATCAATTTTTGATTACAACAAACGAGAAGTATTTTTTAATTGTTTAAATATTTCATTTATTTTACGATGAATGATTTAAAGCATTGAAGTATGAATCATTCGAGAAGTTTTTTATTTCTTTCATTCATAATAAACAACTAATTTTTTTCTTTTTTTTAGGAATCCTATGTAGGTGGTGATAGGGTAAAGAATTTCATCAATTTAAATAATTCTTATTTATTAATTCACTCCTAAAATACTTTCATTGCACTCCTAACACTCCTACACTTTCATTACACTCCTAAAATACTTCCTTCATCTTCTTCTTCATCTTCTTCTTCTTCTTCTTCCTCTTCCTCGTCTGTTAAGTTTATTTCAGTGTCCACTGAAATAAAACAAACAAACAAACAAAACTTAGAAAAATAAATATTAACATTTTAAGAGAAGGAAAGATAGATAGGTAGATAGATGATCATTGAAATGAAAGATGAAGCATCATTCAAAAGTACTCACTGGAAGAAAAAGATGACTGCCGTTGACGCTGCGGGGTCGCGACATCTTCTTCTTCCTCTGATAAGTTAATTTCAGTAACCACTGAAATAAAACAAACAAAATTTAGAAAAATAAATATTAACATTTTAAAAGAAGGAAAGATAGATAGGTAGATAGATGATCATTGAAATGAAAGATGAAGCATCATTCAAAAGTACTCACTGGAACCGACCGTTGACCGTGACGACCGTTGACGGTGCGGGGTCGCGGGGTCCTCATATTCTTCCACCGTCATATGTCTGCGCGTGCTAAGGTATTGATCACGCGTCCGCACCATCTCCGCGTATGCTTGCCCCGTCCTCTGCCGCTGACGGAGCAACAGTACTTCCAGCTCCTCTCGCGAAAGATGATCGAGCGGAAGAGGAGCTGGAGGCGGCTGATGATGGCGGCGGCTGGCGTTGCACATTGCACGCTGCCGCTCCATCTCCGCGTGCTGTTGCTCTGTCATCTGCTGATGGAGGCGGCTGGCGTCCATGTTGCATGCCTTCCGCCGCGCGTGTGCGTGTGGCGTCTCCTGTCGCGGAGGCGCCGACGGCGTCGTCGATGGTGGTGGTGGTGGGGGTGTGCGTCGTGGGGCGGCGGCGGCGGCGGCGACGGTGGTGGCGGGTGTTCCCGCCATCGTCCCGGCGGATGTTGTCGCCGCCGATGGACCGCAGAAAGGTCGACGCAGAGGCGCTGGCGATGGCATTAATGTGGGAGGCACGTACGGTGGAGCTGGCGTTGACGAATAGATCAGCGTAACCGGCCCACCGACGGCATATGCGATCCGTGACAGCATGTACACGAGGTACACGGACCGCAATTCCGGGTGGGCCGTTGTTGTCGCCGGCGGACGGCAGAACAGCCAGTCCACCGCCGTTGCCCCCACAACGTCCACCAGCTGCGTCGACTCCCCGACACACAACAGGAACTTAAAGACGTCCGCCGCACCAAACATTACTGTCAGGTGCAGCGGCGTATTGCCGTGCCTGTCCTGCACATCCATCCGCGCCCCACGCGCCAGCAACGTCATGACAATTCTAAGCTGATTGTTCTTGGCCGCTATGTGTAGCGGCCGTTGTTCATTGACGTCCTGCGCTTCTAAAAAATGTTCGTACCTTTCGTCGCTGAGGACGTCAACGACGACATCGTACAAACCATTTTTTATGGCAATTAAAAATGTTAAAAATAACGCCATGATGTAATATAAAAAACAACGTACACACACGTACAAGACGTAAGCTGCTGCAAACAAGTTGCGATACAACTGCGTGCGCAGATGGTGGAGCCTGTATAAACGGACATCACGTAAAATGAAGTGGCGGGGCACTTGAACATTTCATTGGTTTGTTTTAATTTTTTGTAACGTCCTATCAGGCAGTCAGCGACGGCGGTGGCGTCGTTAGTCTTCTGACCGTTAACGCTGACCACTGACCACTGACGCTGACCGTTGGCGAGCTAACGCTGACCGCAGGCGACGTCCTAATGTATTTGAGTATTGAGTTGTAAATGAGTATTCTAATGCGTTGCGCATGAAGTCGCCTGCGGCGACGGCATTGTTAGTCGCCGACCGCAGGCGACTTCCTGCACGCTTCATTATCGACGGGAAGTGCTCTAATGCGTTGCGCAGTTTTCAAACGCACGTGTGCACGACCGGATGCAGCTTCCGGCATACCACCGCCTGCTCGCACACAAGACTGAAATTGAAAAAATGAACTTGCTTGCTGCAATGTTCATTAAACAATAAAGGTCAATACTATTTATTTCAGGATATCCTACTTGGTGTTTGATTGGAATAATAAATAAAAAAAGAGTAAATATTTTACGAGATTTATTAACAACAAAGTATATTCATTTACAAAATGTATGAACATCTACATTGACATTTCGAAAGGACAGAATGTGACATTATTTAGTTCAAAAAAGAAAAGAGTTCGTTCACGTCTTCTTGTTGTTTTTCTTTTGATGATTCACCAGCGGACACATGATGATGATGATGATCTTCGTGAACAGAAGAAGCAACAGCAGTATCAGCAACAGTATTACAGTCAGTAGCACAATATGAAAATGGCGTATGGTTTTGAAGAAATGACATTTGTACGGCATGCATTAGCCAGTTTGCAGCATGTTGCACGCATTGTTGAACATTTATTCCGCAACATAAATGCGTCGTGTCCGGGGACGACGGTGATTGCGAAGGAGCCGAAGTAAGAGTCCTCCGTTGTCTTTTGAAGACAGGTGGTGCCGTTTGTTTCCTTCGATGACTTTCGCGTACTTTATTTTTATTTATTTTCTTCTTTGTCTTATGCGATGACTTACAGTGTTTCATGCAAGGAAGAGTGCATTCATCGCTTTTGTTTTGAGCGCGCTTCTTTCGTCCCTCTTTTTTCTCGAACAACCTTATCTTCTTTTCTTCATTAGCTTTGTTGGAGACTTCTTCTTTTTCTTCTTCCTCTTCAAGAGAGAGACTACATGACGGAGAAGAGTCCCGCGCAATACTATTCTCTTCCGTTGTGTTCATGATGGAAGACAACTCGACAATGTGAGTGCGGCAAGCCATTTCACGCGATTTTTATACTTTGCGAACGAGTTCTGTGATTGGATGATAGTCCATGTGTCGTTCGTAAAAAATGAGACAAAAGGCAGACGTGTTAGCGGGCACGTTCGAATTGCATTCGAAAAAGATTTTAATATCCGATGCAGAGGCGATCGTCGGCTCCTCACGACGCGATAAATCAAAGATGACAAACGGACATATCTGTTTCACTCCGAGATGCGTAATACAAGAAATAGGTTGACGATCCAGGTACGATTTTTCGAAATTTTTGAACATTTCGAACAATTCTGGTATATGCACACCATTCTTGTTCCATCCTATACGCATGTCATGATAAGGATAAAACTCGTCGTTGATGAAGAGTTTAATCGTTCTTAAATCGCACAGGTCGAACTCGCTAGGATTCTTTTTCAAATCGTTTCGACGGTCGGTTTGCAAAGCGAAGATGATGTATTTCGGATGCTCTGCTCCGCTGGTTGTTTTCACGGTCCACTCGTGACGTGTTGTAAGCGGTAAATTTGCTGATTCGTGGAGTTCGTACCTCGTGAATTTAATAGGTATACTCGTCCTACCGTTGAGAATGTTGTACATATGCATTTTATCGGCATCGCTGAGGTTGGCGTGCGGCATTCTCCAAACGATGCGCTGAATTTCTATTTTCGACGGCGTAGCTGCTCCCTCTTCCGTGGATAGAAGACAGTCGTTGTCTGTTCGAGTGCGAGTAAGAATGAGCTCGTGCTTCACGCCAGCCACGATGCGTCTGTGGTCCTCCGCGAACGGAAGGAAGAGTTTGAGGGGAATCCAGGCCACAAACGAACCGTCATCGTCAATCAATACTGCATTCGGTGAATGGCCGAGATGAGTCACGCCCTCAAATGGCGACCACGCTGCGTAATGAAGTAATGCACGCTCTTCGGCGCTGAGGAGCGGCACGTTCTTCATGGTGGATGCAATGCCGGGATGACGCACGCTGTCGACGAGGACCTCATTGATCTCGTATCGAATTTCGGAAAATAAAAATGCGTAGGCGTTGTTGATAAAGTTGGCGGGGGTGCGCCCGTCACCGCTTGTTTTGAGCGCCTTTCCTTCGATGATGATAGTCGATTCGCACGGAACGGCGAAGGTGTCTTTGTTTTGTATCATAATGCGAATTTCATCGTTTGTATCATATCCGTTCGTATACGGGGTGTAGTGATGATAATTAAAGCCTTGAACGTTAATTTTTCCATCGAGGGGATATTGATGGAGGAGCACGTCTAAGAGATAGTCTTTGCTACCGGCGGTAGCGGGTTGCGATTTTTTTGTCTTTTCATCTTCTCTGAGAACGTAGCCTAGCGCTTGCAGCAGCAGACGATTGGCGTGTGTTAATCTATTGGTAGGACAGAGTACAGTGTGCCGTGGTCGAGGCACGACTCTCATTTTATATGTCATCGTGCGCGGTGCGAAGCAGCAACGTCACGACGAGTTCGGTGTCACTTCGCAACGGAATGAGCTGACCTTCAGGGTTCTCGAGTCTTATAGTTATATCCTTATCCTTATCAATCCAGTTGCGAGTGACGCGATGAAAGACTTTCTCCGGAGGTCTCACCTCAAAAATGGCTGACGGTCGCTTGTCAATGTAGAACTGATGAAGCAAGTAAGCTCTTCGATTATTAATATGTCCGCTTTCCACAACATTGCACGTGACGATAACGTTAAAGTCCTTGACGAGCGTGACGTTATTGTCTGAGTAGACGAACTCACCGAAAGTCGTTGGGTGGACTTTGCGAGTGAATCCCAACAGCGGTCCCACACTGCCTGCGTGATCGAAGTCAAGCCGAAAGGAAGTACTGATGCGACACTTTTGAGTATTCTCTTCGCCGTCCAATATGAAATGCATTTTTTATCTGTATCTTTAAATTGCTCACGAAGAGTAGAATAGATATAAATATTAACGTCGTCGATTGTGTACGTGCCTGACGGTAATTTCATGACGTAACTCTCATATGTTATATGGCCTTTACCATCGTCGACTGGAACGGCGTAGTGTAAATCGTTACATCCTTCTTTAATGTTCGTCACCGTATGCGCCGTTTGCAGAGACACCAGTGCAATTTCATGTGGCGTGTTACCGAGATCGATTGTCGGTGAGAAACGGACATGCACTTCCGCTCCTTTCCCGCTTAGCGTGTAGGTGCGCATCTTGTTGCGTTCACTGAGAAAGTGTTCCGCTCTCTGTCTCAAATACTCATTTTATTGACCACTCATAGAACAGAAATTGTAAACATAGTCTTCCGTAGTTCTCCGCATCAAATCGCTGAACTTGCGACGTATTGTACGTCACATGCTTTGCCCGCATGTAGGACAAAAACTCCGGTGGTGGGGGTAGACCGAAGGAGTCGAAATAGCGCACCGATCTTCCTCGTTTTACGAATGCGACGAAATTAGTGCCCTCTCCGCGTGCGTCATCGAGATTGATCACTCCGCATTCGCGTTCACGTGGCAGACCCCGGGGCAGACGGTCGCGGGTGAAGATACCGCGAAAATGCGGGATACATAGCGCGCGAGCAAATCGTTTCATTTTCTCGTGTGTAAGCGCTCGCCGCGGCACCCCCACCTTCTCTAGTTTTTTGGACAACGTCTCGTCTTCCTCGTGCGTCGCAATCGTAAAAGGACACCGCCTGTTTTTCTCCTTCTTCGCCTTCCCCGCGACATGCCCTTCCCCGCCTTCGCTTCCAATGCAATGTTATGACGTATCATTTCTGCCAGTGTTCGTTGTTGATTTTTCTTGTTATTGACTGCGTTCGCGATGGCCGACGCCCCGCTCGCCACGGAAGAGAGGGCACGTAGAGCACCTATTAACAGCGGTAGAAAACCACCTTTCTTGCCCCTCGTCTTCCGCCGCCGCCGCCTCATGCCGCTGCCGCTCGCTTCGCCCGCCGCCAGTACGGTTTCTGATCCTATTCTTCTTCTTCTTTTTCTTCATGTCGTTAGCGCTGGAGGGCGAAGTGTCGTGCACTTACTTGTTGTTGTGACGTGACACTCTGTACGAGTACGAACCATTGCAAGTGCAGAACTAAAGAAAATGATATGCGTTGTCCACCTTTTATACCAATTTAGCTTAGCAAATCCGCGCTTTTATGGTCTGCTATCAATGCGCCTAAGGTAGTTTTGTATTTCAAAATTACAATCAATGGCAGCTTGTTCTTATCCTTTACACTCTCATGATCATCTGACTGTTCAAATGTACATGTTCAAATTGAAGCATGTCTCCCCTCTCACAATTAAAAGTCTGATTTCTTTGTAAAATACCTGCTTGTTTTTTTTCGTTTATCCAGAGATGAACACGTTCATGGGGTAGTGCCGAAACAATTTTTATTTTTGCAGTACATGCGACTTTATAATAATTAGCCCATCCATCTAAGATATAATATTTAGACGAATCAGGTCTTGTCGGAATCGGAATCGATAGTGGTATCTCCGCCGTTGGCCTCAACAAATGGACAAGGTCAAAAGCTGGATATAAATTTTTTTGTTCGGCTGTCCAATCCGTTGTTCTTAATGATGTGATGACGTGAGAGAATACATGTGGAGTTTCATTGAGCGTTTTATCAACGTAACGTCTTGTCGCTTCGTCGTCGAATAACATCGTCATCGTCGTCCGGAGATGATGTGAAGACTAATCTTTATCATGAAATACTTTTCCTTTTATCACTCTCTTCCACCAGTTCGAATAAATTTTTCATCATGAATTTTCATCATGATCTTATTATATAATTCATCTGCATAAGAGCGTGACGCTCTAAACGTCTGTGTCACGTCTTTCTCTAATTTTGCAACACGGCCATTTATAATATTCTTTGCATGTTCACAGTCACTCTCTGATTTGGCAGTTCGCTTTTTGCACTCGTTTTTCGCTTTTTGCGTTTCGTTCGTCAGTATTCTTAATGTTTCTCCAATAAATTTCAACTCAAGATCTATGGCATTAAAATGCGTATTAGTCAGCACTGCCTCCCTCACTTCTTTGTCTATATTTTTCTTGAGATCGGTAAAATGTTCCGTCACCTCTTTGTCTATATTTTTCTTTAGCTCATTAAAATGTTCAAGACGAAGACTGTCCGCGTGCGTTTTCACTTCTTTTAGAACCTCATCCAATTGTTCTTTATTCACGACGTCCGTCGGAGCCGTGCCCTTGCCCACCTTTCGAATGAGTTTATTGTGAAAATTGAAGTTCCCCGACGATCCGACATGCGAAAGAATATCTAACAGACCGGATGGGATTTTCTTTTCGTGAGCTTCCAACATGTTCTTAAATTCGTTTCTAGCCGTAGACACGAGCGTCTCGGCATGCTCTCGTGCGGACTGTATTTGTTTTGAAACTGAAAGTGCTAATGCCACTTGTTTCTCCGGCAACGCACTACGAAAAATCGAATGGTTTCCAATTGTTTCTGTTTTAGTATTCAACTTATCCAACTTGTTCTGCAAACTGTTGACTTTAGTCATGATGTCGTTGGCCAGACTCATGGTTCGTCCATCTGAATGGTAGATCATCTTTTCCATCTTGCTTTCCAATTCGGCGCGGTGCTCCTTAACGCGTGCATCCATATCGTTCTTTATTGTCTCCTTCAAGGCATTCAGTTCTTTTTGAAGTTTATCGAGATCGTCTTTTATGATTCTCTTCGAGACGATCGCCTCTCGCAGCTCTTCGTACTTCTTTTCAATCCGATCGAGTTCACCTTCCACGAAACTCTTCGAGGCGGTATCCGCCTTTATTGTCTCCTTCAAGGCATTCAGTTTTTCTTGAAGCTTATCGAGATCGTCTTTTATGAATCTCTTCGAGTCGATCGTCTCTCGCAGCTCTTCGTATTTCTCTTGAATCCGATCGAGTTCACCTTCCACGAAACTCTTTGAGGCGGTTTTCTCTTCCAGTTCTTTCAGTTCCGTTTCTACGAACGTCTTCGAAACGGCGTCTGTCTCGTCTTCCGCCGCCCCTATGTTCTTGAGTCGTCGCTTTTCCAAATCATAATCGTATTCTACTCCGGCTTCATCGACCGCCGCTCGCTTTCGTCGTTTTATAGCAAACGATTCGATGGCGTGACGAATCCCTTCGTCTACGTAATGTTTGGGAACAGCATCGTCGAGCTCTTCGGGATGAGCTATCTGCGTGAGACGCGCACCTTGAAAGACGTAATGACCGTCTACTTTTTTCAATTCACCCTCGTTCGTATCGATGCGGCCAAAGATGTTCATCTTTCAAAAACAAAAGCAACTATGAACAATTGCGTTTATTTCTTTCTCTATATAGTGTATTCGCTGACCGTGTAGACAATGAATCATTCAACAACAAAAAAATAATAATAAAATGTGTCGCGGTAGGACACGAACCAGCGTGCACGATACGCGAATTGACTAGTTACCCGCACGCTGACCCCTGTGCTATCGCAACACATTGGAAAAAGAGAACGTTCTGGGCTAATAGTTTTATTATTATAATGTCGTTCGTAAAATTAAATTATTCAAACGCTGGGCATATTCACAGCGCTGCGCTGCGCTGCGCTCGCGCTGGACGTCAACCGCAAGCGACTTCCTGCGCAGCTGCACGCTTCATTAGCGACGGGAAGTGTAAGCGAGCTGCGACCGCGACCGGATACAACTTCCGGCAAATCGCTCGCTGGTTGTGCACGAGTCTGAAGACCAAATACTTAGCACAGCACAACAAATAAAATATTCAAACTTTCAACAGCAATAATTGTAGTCCCCTTTGTCATAACGCGTTCACTTTTGAAAATCGACAATTGCCGATAAATAACCAACAGCATATAAACACTTTACATGGATAACACCGCGCCATTCGCTCCACCGTCATGAACATCGTTCCGCAAACGACGAAGCTGCCAATCGTGAACGTGATCGGATTGTTGAAGAACAATCACAGTGGAGATCACGGGAGTCGACACGGGGACCTCTTACCCGACAGCGTTCGAGCCCTCGACGTCGGACCGTCGGGCTGCGGTAAGACGAACGTCGTCATGACACTGCTCACCACGTCGAACGGTCTCAAATTCGAAAACGTATATTTGTATTCGACCACCGAAGGGCAGCCTATGTACGTGTTTTTAAAGGAAGTGTTGAAAGATATTATTCCGTTTCATTCCTTCACGCAACACGACAGTATCGTCCCCCCCTCCGAAGCGAAGTCCAGCAGCGTCTTCGTATTCGACGACATTGCAACGGAGAAGCAAGACTGTATAAAGGCCTACTTCGCCACCGGCCGTCATAAACACACGGACGTGCTGTATCTCTGTCAGACATACACCAAAATTCCGAAACAACTCATTCGCGACAACGCTAGTATGGTGATATTTTTCCAACAAGACGACAACAATTTGGAATTTATATACAACGAGCACGTCGGAAACGACTTTCCTTCTTTCCGCAATTTTAAAGCCATATGCTGTCGCGTGTGGAAAGAAAAACCGTTTTCGTTTTGCGTCATTGACAAGACACGGTCGGTGAACAAGGGAAAATATCGGGCTGGGTTCGATCGCTTTATCGAAGTCGCACCATCTATATAATATCGTATTTCTTTTCATCCATCACAGTCGCAATATGGCGTATGTGCGGCAACATAGATATCGAAGAGGGAAGGGCTTTATCGGACGTTTCATCAATCGAGCTATCGATGCGCTTCCCTTTGAATTACACATTCCCGGTGGCTATCAGTTTTGCGGACCGGGAACGCGACTCAGCGAACGCTTAGCGAGAGGCGATGCGGGCATCAATCCCCTAGATCGAACGTGCAGGACGCACGACATTGCCTACCACGAACACAAAGATGGCGAAGAACGAAAAAAAGCAGACGCGGTACTCGCGAAGCGAGCGTGGGAGAGGGTCGTGTCGAGTGACGCGAGTATCGGCGAAAGAGCAGCGGCGCTTGGTGTGACCGGTGTGATGAAACTTAAATCTAAATTAGGAGGAGGTGTGAAAAGAGGAAAAGTGGTGAGAAAACAAAAAAGAAGACAAGGAAGAAGAGGGGAAGGAGGAGGAGGAGGAGGAAACCTGGAGCAACGCGAAAATAAACAAAGGCTCCATGATGAAATCAAACTGCTACAACAAAGCGGGGAAATCAAAGACACTCTTCAGGCGAAAGCGAAACGCTTTCAGCAGACAGAGACAGCGAGTTCCTTACGTCGTAAACGCGCCCCGCATAATCGTTCTCCCCCTTCTATTCCACCCCATCCTACTACTCCGCAAGAAAGATTGAAAGTCGAAGTGGAAAAGACACGATCGATTATTCGAAATAAACTCAAAGCACTCCGCCGATTTGAATCGAACCGCGACGACTTCCTGAAGACCTATCTCACCAACCCCATGAAGAATGCATTCAAAGAAGGAACGAAAAAGCAGCCGTTCATATTATCCGCCCCCGGGAACAACAAAAAAGGTGTTGACCGGGGCGTGAACACGGAGGAAGAGGACGTCAACGCTTCTTCCTCCTCCTCCTCCTCCTCCTCCACCGCCGGCCCGCTCCTTTTTAACATTGATGATTCTCACATAGAAGAAGCGGACGAAAGTTTTCAAAATTTAATGCGTTCGCCTAGAAGCACCAGCGATTCCGCTTTCAACTCCACAGAGCCTTCGTGGTCGCAATATCTTCGCACGCTCTCGCAACAGGAAGGCGCTGATGTGGTTTCCGGACCGCATTTCCGTTCTCATTCCAGCAGCGACGAGAGAACGCTCTACATCGGCCGTTCTCAAATGAAAATAGACGAAGGCGGCTACATTGACGTTGGGAAAGACCATTACGAAGCGCGCCCCGGCCTCCTCGAATTAATTTTCAAAAAAGAACCGAATCTCGCAGTTGTGCAAGAGAGAGACTGGAACGATTATAAAAAAATTCTTCGGCACTCCTTCGCCCACAGAGAAGGATATAATAGGAACGGTGATATACGGACCGATAACCTGTGGAAATATAATCATGTATTTGCGACGCTATTTCCCCCTCCTCCTTCTCCTGCTCCTCGTGCCTTAAGAGCAAACACGGCGATGCAGCGAAAAGCGTCAACACGACACCGGAAAAAAGCGGGAAAAGGTCTTCGCTTCGTGTCCCCTCCTGACTATAAGTACTGGCGTGACCCCAACAAACTGGTGCGAAGGCTCCGTCTCTTACTCGCGTCGAAGGACGCCGGAAACAATGGACACGACGGGGAAATAGTAGAAATAGAGAACGAACTGCGAGATGCTGGTATTATTATTCTGTAGACAGTTGGTGGAACATGAAGAGAAAGAACGCTACTTTGAATGTGCGAGAAGGGTTAGCGAGAGAAATACATGCGCCAGCACGCCGTCGTTACACTAGACGGCGAGTGATTACGAAAGGGCTCGACGACCTATGGTAGGCGGATTTGGTGGAGATGCAAACGTTCGCGAAATCGAATCGGGGCATGCGATACACTTTGACAGTGATCGACGTCTACTCCAAGTACGCTTGGGCGGAAGCGCTTAAGAAAAAGAGGGGGAAGAAGTGGCGAAGGCCTTTACGCGCATTCTCAAGCGCGCCCGGCCCAGGAAGCCTACGCTCTTACAAACGGACGCCGGTACGGAATTTTACAACAGCACTGTTGCCAAGTGGTTCCGCGCGCGTGGCATTCGACATTATTCTACGTTTTCCAGCATCAAGGCAGCTGTCGTTGAGCGTTTCAATCGCACTCTCAAAGAGCGCATGTGGAGACGTTACTCCGCTGAGGGCACACGATGCTGGACGCGCATGCTTCCCTCGCTTATCGAAGACTACAATAACACAAAACATAGAACGATCGGCATGAAACCGAAAGACGTGAAGGACAACAGATTAATGGAAACGGTGTACGCCAACGTGAAAACTATTGACAAGCGACAATTGAAAAAATTTCGTGTCGGCGACCTCGTCCGCTTGAGCACGTACAAGAGCTCGCCGTTGCGGAAGGGCTACGAAGCGCGGTGGGGCACCGAACTCTTCAAAATCGATCGCATTCATCTTTCCGTTCCCGTTACGTATTCGCTCGTCGACCTTCACGACAAAGCGATTACGGGTCGATTCTACGCGCAAGAAATGCAACGCACGCGATTTCCAGAAGAGTACTTGGTGGAGCGCGTCGTTCGCAAAAAGGGACCGATGCGTCTCGTAAAATGGCTCGGGTTCGACGATCGACACAATTCGTGGGTGCATGAACGTGACATGGTTACGTAAGAAACGGCTGCGCTGGCTTGTACTTGCTAGAAACGATAAGAACACTCCACGCAAACAGGATGTGGTGGTGCAACACGGCAGAAACAGAATATGGTCGACATCTACGTTATATTCTCAGTGTTCTTTCGTTTTAAATCAGTCGATTCAGAACGGTGTATGCGAGTAGATGAGTCATTGTGATTTTCTGTTTGCTGCACTATGTCGAGTTTGTTTAATACTTTTTGCCCTCGCTTTAAACATTCTCGCACTCTAAACATGCGAGAGTGGAAAGAGAAGGAGGAGGCGGAGGAGGAGGAGGAGCGATCGTGGGACGCAGACGATCCCATCTCGACCGTCGACGCAGCCACCAACACCGACGAGGCGCGAACCTGGGACAAGAACAACACCACAGTACGCAAGACTTCTTCTTCTTCTTCTTCTTCTTCTTCTTTTTCTTTCGAATTACCGACACCGCCGGCCATCGACCCACCGTCGCCACCCGCTTCGCCTTCTTCTTCATACGGACCGACGCCGCCGCCGACTCCATCGTCTCGCCACGTCTACCGCCGCGAACGAAAAATTAGAAAAGCCACTGCGATCGCTGACCTCCAAGGCTTTTGGAAAGACGGAGCGTTTATTTTGAAAACGCTGACTGTGTTGCGCATACCAAGTGACTTTGAAGACATAGACAAATATAAAATCCTCACGTTGTCATTTCAAGCACCCTGTGTGATTGAAGAACTCAGTGCACGCGATCGGCGGTCTAAACAATGGCTTGAGCAACACCACCACCGTACGCCCTGGCAATGCGGAAACATTCCGTATGCGTGCAGACACGAAGCGATTCGAAGAGCCGTTGACGGTATTGACAAAATATTCGTCAAAGGAGGACAAAAAACACATTGGCTACGTGAATACGTTCAATGTTACGTGGTGGACTTGGTGTTGTTCAACTGTCCGAACATCGCCACGTGTGTGAAGTTTTACCGCGAACTCTATGCTACAGACGTGACGTGGCGACTTACTAGGTCTTTGCTTCAGGAGAAAGGAACACTCAACGTTCTATCCCTCATGCATTGGCTCTCTACATATCGAACAGACTTGATCAACAACGATGAGCATCCCATTCGTCATGAATGACGCAAACAGGCTGTCGCGACCACACTTCCTGTTGCGCACGCGCGCGATATCGGCGACCGCAGGCGACTTCCTGCGCAGCTGCACGCTTCATGAGCGACATCCTGTTCCCAGTGAGTATAAGACAAATACAATTCATTAAGATAAGCATAGTCTGTGAAAGAAGGCGATATGGACCACATCATCAAAATCAGCAACAAGGAAAACCGGGGTCGCGGCGAGGAGCTTCAACTGATTGTCGCCAACGCTAAAAGAGAACAACTCCGAGACACCAACGACGCCATCCAACAATACTACACTGTGCGTCCGCGCACACTCGCATCGCTCGACGACGAGAGTCTTCAGCATCTACCTGTCGCATTTCTTTGCCATACCTCAGCATCGTCAGACGTGCGTTACGTCTTCAGCCGACTTCCGGAAAACGTTCAAAACCTAGCCTGCATTCGCGAACTTCTGCCCTGCCTCAAACATTACAACACCGGGCGCACGCAGATCGACGGACCGGCGCCGGCGATACGGAACTGCATGGCTTGCCGCCGAGGGATGCAGGAACGAGTGGAACCACACACACAGTTAACATGGATTGGGTAGACTGTATAATGATTATTGGAACTGTCTTTCAATTGATCATGGTGACTTCAGCTCTCGTGTGCTTCCTTTTGTGAACTTTGTGAGAACCATCATGGATTCTACCCCCCTCCCCTTTCCATAGTGAACAGTCATGACCTTCCATCTGATTTTATTTGTCCCATCTGCCATAATAATGACATTCGTCTATGGATGAAAACAAACTGCAATCATATCTTTTGTAAAATTTGCATTGAAAAATGGATGGGAAAACAAGTTGAAAAGGAAAAAGAACAAACATGTCCCATGTGCCGTTTCATCTTGGTGCCCAAACCACCATCCTCGAGGGGTGAAGAGGAGGAGGAGGAAGAAGATCATGGCACAGAGACAATGGAGGAAGAAGATGAAGAGGAGTATGAAGAACATGTTCTATTAGCCATGCATAGATTTTTTAGTCGACCTTTCCTCCGCACCGTCGCACGATCGATCAACGCTGCACTGAGACGGCACTCCCCATGCTACACAGCACTCCTCGACTTGCAGCGGCGAACCGGTCTTGATTTTAGCGTGCGTTTTATTGCAACATGCGATTTGGATGATATCTGCGGGCAAGACGTATTTTTGGTGGGGATCGATGTCCCTCCTCCACCTGTCATGAACTGAGAGAATGTGGTGGGGGGAAAAGATTAGAAAAGTGATTCAGAGTGGGGTGAGTGCACATGCTATAAGAGGAAGAGTGACAAGAGCGACTGTACCAGTACTACGAAACAGCCTGTGCGAGACATGTGCGACAACGACTATTACGCGGAAGAGCAGGAGGATGGGGAGGAAGAGGAGGTGTGCGACAATGCAGAGGAAGAACACATCTGTGGAGACGGCGCCGTTGTTGAAAACATGCAGCAACGACGAGACGATGCTACCATCAGGGCGTATGTGGACGCACGCTCCTGGCAAGTATTTCAAGCGAGCGAGGATGTACGCGGCGATCTACAAACGCTGATTGCCAATCAGGCAAAGTGTCTACGGCAATGGCAAGACGCTGGGCCCTTCAACGCCGATCTGTTTCGAATTACAAACGTCGGTCAACCATCAGAGCCACGTGACGCTGCAAACAAAACGTACGTCGATCGCCATGTGAATGACATTCACAAACATCTCGAAAAAATTCCAAAATTACGCATCACCAAAAATGGCAACCTCAACATGCAAAATGCACGCATCGTCAACCTCGCATTGCCCACCCACAAAGACGATGCGACCTCAAAACGCTACGTCGACGACGCGATGCAATATCAACGGGATTTCATCAATCGCAACACCCTTCGTCGCACCGGGGAAAACGGAGAAGACTACCATTTTCAAGGTAAACGTCTCACCAACGTCGCCGACCCCGTCGAAGAAAACGACGCCGTCAATCTCAAGGTACTACGACGCCTTCTCAACATTGCGTCCGTGTGAAAGAGAGAGACTGTCAACAACCCTCATGTATTTTTCAATGTAGAGAAGCTCAAACAATGTATATGTTGTGATCAATAAATACTTGTTCTACCCTACTCACTGGTGTTCGTCTTGTCATTTATTTTTTTATTTTTTTCCACCCTCTTGTCACCAACGTGCAGGGAAAAATCCTCTCCTCTCCCCGCTCCCTTTTTCTTGTTTTGCAACCCTTAGTGTTTTTCGTTTGCAGAGGTTGGTACATAGGGGAGACAGGCAGGCAGGCAGGCAGACAGGCTGGCTGTTGGGAGCCGTGACGTCACGCCCTCCACGCAGCTGGCGGCGGCGACGAGACGACCTAACCGCAAGGCCGCCGGCGCCTTGCGCTCGCAACGGATGTTGACACCGGATGCTAACCGCAAGCACGCGGCCTTGCGAAGGTCGTCTCGTCGTCGCCGCCGGATGCTGACCGCAAAGCCGCAACCTTGCTCCCGGCCTTTGTTTTTGTTTACATCGGATGACCACAGCCGCTGATAAAAGACGGCCGATTTCGCCTCACCGGATGTTGTGAGGCCATATCGGCCATTTCACACTACTAAAGTACCAAGAAATTCAAAATTATAATTTACTTTTAGTTTACGAGATAAAACTTTCTCCAGGTTGTTCCCCACATGTAGCTCGCGTCATGAGAATTCAAGTCTCCCTCTCATCGTTTCGCCTCTCTCCCTGAAGCGTTGCTGTGGGAGACGCCAGATCTGTGCAGGATATGCGGTCGCTTCCGATGACATACGAGGGTCTGTGCTATTGCTTTCCGCTTACGGAGTAAGGAGAGGTGTCACAGCAGGAGCGGATCCAGCCGATTATTTTTCGGGAGGTGGGGGTATATTTTTGTAAATAATAAATGTATTTGTTATTATATTGTATATTATTTGGAGATTCACCAGATGAACCTTTAAAGCAGGTAAACGTCGTTTTGAGATCAAAAATCGAGTTGTGGGATAAAAGAGCTCGTGCGTATACTCCGCTCATTCTTTCCGGTATTTGAACCCGTAAGAGCTTAGAGCAAGGTGGAATGTTAACAGAAGACCTTAGAAGTAAAATATATCTAAAATAAGTGTAAGGAGATGGAATAATGGTGATATTTACAAAATTAGTTCATTTTTTTATAAACCAGTTCCAAATCGGAATTGATATTTTGAGTATTGCTTCAAACAATTTTAAGAGCGTATTCGAAGGAAGACGGAAATATGTGAAAAAGATAGTTATGTACTACTATTACAGACCGTTTACCTCGGTCTGTAATAGTAGTACAGCGTCTCTAATTTGGTATCTGTGGAAAAATAGATTGAGATGCAAAGTGACGAAAGCATAAACCGACTGCCTGGCTTGCGTATCCCGCAAGTCCCGCCTCCTCCGCCAGGCCGCATGCCGCCTGGCCAGGTCGTGCCCCCGCGCCGACAGCGGGCCCACAACAATCGGGTGGGTGACGCAACGGCGCAGAAGAGGAAGAGGGGGCGAGGTGTTTTCCTAAATTTCACTTTACGACGCTCCTATTCGATTTGCATGATTGTCACGGCGTTGGATTCATGAAGCATGTCGCCATCGCGTTATAAGCCCACATTTTTAATTTTTTTCTCGAAAGTTTGAGAACTAATTTCAAATTCGAGTTTTCGCTAGATTTTTGGAAAAGGGCTCCGTAGCGTAAATTCTATTTTAAAAAGGCGTCAAATGCCGTTTACAGATCGAAAATCGGACCATTGGTTCAAACGTTATGTAAGTAGTAATATTGGGTAAAGGTAAAGTAAATTTTACTTATTTTGGTGCTGCCACGTGGTGGCCACAAATTGTACTAGTGTCGGGACATTGTGCCTTAACACTATAATTTAGTCGATTAAAAAAATTTTAAAGAAATAATCCTACTAGGTAGATTTAAGCTATGTATCCAGCAAACACTATTATTGTCAATATGACAATTTGAAACTCATTGTTGATAGGAGGACTGGTTATTCCAATTCAACGCAATGTTGTGAAGCTTAAAGTAAAAAATTTGAAAATTAGAAAATCAATGCTGAAATTGACACTGAAAGGGGTGTATTTTCATATCCTGTAAGTGATAATGATGTGTGTGGAGAATTTCTAGAGATTTTATTATTGCTATTTCGCCTTTGTTACATGATAAATGTAAGGAGATTGTTTCACTTTGTATAGAATTTAGAAGAATTGTCTATTCGAGTAAAATGTAAACTAGAAAATTGAGTCCACCGAATTTGGTAACCTTAATTATATTAATATCCCCGGCTTTTCGAATATTACTACCATTGGACGATTCGTTATTCAACATTATCTTGAATATTTACATCTTCATCTTAGATATCATCTTGATTATTGATATCTTGATTTGAAAATATATCTTGTTTTTGAAACATCCTTATCACTAAAAACCGTACATATTTACACTCGACTTTGACCGATAACCAAATTGCTTAATAAAAAAGTATCCTACTAAATGGAGATGAATCGAATGCAGCTGTATGCATAGTGTAAGACTACAAATATTACAGGATGTTCAACAATCAAGAAAGGAGATTTTAATAAAATTGTAAATGAGCAACAATTAAAAAAATTAATTTTCATGATAAATTTTCATATAAGATTTCTGGAAATGGAAATATTGTTTATAAAGTTAAAGGAGCATGGAATAATGGAATTGTTGATTTTAGATTTTGTTTAAACAATAATCACCATGATTTCGAAAATTATTGAAAAACAATAGCATCAGATGTTGAATTATAAATTCTTGAAAGGTAATATGTTCATTTTCATGTTGCATTAGTAGCATAAGTACAATATGTAGAATTACAATTATCTGGAGAAATAAAACAACATTTTAAACATCATTTTCAATCTCATCAACATACATGATCAACAATTAGTATCTGTAAAGATTCAAATCGTGATTTAAGAGATTATGTTTAAATTTGATAATTATAATGCAAAAAAAATATCGATTTGATAAATTATCTTATGTTGATTTACAACTGATATATATGATCCTTTGTTGGTAGTTACATTGTAATATCAGATTGGGGAAAACTGAAAAAATGTATAAACATAACAAATATTAAAACCAATACGTTGAAATATGAAAAACGAGATTATAGATGTTTTGCATATGCTTTTAAAGGTATATTATTTCCTGCATCTCAACATGTTGATAGAACTGATCTATATGTTATTTCATAATATGAATATTTTAACATGCAATATCCAATATAACAATGCAATATATATAGGTATTACACCATGGAATATCAAAAGATATAAAGAATTTTAAAAAGTATTAATGTTTATCAAATTGATGTTTTTGTATTGAATTAAATTATAACCAAATGGATATAAACTATTGTAATAAAAGTATATTTCGTTACATATGATTTTTCAAATAATGTTTATTTACTATGCATCCACAAGAACATTGTACTTTTGTTCTTGCATTCTTTACATTCATAATTATACCTATCTATTTTACTACGCTTTTTATAAAATTCATAGTATTCTTTTCCTATTTCACATACAAAACACTTTTTTAATTTATTTAATCTTCTTCTATGAATATCTGTTTGTTGATGTAATAAATAACTATTGACTACTGATATACCCACCTCCACAATCTTCTTTCTCTAAAATATTGATCATTTATATAGGACAAAATTATTTATGTTCTATTGTAGAATTGTTTTTACTAGAATTGTCATCAAAAAGAAATAAATTAAATGTTTCAGCTTTTTCTAGAATATCCAAAAATTTACTATATTCGTAATATATTATCGTTAAGGAAATAAATTCATCCATTCGTATATCTAACCAATCGTATATCTACATTGATGATGGTATACCTGAAAAATCTCTTGATATACAATAATTCTTTTTGATGAGTAAATTCATCAATTTCAGCATAATAGATATCTGTATTAAATAAATATGTTTTTACTGAATTACAATTCAATATGTATTTTTGATTGTTGTGGTAAACCCATTTCTTGAATATGTTTTGGATATGCACTGACTAAATTAAGACTAGGATAATACAATTCATATTCTCAATAAAAATAAAATTTCTCCAGATGTTTGTTGATAAACAGCTGTAATTCTTTCAAAATCTTGTGGCAAAAACGTTAAACAATCTCAAATAAGGTGTGGATGATTAATTTGAATTGTTTTTAAATTTATAATCCAAATCCATCCATATAATATATACAATATATCATGTATAATGAAAAATATTGAATATTCACAATATCATACAAAATAGGATAATTTTTTGATTTGGTAGTGGTGGTAATACAGGAGATTTATGTTTGTATAAACTGAATAGCTAAAATATTGTCTGTATGTAAATCTAATAATTTGTAATAATAAGCATACATTATCACATTTCTATTATTGTTCTTGTATATTGTATTGTTATGCATTTTCTATATCTAATGCATGTGTTGTATTGTATATTGTATTGTTATGCATGTTCTATGTCTAATGCATGTCCAATTTCATGAAGTAAAACAAGAAAAGAAATTATTTTGACTTTGTAGTGTATTTGCATCTCCATTATAATGCCAATCTTCATCTAATTCAATATGGATTTCTAATGCAGAATTATTTGCATTAGGAAATTTTGCATATGCTAAAATACCGTCTTCTTCATCACATTTATTGGAACAGATATGTAGATCACTTTGACATTGATGTTCACCATATTTATTCAATATAATTATATCAGGATGTGAAATCTCTCCATCAAAATTTAAATTTGTATGAGATGATCGTATTTCAAATGCTGATTCAGTTAAATTTAATATAAGCTGATTTACCTTACAATCATACCATTTTAGTGTATTCTTATTCCATTTTTGTGAAAATGTTTTAACATGAGCATCATGCTCACCACATTGCGGATGAACTAATAAATCTAATGTATCACTATTTAACTCTCCATCTAATGGTAATTGATAATATTCTTGAAATTTAAGATTTGCATCGCTATCATCGCCATTTTAAAAATTGTATCCTCAGTTTGCTAATTTTGTATTGCTGATTCACTAGTAGCTACTACCATATGAACAATACACGGTGCGAACGATAATAGAATAAACTACATTTATAACATTTTAATTTTTCAGCAGATTCAACATTTTAATTTTCAACCAGATTTTCATTCAATAATAATTCTTAGACAAGATTTCATTTCATTAATAATTCCTAGACCCGATTTTCATTTAGCGTTTCACGTTTCTTATATCAGCAATAATATATTTACGATTTACCATTAGTTCAGTTATTTTTTTATGAATTTTAATTTGATATGGAGCTTGTTTCAGTTTCGATAGTCCATTTCTAATGGGATAATTATTTATAATTTCCTTCTAAATGGACGTTTGTAACGAAACTGAACCAAGCTACATACCATGTTGAAATTCATACAAAAATAACTGAACTAATGAAAAATCGCCTGGTAGCTAGCTGTTGGTCCGCGTGCTCGCTTTCCACTACGTGGCCCCGGGTTCGATTCCCGGTGAGGCAAGATTATAGAGGTGCGTTTTCCATCCAATGTCCCAGTGTATGTTGGTGTGTGGCGATGAGGAAATTCACTTCTCAGAGAGCTGAGAAGATCGGAATACGGCGTGGTGATGTCTACGTGCTAACCACACGTACCCCCTTAACCCATGCCCTCGAGGCAGGGACGTCGCCGGTAGGCCTGAGCCCGTCGCGGGCACGGGCTGTCGCGCCACGTGCATACACACATAAAATGGAAAATTGTGAATTGCTGATATAAGAAACGTAAATACAAAATATGGAAATAATGAAATAGCATTCGATCTAAAAACTGATAAACAAGGTCAAATGTTTAGTGTAATTTTACCTAATCGATATGCTAGTTATTTAAAAGAAAACTATATAAAAACTTTTAAAAACTAAGAATTTGAGATTAGTGTATGAAGGATTTATGACAGAGGATATTATTGAATTACGTTTTTTACATGATTGAAATGGTAAAAACCTGGTCTAACGTTGAATTTGTTGAAAATGATATTTTGTTATATATTGTAAACATGAAGTGTTTTGAAACGTGTGGTCTAGGGTTCTAAAATAGACTCCAACGCGTAAAATGAGGGTATTTTGGATAAAAAATGATAAACAATGAATAAATTTGAGCATTTTAAAACTATTTTAATGAAAAAATGGAAAAATTTAAAAATATAATTGTCGGTCTGAAAAATCTGGTTTAGTACGTCTCTTTTCTATACTACTCTCGTATGCATCAATGGACGGAAAAAATGTCGCTAGACCCATTTTCGGTGAATTCTGCGTGTTTTCGAAAATTGCTAAGTTACCATTTCAAAATTACAAAGTCGAAGTCACAGATTTTTGCCTTAAGCATAATCTGTCCTAAAATCAGCTATTTAAAAAAGGATATGCTTAACTTTTTTTTTAAAAAAACAAGCATTTTTCTATAGAAAATTCGCTTTTTTCCGGTGTAAGATTACAGTACTTTCTCATCTTACGTAATTAATTCGCGAGCGGGAAAGTAAAGATTGGAGCTATTTTTGAGAAAATGTTGAAATTGTTATTGAAAGTAACGTATCCTTAAAATTCAAATTGTTCGATTGAAACTCGTAAAGCGTCGAGTTCATTCGGATCGGTCGGGGAATATCAATTTGGTGAAAATCGGCTGAACGGTTTAGGCGCTAGCGTTGACTAGTAGACGGACACGAACGATTAGCCGTTAATCAATTTTTCGGTATTCAGGGTCCACAAAATATGGATTCTGTGTACAGAAAGTTTTAGATGGGGTAATTTACTACTTAAATGAACAATCTTTATCACTTTTTTCATTACCAGAGCCTGGCAATAAATTTTTTTCTGCAGAAAAATCGCCGATTACAATACTGTCTTCTCTTACGTGATAATGCGAGGAAGTAACAACTTTTTTCAACATGTGCGCGAAACGCGATTTCTCGTGCTTGTCCGTGTGCGAAACAACTATTTTTTTCACATTGTGCGAAACGTCGTGAAGAGTGTGCGAAACATCTGTAACGATTCGCAATTGTCTTTCGTCTTCGCGACGTCTTTGTTTATAATTTACAAACAATAGTGTTATGACACTGTAATCGATTCACTTTTGTACGAGTAAGGTATTTCCAGTTATTTTATATTCGATTTACATTCCTTTACTTGACGCATTGCGTTTCACTCACGTCGTATTAAAAAATGGAATTGCTACACGGGCGCAAGGTGATTCCCAGACTCGTCTCTTTGTCGTCGCTACGCGCGGACGACAAACTCGACTTGTGCGTGAATCACCTATTTCACGCCCTTGTTATGTAGACTATTTCAAAACACTGTTTTATTAACGCCATGCAACGTACGTTATATGTTAGGATGAGAATACCTGTCTTCTAAGAGCTCTTGTTGTGGCTTATCATATATACGCAACTTGTGAATTGTTCAGAGTGACTGGCTGTTTTGTCTCAGACGCGGCATTAGCTTTTTCTGAACAGCAACTCCGACCGGTAGTCTTGGGGTTCACATCCAGACGATGGTGCATTTTCGACGCTAGCCATATAACTAGGCGGAATTCAGCCACTGTTAAAAGAAGAATTCTCGCGGTCTTTTGCTGTGATTGTAGTTTTTCGCGGTTTCTCCATCAATACTTTAATAAAGTGGCCACAAACCGCTCCCAAACGCTCCCTCCTCACTCCTTGTTACCCCCTCTTCCCTTTTCCGTACATACACCTACTCTTACTCGTACTACACTACAACACATGTCGGATTGCTTGTCGGGAAAATGGAGCTTCTACCGGCTGGGGCAGATACCTGAAGGTAAAAGAGGGAGAGCCCCCACCTGCTCACGGAATATATAATGTGCAACACTTATGGAACTAATGACCACAGCAGTTGACGTGCCCAGAAACACCAATCAATGAATGAGCCCAAAGCCACGAATGGGGAAGAAGTGTGATGTGCCGCGTCGGAGGCTCGAGACTCCATTGGCGCGCCCTCTCCAGAGCGCGGCTGGAGCATTCATTCGTGCATTCGTCGCATGATCGATCTGGGCGCGGAAAAGCTTCTTGGCCGCCTGCGGCCGCGGCTGCGGCTGCGGCTGTGGCTGGGGCTGGGGCTGGGGCGAAGAGCGCGTCCGCAGGATACAGCGGCGCCTTCGCGCGGCTCGTTCGCCTTCGCACCCCACCCCCGGCGACCAGCAAGCGACCACGATTCCGCGCACCACACGCGCCGCGCACGAGCACTCGGGGTTGGCGAGCGAGCGAACATGTCAAACGATGGTGAAGTTTGATAACGCGTGAGATGTGACGTGAGACATTGCTATTCTTGGCTGCAGGTTTGTGGTCCTCTCCTACGCCATAGTCAGTCCATGCACTAGTACTCGTACCTGCCTGCGCTGATAGTAATAATGAACACCTTGTATACATTATTTTTTGTTTGAATAGTATTCTGTGCTTTATATTAGACTGATTTTCCCCCTTTGTTTCGTGATTTTTGCTTTACACGAAAGTGTAACAATTGCACACAAATTAGTGTACGTCTTTCAGAAAATGTCTCAATGTGAAATCGCGTGCGTGCAATCCCTGAGTGAACTTCAAGTGGATAGAAAGAAGACGGAAGTGCATTTCTGTTGAGAAATCATGGATTCTGAAGAATCTCGGCTTGGAAATTCGGAAGAAGACTGGAAAATATACGAGATTCTCTGCAGAGACGTAGAGGGCGGTGATACAGTATGTAATCGTCTTTATAAATATTTTCATGATTATGACATTCTGTACTTAAGACTTTACATTTGAGGAAGTTGTTCAATTATGTAGTATGTTTGCCTCTGTTGAGATTACAAAACTACAAGTGTACCCAATTTCTCTCGATATATTAGTGTTTCACATGCCTTTTATTTCAAAATATTTTTCCTTTCATTTTGTTCAATTCAAATTCAATTTCAAATTCAATATTCCCGATCCTACAGAAAATGAGTAGTGTAACAATGTCACATTGGCAAAGTTGTGTGGTAAAAAAGTGACGGATGTAAATAAAATATATTTGTGTAACAATATAAACGTTCGAATGATCTAGTTTCTTTTTCTAAGACATTGAAACGAGCAGATTGCAAAAAAACTATTTTTCTTCGGTATTGACGTATTAAAAATTCCGGACCTCTGGTGCGGGCTTTCGGAGATTAACGCTGGTCCAACGCCAAAGGAAGGGGCGGGGGGAGCGAATCAGCCAAGACGCGTCGTCGTTGTTGCTACTGCTGCCTCCGCCTCCGCCGCCTCCTGCTGCCCCGTCCCGGCGCCGCCGGAACTCGTGCCAGGCACCGCCCTCGGCGCCGCCGGAACTGTTTGCTTCCTGATCGATTTTACTAAACACAATACGGGAGGGCGGTACGAACCTACGTTTCCAACGAGTGTGTTTCTGTATTGAATGTCATGAATGGGGTTCTATTAGTGGACGTCAGCCACGAACTTCGAAAAGGTTCCGAGTCCGCTTTGTGTAATCTGCACAAAATTCAAGTCACGGTTTTGAACATTACTGTATAAAAATTGTAATAAAAGGACTACATTTGATACATCACTCATTGTCTTGTTGGAATCATAATTCTTATATATTATAGCATTATAATTTAGAAATGTTTGATGCGCTAATTTTCTATGCGTCCAAAAATCATCCTACCATCCTGAGTTTAAATATAAGTCAAAGTTTTTTTTGGGAACGGATTGAGACTTACGTTCTGAATAATATGTAAAGTTGCCCCCACAATAACTGGCGGGTGAAATTCTATCTTCCCAAGCGTCCAGGCAAACGTGGACACCCTTCGATCCGGGGGAGGGGCGCGTTGGCCAATTGCTACACTCAGAACTTAGTGATTGGCGCTACGTACCATGAGGCGGGAAAGACGCTGTTCCCGGGGGCGGGGGCCTTGATTGTTCACGTATGAGGCGGAAATATCAGCATCTTTCTCTGCCGAAGGAGAGATTTTGCCTGCGCGTACGCCAAGACAAATAATGTTTTTGAGCGGGGGTTTTCCGTCCCAAATTACTGTCAATAGACCATTAAATATTTCAGCAACAATTATACTAACTTTCAGCAATCAATTAGTAACTCTGTCGAACTGCTGTGTTAAAAGTTAATCTCGGGCACAATTTGCGGATCCTTTCCGGATGTTCTAGCTCATATTTCGAATATACTTATACAAATGCATATTGTTGAAAATTTGTTTATTCGTGGCTTTCGGCTCTGGGACATCGCGAGACTCTCCCCCCTTTAGATCTGCAAAAGTTCGAAATTTTTAATTAATTTGCAAATATTGCATTTTTTATTATCTCTTCCTATTTGATTTGGAAATTGAAGCCGCATCAATAAGAAATTTATTAACATATTAATTAATTAAATGTCTACTTATTTTTAAAATCTCAAACGTCTGGTGGGGAAATGAATTAATCGCATCTTATATATCTCGTGCGTATCGGAAAGGCGTGCTAGAGTGAAAAACAATTCATGATTTGGTCGTCATTCACTCAATAGTAATACTTTTTGCGGCAAGCAATTAGTTTTGCCAACAATTTCCCCCCACATTTATCAGTAAATGAACCTTCTTTTATTTTTCCTGTTGAAGACACGTGAACCAGGGTCATCGATGAGTTCGAGAATACTGAACCCTTCCATAGCTCAACTTGCCCTTCAGAGAAAATATCATTGGCACTATTGCTTCTTCAGCCAGCATTTCGACATAAAGAACTTTGCAATAAATCTTTATAAACGGTTTCCTTGCTAGACGATAAATATATAGCAATGCAAGTCGTACTTTTGTATAGAGTCGATAACACAAATAATATAGCTTCTGTTCATATTCGCGATAAGATTGCCCCTCTCGGCGTTATTAAATGTACCATATAATATGTTTATATACTAATAACACTTAAGGGAATTAAAATATTGATGCGGGAGTTTTAATGGATGTTTAGAATAAAAAGGAAAGGTTGAATGTTTAAAAAACATAGTGGTCGTAAGACAAAAATTCTTACTGCAATGATCCCACGGAACTACCAATAAACGTTATGTCATGTTTGTTTGTTTTCGAAAAAATGGTAAAGATAATCACTTCCCTCCGAGGCATCGTTTATCGCCTCGCTAGTCTCGTTAGGCGCTACTGAGGCCGCGATATTTCCTCTGCCCTCGGCATTGAGCGTACGAAGCGAACAATCGAAGCGAGACATTGCAAATCTCTCTTTTTAGTATACTTGTGTGCAGAGAGCTAATGGAATGAGTGCAAAAAATGGGGGTGAATATGAGATGCTAAGCTCGAATAAACAATTAAATATCTTGAGAACGGAATTTGATAGCATCGATCGGATAGCGGAATTTTGTATTGCGTTTAAAGGGGATTCAGAGGAGAAAATAAAATAATTGATAAACAATTTCCAACTTTTGCAGATCTAAAGAGGGATCTAAAGAGATCTCCCGATGTCCCAGAGCCGAAAACCGCGAATTAACAAATTTGCAACATTTTACAATTGTATAAACAAATTCAAAATATGCGCTAGAACTCAATAAAGGATCAGCAAATTTGCCTGAGACGAATATTTGAAAATAACTGTTTGACAGAGATACAAATTGATGAAGATAGTATAATTGCTGCTAAAATTCTAAATATTTTCTGGTCTTTTGACAGTAATTCTGGAAGGAAACCCCCCGCTCAGGAATATATTTAGTCATGGCATACGCGCAAGCAAAATCTCTCCGGCAGGGAACGATGACGATATTTCCATACGTGAATAATCAAGGCCCCCGCCCCCGGGAACAGCGTCTTCCCGCCTCATGGTACTTAGCGCCAATCACTAAGTTCTGAGTGTAGCAATTGGCCAACGCGCCCCTCCCCCGGATCGAAGGGTGTCCACGTTTGCCTGGACGCTTGGGAAGATAGAATTTCACCCGCCAGTTATTGTGGGGGTAACTTTATATCTCACACAGTTTTTAACTGTTTTTGACGGTAAGTAAATGAATAAATAAACTAGTATCTCATGCTTAATAATTGATTAGTCAAGGAATACGCTTACTAAAAAGGTTTCGTGGGATTTCTTTTTACAATAACTATTGTCAGTGTTACAAATTAGGATTTCAATGTGTATTAGACATTTAAGATATTTAATAGAAATGCTTGAGCAATAAATGATGTCGAGACATCCGGTGACGCCTCCAGAATTCCTTACATTTTCGTCCGTTGACGTAGAGAGCATAGGATAACAGGCCAGGTATCGGTATCATGCGCTTTCGATAATGGCACTATCTCAACTAGCATTCTGCGATATAGCTGTCTTGGCGTACTGGTCTCGTAAGCGATGACGATTGTGCCCGGCTCTTCGGAACGGTTTGGGCTAGGCATGTATAGGTCGCGGGCAACGTAACTACCTTACCAGAACTCGTGTGCAATGCATTCAGAGAAATTGGCGCGAAAATTAAAAGTAAGGGTTCTAAAAAGGCTCCCGCAGACACGCGAGGGAGCTCCGCAGCCTACGCGGAATGGTTGCAGCGAAAATTTCGCCTCACGTGTTGCCTTATGAGCACGTTCAGACTGGCGAGCGTCGCGACAGCGGATTGGCAGCGGTTAATCCCCGTTGGATGTTGTAACGTATTCGGGCGCGATTTGTCCGCTGCTACTCGAGTTTCGTGGAAGTCCGCTCGCCATCGGGAGTCTTCGTTCCCTTCTTGGATCAAGCTCCCTAGCCTTCCTTTATCGTCTGAGGAAAACTGTCACCAAACAATGAGTCATAATTGACACTCAGGCGAGAACGGTCCCGCGGATTTCGTCGCCGCATGTAGCGGGGAACTTTCCGCACAGCACCCGCTGCGATCTTCCGCGCCAGTGTGTGGGTGCCTTAAGGCTCTCACAGACCGGCGCGGGAGATTCGCAGCGGGTACCTTGCGGACAGGGCGCAGCGGGTACGGCGCGGAATTGGCGGAACCGACACCGAAACGTTAATTATGACTCAGTGTTTGGTAACAGGTTTCTTCATCCGAGGGCAAGGGAGCTCGAATCAGAGAGGAGCTAAGACACCCTAAGGCGGGCGAACTTCGACAAAACTCGAGCTACAGCGGTGAAAAAGCGTCTGTTTACGCACGCTCGTGGCATTAATACCTGCGCTGCGCGCCGCGTCGAGGGGGGAGGGGGCGGCGCAGGCTCTTGTAATGCCACGAGTGATCCTCATCTGTTAAATAACTTCTCAAATCGCCTTGTAGACGCTTAACACTCACCCGAAACATTTTTCGATAATTTATTACAAAATTAAATTAAAAAGTAATTATTAAATAGTAATTAAATAGTAATTCTGAACATTTAGGCATTGTTGCTGTAGCTGCATTGCAACCATTAAAAACCGGGTATATCTAGATTTATTTCGAAATATCGTAAAAAGAACCAGCTAGGATTGTGTCAATCAATTTGTCGAGACGAATCGAATGAGCTATTGATCGCTTTTGTAGGTTTCGTGCATTTCGTACAAAACGCGTTTTAGTTATTTAAAGAGAAAAAAATTCGAAAGAAATTTTTTTAGAATCTTGTGGATGAATAAACAAATGATCAATTCTCCATCAGGAGGACTACAAAAATCAAACTACATCTCAATTGTCGAGATTGGTGGACCTCAAGGAGTCTAACCGTGAGTGACGGGCATACCAATGAACAGACGCAGGTTACTCGATTACTACATAAATATATTACAATTTTGCAAATAGTATTTTAATAGTTCTTCAGCCATTTCAGAAAAAAACTCTCTTCAACAAAAGAAACACGTTAGATTCTCATCTGAAATTATCGAAAGTTCACGGGTTTAATGAAAATCGAACTTATACTATACTAATCAGAGAACTTCGCTCTTCTCGAGGAAATCATTTCAGGAATAGAACTTCCCTTGGGAACGACGGAAAATGAATCTCGGTCGATTAGTAGAAAGCCATCTAAAACTAGCGTTCCAAAACCAAATTCAACCAAAGCACATTCAAAATTAGAGGCTAATTAAACGCTGTATTCCAGAATATCTTGATTTCCCAAAATTGTGGGACATCTGGAAAATACAACTTTGTATCATTGGAAGCCAACGAAAATGCATCCAAAATTAAAGGCTATAGGTAAAAAAATGTTTCAGCCCAACTTTTCCAAAAGTTAGGGCTGTACAAAATGAAACAAGTAACGTAAGAAGCCGTGGATTTTTAGGGCGACAAAATCCTTCGTACGCCTTCCTTCGGAGGGGAAGTAAAGCAGGCTGTCCCATGTTAGTAGATTTACTTGAATGTAAAAGATCTTCAAGCCTAAATGACGTCTCTGAGCTAAATTCAAATCGCCTGTTTCTCGCCCAAGAAATACTTCCTTTCTCTGCTAGTTGATGAAAGGAGCGTAGCGAAATTTGCGTGGTCAGACGGAAGAGCGGGGCTGATGGCCCGAGTCTCGCCACGTAAAATAAGGCAAATCCAATTCAATTCAATTCAATTCAAAGCCAGCGGAGCGAGTCTTGGCCTTCTTCTCTTTACGTGCCCGGGCGAGTAGCAAAAGGGGCGGCTCTTCTCAATGGCCGCGTCACGTTCCCGTCTGCTGCTCGCTCGGCCGCCGTGGTTGTCCTGCCCTTGATATTTTGGGAGGGCAAATTCAAAATGTTTTTGTCAAATGTGTCAAATTACAGATTTTGTAAAATGTCAAAGGCTACGCGCAGCTCGGGCTGCGATACTATTTTATTCATTAAACGATTATCCGAAAATATTTTTGCTTGAGAGTAATAATAATAATAATAATAATAATAATAATAATAATAATAATAATAATAATAATAATAATAATAATAATAATGTTTTTATTAATGGCGAGGCTCAGGCCATAGGGCCTGCTCTTCCGCCTAACCACTTAATTTACATACATTTAGAGAAGTAACATTTTAAGAGGGGAGGACAAGCTGTACATTTACGTCTGGGAGAACAAATCTAGGGACCATCCCGGCATACGCCTTAAGCGATTGAGTAAACCCAGAAAAACCTCAATCAGGATGGCGGCTTAGGGCCGAACATTAATACAACTGAGTATGTTATACTGAGTAGTGAAAGGGAAGTTTCGTGAAAGAGAAAAGAAAAGACGTACAGGGGAAGGGGTCAGAAAGTATAAATGATAAAGTTTGTGAGGGAGAGGGAAGAGAAAAAAAAGCGAAGGAAAGGACGAAGAAGAAGTAGGCGAAAAAGTGAAGTTATTTGAGGAACGTTTCAGAAAGCTACGTTTAGTTTACAGTAGCACTTTACATAAATATACAATAATTTTTACACCAGAGAAGCACAATACACTATAAGCTAATGACAACAGTAATTTTGAACACAATACTGGCAGTATTAAGGAACAATACAAAGAGTGCGGGTATCTTAACATCAATTTTGTTTATGCCAATATATTGTAGTGAGTATCCTGATGATGGTACAAAGATAGCTACAAGTATATTTTATCTGGAACGTCACTAATACTTTTGTGTATTTAACTAACAATTTCATTAGGGTACACAGAAAAATAATAATGCTCATAATTTAGGTGTGAGAGGGAATGGAAGATGAAGATAGAGCAATGAGGTATGGGGTAGAGTATGGTGTAGAGTATGGGGTAGAGTATGGGGTAGAGTGAGGTATGGGGGAGAGTTTCGTGCAAGACAAAATTAATAGTTACTGACAAATTTTAGGGGGGAAATTTCCCTTTTTTCCTTCCCCGTGGATCCGCGCCATGACACTGAATTCAGAAAATTCACCTTTAGGAAATGAAAAAGGCTTGGCAACATTGCTGATAAGTCATGCTCGAACAGAAAGAATCATTTTGTGTTTCTATTTCTCAGTTGCGTCCCAGCATTGAGAGATTGACAGCGTGGAAAGAGGCTTGAATGCGACTGCTTGTTGTTCAAGGTTCATGAAGGTTTGTGCTTTGTATGTATTAATTTAGAAGAAGAAATGAATCGCAACCATGTAAATAGCACAAATACGTTATGTAATATCTGCGCAGAATTAACTCTAAAGTCGCAAAAACCGAACCTTAATCCTCGGAGAAGGCAGTGCTATGATTTTTACTTTCTCGCACTTACTAACGTATTGAGAAAGTATTGTAATCGTGCGCCGGAAAACCTGTGAATTTTTGACACAAAACCTCCTATTGCAGGGCCCTGGTAACGAAAAAGTGAATAAATCCAGTCGTTAAATATACAAAAAAATTCATCAAACACGTTGTGTAGCCAGAATCCATGTTTTGTGCGACTTTCATATCGACTGACGGCAAAACATGTCTGTCCGTCCGTCAGTTTGTGCACAACGCAACAAATTTATTTTCTTTTGGATTTAATTATACAAAGATCAGTGTTAAAACACTCTACATTTGTTAAGGTTGCTTAAATCTACTTATAGTTAATTCACAATAAACTTACTACTAATCTTAAAATACAACTTACAGCACTACAAGACTGGTAGAGGTATCTTTATATGATAACTACATTATAGGTCGAGATCTGAAAATTTATTGAGGAATGTATGAAACGGAAATTTGTTTTTGATGCGGGTTCTGTAGATTGGGTTTTGGCAGAGTCTTAGAGGGGTTAGATTGGGTATTTGGAATGTTGTGGATAAAGTGCGTGGATAAAAAAATAATGTGGTTTGTTATCAATTCTAACTGGAATTCTTTATGAAGTTGTGAATTGGAGATGAACCATGGTGCATTCGTGGTGGTGTGGAGGAACTGATTTTGGACTATTTGGAGTTTTTTGGTATTCGATTTGGCTGCGCTGATTCATACTGTGCATGCATATAAAACTAATGGTTGAATTTGTAAATCAATAAGGCGGTATTGTACGGTAATTTAATATATCTATTTTTATTGGTTTTAGTTGGTATCATTTAAGTTTTGCTTGTATAACTTCATTGTCGATGTTATTTTTCCAACTGAGTCGGGTATCTGAGATGAGGTCTAGGTATTTTATGGGTTTGTTATGAGGGTGCCATTGCACGGGTTCTTGGTTCAATTGTAAGGGAGGTGGGAGGATGTAAGGCCTTAAGGAAACTATTTTGGCTGCAGTTTTTGACGTGTTGATTTTAATTTTGTTTTTGGTTGCCCAGCTGTCGATTTGGGGTAGGTATAACTGCAGATTGATTTTTATTGTGCTTGTGCAGGGACCTGGAGAATATATAGCGGTGTCATCTGCAAATTGAGCGGTTTTTATATTTCTATGTTTTGGTAGGTCGGCTACGTACACGTTATAAAGAGCGGGAGATAACGGGGAACCTTGGGGAAGGCCTACCTTGACTGCTTTTGGATTAAAATGATGGTTATCGACTGTGACGGCAAACGTTCTATTGTTGAGGAAGCAGGAATTGATTTGGGTAAGATAATGTGGAGTGCCTATTTTTTTTATTTTGTAGTTTAAAGCTTGGTGCCGTGTACTATCAAAGGCCTGAGAAATGTCGAGAAAGATTGTTATTGTGTGATAGTGTTTTTGAAATGCCGTATGGATGTTTTCAGTGATTCTGAGAAGTTGGTGATGCGTGGACACTTTTTCGGTGAATCCCATTTGTTCCATAGGCATGGCCTTTGTGTTATGGAGGTGTGATTTAAATCGTTTCAATATTATTTTTTCCAGTAGTTTAGATAGCGTGGGAAGCAAACTGAGTGGGCGCTAACTATTGGTTAGAGACGTATTCTTGTTTGGTTTTTGCACCAGAGGAATGATTGCATGTTTCCATACTTGTGGAAAGTAACCTAATCTAAGGCATGAGTTGAATATATTGTTTGTATAAGCAATAGCTGTTTGGGGAAGGTTTTTAATATTAAATTGTTAATTTTATCATGTCCAGGGGCTTTCTCGACTGGTAGTGATTTGATGATTTTATTTACTTCTAGGTGATGTGAAGTGTATTTTATGATGTGGACCGTATGTGTGATCGTTTGCTGTTTTGCTGATTGTGATATGACTGGGGTGCGGTTTCGTATTATTTAGAGTGAATGTGGATCCAAAGTAAATTGCTAACACTTCGGCTTTCTCGACAGGCCTATACACTTTTCCTGTTGGGGTGTCTAGTGGGGGGATGTTTTACTTCTTTTTTAGTATTTTGTTCGTGATTTGCCATATGGATTTGTTATTAGTGTTCAATGATTGAAGTAATGTTTAAAATTGCTGATTGTTGAAGTTTTTGATTGATTTACGTACAATGTTTATTAGTATGTTAAGTTCTAGTTTTAGTCCTGGTATTCTTAGTTGCGATCATAGTCTGTGGGTTTTGTTTTTTATTTGTATCAGTTTCACTATTTCTGGGGGAAGTTTATGTTGTTTATCATTGTGGGTACTTTTTGGTTTTAATTCTGTCTTGTTAATTGTGGTATGTATTATGGTGGTTAGTTGGTTGATTGATTACTCTATTTCTAGTGGGTTGGAAAGAATTTTGAATTTAGGTGTTGTTGAGCTGGTTATCTTGTGAAATTTTTTCCAGTCAACATTTACCATATTTGGGTTTGGTACTCGGGCGTGCGGTGGGAGTATTTGTTGTATAGTTATCAAGACCGGAATGTGGTCAGAGTCAAGTTCGAATAATGGAGTAGTATGTACATTTATTTTAGTGTTAGTTATTCCTATATCGAGGATATCGGGATTTCTTAAACGATCATGTGGGTAGTATGTGGAGCCCGGAGGTGAAATTATTTTGAGATCTGTGCGATTTACTATATGAGCTAATATTTTTCCATTAGCTTTGGTGTTCAAACATCCCTAACACCCAGTTGGTATTTTTGGCATTGAGATCCCCTAAAAGTATAGTATTATTTAATTGAAATAGTTTGTTAATGTTATTGAGATCTACTTTATGATTTGGTGGATTGTATGCTGCAATTATAGTACATATGGTATTTTTCATTTCGAAGTTAATGGCAACTGTTTCTATATAACCATTACAAGGTAATATTATTGGATAATGTTGAATATTTTTATTGATGGCTATTAGCACTTCTCCTCCTTTGCTTAGGTTTCGGTCGGCTCTGTAAATTGAATAGTTTGGTATATATTTTTTTTTCCTTTTAAGTGGGTTTCTGTGATGCAAATTATATCTACAAGATGTGAATTTAAGAAGTGTGTTAGTTCTGTTTGATTATTTGTTAGGTAGTAAGCATTCCAATTGACGAGAGTAAAATCTTTAAGGTGTTGTATTGCCATTATTTCCGTTAATGTAGGCGGAATACGAATTTTGAATTGAGTTGATTATGGTGTGTTTATGGCATTGATTATAGGAAGTGATTGCATTACTTATTGTATTTATAATGGATAGTTGTGGTGTGGTTCTTGTGGAAGGTTGGTTGTATTTGAATTGTTGATAGGATTTGGGCGGGGCTGGGACGTGGTACTACTAATATGAGTGAAGTTATTGAGAATTGGTGTTTGGGGGAGAAGAGAGAAATGGGAATTTGTTTGGGGTGGATTGGGTGTGTTGGAAATGGTTGGGTTTCTGGTTTGGCGGTTGTTTCGGTTGACCTTTTCTATTTTCAACGTATTGTTTTAGGTAAGGGCAACTGGAGCCTGGATTATCAGCCTGGTCGCTACCTTGGCAGTTCATTTTGTTACTTGTTCACGATTCGGGCAAGTTGCCGAGTAGTGATTACCCGAGCAATACGCGCAGCTAATTGAGTGGTTACAATTATTCTTTGTATGGCCATAATCCAGGCACCGCTGCCATTGTAAGGGACCTCGAAGTTTTTCCTTGTTGCTTTTACTGCGTGGTTACAAATTTGTTTAATGGCTAAAATATTGTCTATTGGGTCTTGCCCTGTAAATACAGCTGCAACTATTGGAATAAGTTTATTTTCTTTGTGAAGTCTGGTGATTTTTATCAGTAATGGAAAGAGTTCTTTTAGGTCTTGATATATTTCTTGATCAGTTATGGATTAGTCGACATTCTTGAACACTACAGGGAAAGTTTTATTCAGCGGGTCTTTGGAGGAATGAAAACTGGGTGTAGATTAGATACCTGATTAAAATGAGGAAATACGTAGGTGAGTTCAAACTTATTTTAATTTTATTGTTTTTTGATCTGAAGTGAAATTTGTGTTAACTTTAGATTGACGTTCTGTGATGAATGCATTATTAATGTCTGCTACTATGATTGGTGGTATTTTAATGCGGGTTTCACTTTGTTCTCTAGGGAGTTCGTTAATATGAGAGAATCTACTTGTTTGTTTATCAAGTTCACTTAGAGGTCCGAACCTATTTTTGAACGGTACATTAATTAGCCAGATGAGTGATGAGCCAATGAGTCAGATTTTTTATTTGTTTCACTGTAACTATCGTTATTGCTACTGGGTTCACGCTCTATATCATTTATTGTCACTGACCTTTCTCTAAAACCTGTGGAGTCTTTTTCTGGTTGCTGAAAGGTTGAAGGTAGTCTGACTTGAAAAGGTTCCTGGCCATTTTTTCGATGAAATGTTTATCAGAAGCACTTGTATGATTCACTTCATTAGTTTATAAGTTAACATTGTCGCGATGCGGCGCGTGACTCCCCGCCACTCCGTTTATTGCAGTGGCGAACAGCGAAGGAACGGTTTTAACGCAACAGATCTGACGGGGTCGCACAGGAGAGCTCTGACTTCCTCTCGCCGCCACTGTCGGACGGAGGATATGCTCAAAATTTCTTCAAAATTGATATTCCTCAATCGATTTGGCTGATGTCGCGGTCTATGAAATTTAATATTGTAATTCTGAGTAGTAGGTTCTTAATTCTGACTGTAGCGATTGGTCAACGCACCCCTCCTCCTCTACGTTTGTCTGGAGGGTTGGGAAGATAGAATCGCACCCGTCAATTAATGTGGGGGGAACTGTGCAAATATTTTGTCCCCCTGAGTAAGTTACAAAGCTTTTAACAGTTTGGATGTTAAAGAAATGAAGCAATCCACAGCAACAAGAAATCATAAATCATATCATTACATTATGTCCATCCAAGTGTCTTGATTCCCTAAATTAAAATGTAGTTTTGGAAACAAAAATTGATCGCGGACGTCTTCGGCCAAGTTCAGCTTTTGAACCGCTTGGACAGCCCTTATCATGACGAAACGTCGCAGGCGGGGCCTCACAAATCACTGTAACCAATCTTAACGGAGGAGGGTGTAACCTAACAAAATTATGAAGTACAAAATAGCGAACGTCCGTAGTTCAGATGTGGAAAGTTTTTCGAATAAAAATATATAGAATGAAACTATTTTATGAACATGAAAGTAAATTCATTGAAATATATGTATAAACGCATTCACTTCACCAGTTTTAACATATTTCTTTTTGACAAAAATACATTGATATGAGATAAAATAACACTCATTTTAGATTAATTACAATCTCATAGACTTTTTAATTTCAATATTATTTTTCCTACACAACCTATGAACTTTATCAAATGTCCAGCTTACTATAGATTTTATAAAAAAAACAACCTATCATAATTGCATATTTACAATTTTATGTTTATAAATTTTGCAAAAAGTTCGTAATAGTGTATTTCTCAAATCGATAAAGTTCTCCTAGGACCCATTTCTATAAAACTCAAAGACCAAGAGTATTTTTATCATTATAATTACAATTAAAGTAGATATTAAGCAATCAATTTACATCTCTTATCAAAATTGTTATTTTGCAATGTTCCACTCGCGGAAAAGTTTGGGAGAATCTCTGGCAGAAATAGCGCACATTTCGCAATTGTTTATAAAATTGTTAATTGTTGCAATATTGTGAATTCGCAATTTTCAATTCTGTGACTATGAAATGTGTCTAGTCGTATTCCGGTCCCGTTACTAGTCATGCAACACCATGAGGTCGATTTACTGTTTAGGTCGCCTGCGATAATGAAGGGGTAGGGGAGGTTTTTAAGGGTGTCTAGGTCGGAGTCGGGGATCGGTGTGTGTGTGGGGCTTTGTAACAGGATATCAGAAGTAATTTAGATGTGGAGGATCCAATACCGACTGCAATGCATTCTAGGACGGATGTTGGAGGGAGTTGGTTAGGGGTGTGTGGGATAGATCGTCGGATGAGAATTGAGGTTCCGCCTCCAGCGGATGAGATTCGATCGGTTCTTGTGGTGTAGTTAGGGATGGAAACGGATCTTTTGGTTGTCAGCCACGTCTTGTGTATGAATAGTATTCCGATGGAGTATCCTTTAAGGAATGGGGTGAGGATGAGATTTTTCTGGTTTACGCCGCCTCGCGCGTTCCACGAGGATAGGGTTAAAATTTTGGGAGGGGGAGCCATTAGTTGAGGATTTCAACTAATTTGATTCCTGCTGTAATTAGTTTTGTGATGATGTCCTCTGAGCCTTCGAGGATTTCGAGGAGGGGTTTTAGGTTGAGGATTATCTTTTTGACTGTGGTATTTTGAAGAAGGGAGAGGAGGTCTTTTATATCTTGGGTAGTTCATTGGGTAGTTTGTTGTTGGGTTGTGGGTTGTTGGGTTTGTGTTAGGTTGGCGGCAGAGGCGTAAGATTGGTTTTAGGGTCTTAGGTGGGGAAGTTTTGGAGTGAGTTGTTTGCGGGTGGATGACTTAATGATTTGGTCATCAGTGCTTGTCGTTGTTCTCTGGCTTTCACTGTGAAGGTGCATGTGGGTCGTAGGCAGGGTGGTTTAGGGAGCAGTTGATGCATTTTAGGGTGAATGGTTCGTCAGATGTGTGGGAGGGACAGTCTTCAGTTGGATGGGAACCAGCGCAGTGGGCGCAAGTCGCTTGTCTCCTGCAATCGGCTTTCGTATGGTAAGTCTTTGGCAATTTCTGCACTGGGGTATTCTGTCTGTCATCATGTAGTCTTCAATGGTCACTCTAAAGTATTCAATGCATGTTAGTACTTTCTTGATGACTCTCATTTCTTTTTTGTTTGTCTCTACTGTGTACAGGTCTATTGGTGTCAATGTCCCGTCGGTGTCTCGTCGTTGTATCGCAGTGATGTGGTGTGACGTAATTTTAAAGGCGGTCAAGTTGGCTTTGATAGCAGTCAAGTCGTATTTGGCCGGGAGTCCTTTGATTACAAATTTGTCTCTTTGTTCGCCTGTGACTCGGTTGAAGTGGTAAGAAATGCTGATGAAGAAAAGTCCTTTTAGTCTGGGGTCTCTAGAGATCTGGTCCAGGCGGTCCCTTATCTTTCCGTGGGCAGTCACAGTCATTGGTTGAATTACCAATTCTGTCCGAGTTGTTCTGCAAATGTTAAGGTCTCTTTATTATGTGCATGGGTATATTATATTCAGTGGTGCAGTGTGGACGCCAATAGTTTATTGTCTAATGAGAAAATGGATTATAAATAAATTGTTTTCAAAATTTTCGTTCAAAAATTCAAAATCACCGTTCGACGGAACGGTGGCTCATTTTAGGTAGATCATTTTATTATGTATTCCAAGAGCCAAGTGTTGTGCAGAGATATTCTTCGTAATCTTTTTTAATTTGGGGGAAATTGAATCACATTGTTTTTTTAATAGCACTACGTAGTTTTTTTCCCCTGAAATCAATAGTTCATGAAAAAAGAGTTACAATGATGTTTCATTTAGTAATACTTTAAAAGAGTAAAAATATATTTGACATGTTTTCAAACAATACGTTTACTATAAATTATAATGCTACTCACATTTAAATATAGAAATAAAACACGCAACTTCCCAGTACACACAAGTTTTAGAAACACGAATATTGTCTTCAACAATAATTTTTCTACTTTCCACAGACCCACCCCGATAATGAAGTCTGAGCCCCGGTAGGATGCACGTGTAGCGTGTTCCCATGATGGTCGATTCGCGAAAAAGTTTTACTCACCGTCAAAGAAAATCGTTTTTCATGGACAGCGGACTAAAGTTTTCGGATTACGGTTCCATAGAATACAATTAATGCTGGGAAAGACATGGATTTAATCGGATTGCGGACCTACGAAACGTTACTTTGTGAGAAGCACCTATTTTTTGGCATTCAAAATATTAAAAACGCTAGGAAAATTGTATTGAAAATAATTTATTTAATCATAATATACGAATGTGCCTTGCAATTTTAAACAATAATATAACAACAAAATATGCTTTCAGACTACTACATTCAATTTAGGGTATGGTAGGTATGGATGGCGCGAATAGTGAAAATTTTTTAAGCTTTTTTGCTAATATACACAAATGTGCGCATAAAATATCTCCCGTAAGCTGTTTTCAGCGTTTTTCTCTAATAAGATAATTTTCAATTAGTTCAGAAAATTGTGTCTCAAAATCTACAACTACATTTGATTCTTCCCCGGATTTGCTTTCCACTTTCATATTTTTGTCCCCTAATTTTTGAAAATATTACAACTCAACAAGCTCAGTCTAATTTGTATTAACTTTTACTCCTGCAGTTTCTCTATTATTCCTTTTGTAGACGAATAAACTCAATAATAATTAATATACGATTTTTTGTATCTTTATGTGAATAAGGTGTTGGTCACATTCATTTAAATATCTGTATTTGCACGCTTAAGAACGTAACTATGAAAAGTTGGACGTTATAAGTTCAATGTGTTTTCATTTTGTAGCATTACTTACAGTTTGGTTTTCACCGTATTCATTTGAAATTTTTCAAAATTAAGAAGTTTGCCACAACAAATCACGTTTTTGGAAATTTTTTAGAATCTTCTGGCCGGATCCGAAAACAAAAATATGTTCCCCATCAAGAGACCGAGGCGCGTCGAATGACACCTCATATGTCTCGAGTGGTGCATGAGAAGTGGTCAAACTGTGTGTGACCGATCCGCACAAACGCATACTCGCAGTTACTCAAATACTATGTAGGGACTAGTTGAATGTGGCGTCGCCGGCACTGTAAACTGTTTTAAAAGTATTTTCACCTGTTGAAAATGTATGTCATCCGTAGCTTTGTTCAAATAAGTTCTTACAGTCTCCAGCATTGGACATACCAATGAATCGTACTATCTACCTATTTTACTCCTGTTCAAATATTTCCGACCTCCAATGGCCGTAAATGTTACCTCCATAGGAGATATAAACTGCTAATATTACAATTTCAAACTTTTAAACGTCGTAAAAATACTTGGAGGTACGAATGATGCTAAATAGTTCGAATTTCGTACTATTACAGTTTTGTTTATATGCAAAAACATGCACAAAAATCATCTGTAAACTGGTCTTCAGCGTAATTCTCTAATACAATCCTTCTCAATTAGTTCTGAAAATTCTGTTGTGAAATCTGCTACAACTACATTTTATTTCCCCCCAGATTTGCTTAACACTTCCGTATGTTTGTCCCCTAATTTTTGGAGAGATTAAAAATCCTTTAAGTCAGTCTAATTGAGTTCACTTCTACTTCTACAATTGCTCTATTTATGGTTTTGTAGGCGAATCTATATAAACATTAATGGCGACCGTTCGGTATGTTTATATGAATAAGGTGTTAGTTATGTTTTAATAAGAATAAGTTGTTACTCACATTCACTTGAAAATCGGTATTTGCACGCTTAGGAATGTACATTTGAGAAGTCGAACGTAAGAACGTAAATGTGCTTCTGTAGCATTATTCACAGTTTGGTTTTCTCCGAATTTGCCTGAAATTCAAGTTCAATAAGTTCAAAGGCAACACTGTTCGTAGGTTTTTGCAAATGTATTTAAAAAATACTTTAATACGGATACAAATTAAATGAAATCTGCTGCGCGGCGATTCATTTGGGTGCCGTTGGTTTCATTCCCAGTATACTCACTAACATGAATGTACTTTGGCACAAGAGCTCTTTACGAGCTACGGCTACCGCCAGCGTCCCTACACTTTTCTCTGGTCTTCTCTGACAAGCGAGCTTCCTCATCGTAACACAGCAACAGATACTGGGATATTGCAAGGAAAGCGCAGAATTAATTTTTGCTCCGACTTGAAATTAAACCTGGGGTTGCGCCATGGAAAGCACGCACACTAACCCAAAGAGTATATCAGAGACTGCACTCAATGTTAAGGAAAAGCCTTATTCGCTCAACTTCCGGTGCTGCCACATTGTTCTGTATAATTTCTATTGGATAAACGGACAGCCAATAACGAAGAAGTAACCGGTAAATGTGAAATAAACCAGCAACGCGGGAACTTTAAAATTTCACTCCTTAATTTATTAAAAAAATCACAATATAATTATAAGGATTTTATGAAAGAAAAAAGTCAAATTAGGGTAGTAAAAGCTAGTATTTATTGAGCATATTGATATTACACAATTTCAATAGAATTAACAATTTTGTATTACACAAGGCAATAAACACAGTACACCAGCTCAAATGCACTTTTACTGGCGTGTAGACATGTCAAATTAATGTGAACACTATGGAATATTACATTGTTACAGAGCATTATACATGAACAATACCAACAATGTTGAAAAGAAACCAATAAAAATACATTACCACACATTCGCCTAGGTAAAACAAATAGTTATAATACAAGTGCTATTTTATTTTGCGAGTCGGAAAGATAGCATCACGAGGCCAATATATCAGGTGCCCCAATCCTACGAGCAAAATAAAATCACTTTCACCATGTGTTTTTGTAGAGTATCACTGACTTTCATTTTATTTTAATCCAAGAATATAAATCACTTAACACGTTCACTGCCCTAGGAGTCATACTTAGTTCAAAACACATAACACCCAATGTTTTTTAACGTCACACGTGAACCACATGTGAGTCGCAAACGTTTACAACTTCTAAGGCAAATATTTCCATGGAACTTGCCGTAGCTGCATAGATATTGAGTTGGACTTACTAGGACGGTCATAGAATTTGAAATACATGTGGACGTGTAGAAAAATATTTCAATTTTTGAGAATATAACAATAAAATTATTATCATAAAGTTGTTCGGACCTGCAGATACATTTTAATGTTTTCATAGGGACAGGGAATGTGTTAATTATGAACTAAGTTTCATTAAGGTCAGTAGTATCTGATTAGGTCACATGAAACTATTTTGTTTTCTTTGCTGCTTTCAAAGTATTATCTGACAATTGAGTATTGTCCCACTTTAAGCACTAGTGCAAAAACTTGAACTTTTAACATGCTATGCATGCCTTGAAAGATCTGCTTTTACTAGTTGCAGCCTAAAAATGTTTTTGTTAATCAATAAATATTTGACAAAATTAGTTTATTTACCCATGCCTAACTTACACATGCACAGTTCAGGGCGTGACTGTTCAAAGATGGGATCCATTGTACATTCATTTTTAAAACAATATTTACAAAGAATGGTATGTAACAGGTCAAACAATGCTTCTGCGCCACAATTTAATTCTGAAAATGGATCAAAGTTATAATATTTGATTGCACCAGGAACCGAACACTTACTGTCATTTAGGGTCAATTGTGAATGCTTCAAAAGCCATCTCTGGAAGAGGATCTGAAAAGCAAAAAATTCTTTTAAGAAAGATACTATGTCATCAAATGCATATTCTGAAAACTATCTACATCAAAAAGGAAATTGTTTCTTCTAATCTAGCATCTAGAATTACGGATTTAGAAAGCACAGGAATATCTTGCACGTAACATACACCAAAGCCACAGATACATTTGCCAGAATGGCTTAGGTCACCTGTTCAGTGGTACAAGGATCTGTAATCACCAACCACAAAAACATTTGTTTTTTTTATTTTCTACAACTTACGCATAATTGATACTAATAACTGTATATTCAAAGGAAAAACATCCATAAGAACTTGAAGTGTCACCTCACATGGGTTTAAAAGATCTGGAAATGGAGACAAATATGAAATTTTTCCCACCTTCAAAATATACAACAAAGTGATAATTGAGTTGCTTAAAGATTATAGCCAATACTTACCATTTACAAGGCTAACATACACATCTGCCACACATGATATAGCAGCAAACTGAACGGCCCAAGAACCTGTATTAATTAACAAGCCGATCAGATGGCCGAGATCGCTAAGGCAGTAGTGCCGGAGTGGTCTCGGACCAGGAGATCGCGGGTTCGAGTCCCGCCTCGGGCATGGGTGTATTTGTGTGTGTTTGTATGAGTGTGTCGTCCTTTCACCCCTCATTATCATCATCATTTCATCTTTTATACCCCCAGAGCTAACAGCCCTGGGGGATAAAAATTGGATTCAGTAAAAAATACTGATCCCCCCCAATTGAAGGGAGACTTCATGCACCTGCTACCGCGATATATGATACTGACCCACGGTAAATGCAGGATGTATGAACGCGTGGTCCTAGTTGGCCTATTCGCGAGAAAAAAAAAAGAATTAACAACAAATTATTACCTATACATTATGCTTTCGACAGCATGCTTTTATTTGCACTTCACACACATACAAGAAACTTCCCTTTTTCTGTTTGAATCGCTGCCTGTGTACAAGGATCTGAAAATTAAAAAATTATGGCAAGGAAGTCTCCCATCGAACTATTATGTAATTAAAATGAATATAACAAACCCAAAATTGTATACACATTTAAAATCTCAAACAAATCTGTCCTGTTTGAAGTTCTATTATCAACAGGGACAGATAAACTATAAATGTAAGAAAAAAAGAAAAAAATTATACTAAAAAATAGTCTTGCAAGTTACACCCACTGCTATTGGGTCACCTCAGTTAGTTCAAACAAGGGATCTGAAAATGAACGTGAACATTAAATGTTTAACATGCAATGCACTAGTGTTTACCAATGCAATAGTGTTTGCAAGTCGCGGGAATGTGCATATACCCGGCCTGAGAGATATTTAAAGAAAATAATTTGTGTATTTTTGAAAAACAAACAAACAAAATAATGCAGCAAAATGAGTTTTGTCATTATTAACCGTGCAATTGGTACTACCCGTTGGAGAAGTTTAAGAAAAAAATTGAAGCCATAATTGAGAAAATTGCGTTCGTGCGCTTCTGAAAATGCGGAATGTTGAGCCAATTCTAACAGAAAGATGTTGATTTTCCGAGAAACTGTATTACATTATTTAAAGCACATGTTTTCATAAATACAATAATGCAAACAAATTGCCACTAATGTAAATATTTACGACTGAGAGGCGTCAAAAATTAATTTTTTGTAATTTTTGAAAAAACAAAGGAATGGAGCGATATGGCGTTATAGAGTGCATTTAGCACTATCCATACCAAATTTTAAAGAAAAGTTTTGAGCTGTTTTTGAGAAAATCTTATTTTGAAATTTAAAAAATGCGAATATTGCAAGCAATATTGCACGAAAACTACTAAAAGATTTTTAAAAAATGGTCATGACCTAAATGAAAGAGTTAATTATGGAGAACAAATTTTAGTGAAGGAATAATCTGTACCTTCAAATTCGTAGTTGTAGGAAGACGCCGAAAAAAATCGAACTTATGCAATTTTCGCAAATTCAGAGTTAACCGTGAAAATTGTACCTATGCCACCTTTCAAGTGTATTTTACTCAATTAAAAAAAAGTATAAAACTGGAGCTGTTTTTTGAGAAAAGTTTGAAAATGTCCGGGGGGAAAATGTCATGTAAAGTATACAAATTTTGAAGAAAGTTTTTCAAAAATACTTTTTCGGTATCAAGGGACCCAAAAACGTGTATATTCGTTGAAATCTCGAAATAGATTTTCCGCAGCATTGCATAACTTTCTACTATGTGTACACTCCGTATATACGTACGCATACGAGAAAGTAAAAATTGGCACTTGTTGAACTTCATTTTTTCGCCCAACTATTATTATTTACACACAGGATTTATTGAAGCGGGTAATTTTATGGGGTCTTTGCCCCCATCGCAACGACTCTACGGCGCGAGATCAGAGAAAAAGAAAGAAATAAGTGATTGGAAAGAGGACATTGTTTGATAGATCAAAATTGAATGTCACGTTTTAATTGTTAAAAAAAGTATTTGGGCCTAAAATGCTTTGAAAATTATGCCACGAACAAGCTCAAGGATGTTTTATGTTAATGGCGTAAACCGAAGTTTGGAACCTTGTTTTGAACGTTGACATGCGAAGCTTTAAAAAAAAGCCAAAAAAATATTTAGAATAAAATGCGTTGGAAATCATGCATTGGACAGACTCAAGAATGTTACCTCTTATGTTAATCGCGTAGACCAAAGGTCGGAGCTTCTCATGAAACTGGACACGCGTAGAGAATCGTCAATTCGCCTTAAAAGTATGAAGTTAAAAATACGCTGCTGCTCCCCTGCTCGCGGGTGCGTCTTGTCATTTGCCATGTTCTCGCGAAAGTGAGTCAATTTCTTTAGAGAAGAGTGATTTTATTTTTCATAGCCGATCACTCAAACTTTAATCTTTAAATTTTAAAAAAGAGAAAAAGACGGACAGACGTTTTGCCGCCAAAGCGTTTTTTCGGTATCAAGGACCAACAAAACATGGATTCTGGCTACATCACTTTTTAAAGGATTTCCCACCCAATATTTACCTTTTCTGTCGCACAATCGCCGTTTTCAAGCGCACGCTGACATAACTTTCTCTTCTTAAGAAGTACCCTCGCAATGGTGAGAAAGTGCAAAATGTGACTTGTGTCTTACTCACAAAGTCAATCATTATTTTTAATGTTCATTATTATTATTATTACGATATTCTTGAAAATGATATTGAGTATTCTCAGTGCTTGACCTATAGAATTTTAGGTCGCCGAACGCACTCCAAATTAATTATTAATTTAATAGAAATTAATAACAGGGAGAGTTTCCGGGCTGATAGGCCGTGGTCCAGTTGTCCGTTAAACTGACAAAGCCTTTCAGCGGTTTAACGTCAAGTGGACCCCGACTAGGACCACGCACGCAAGCATCCTGCATTTACCGTGGCTCAGTTTTTTATTATCGCGGTGGCAGGTGCTTGCAACAACTTTTTCGGGGGACCAGCATTTTAGCTGGATCCGATTTTTATCCCCCACGGTTGTTAGCCCTGGGGGTATGGAAGATGAAATGATGATACGATGATAATGGGGGTGAAAGGACAACACATACAGACATACACAAATACATCCATGCCCGAGGCGGGACTCGAACCCGCGATCTTCTGGTCCGAAACCACTCCGGCACTACTGCCTTAGCGATCTCGGCCATCTGATCGGCTTTTTTATAATTATTATTCTTATTCTTATTATTCTTATTATTCTTATTATTCTTATTATTCTTATTATTCTTATTATTCTTATTATTCTTATTATTCTTATTATTCTTATTATTCTTATTAATATTATTATTATTGTTTAAAATTTTTATATATTTGTAACATAATTTAATCATATTCATTAACAATTAGTAACTGTGTGAATGAAACGATTACACAAGGAAATTAAAAAAATAGAGTTTATAATCATTTTTTTTACTTTCCCGTATACATACGTATACACGAAGTAATATACGTAGTATTTATATAGGGAAAATTATGTATTGCTGCGGAAAATAAATCTCGAGGTTTCAACGGAAATACACGTTTTGGGGTCCCCTTATACCAAAAAAGCGTTTTTTTAACGCCCGTCCGTCTGTGTGGCTATCCATCCGTACATTTGTGCACACCACTAGCTCATAAACCATACGTAGATTTTTTTCCAAAATGGATATTCCCTAGTCGGTCTGGCTCGGCTCGAGGCGCTGCGATTTTGAAAACTTTCTTCGAAATTTGGAGGAACCTAACGTGAAGTCCTCCAGGACATTTTCAAAATCTTCTAAAAATTGGCTTTAAATTTTTTCTTTAAATTTCTTGTAAAAATATAGTAAAACTGATAAAGGTGGCGTAGGTCCGATTTTCAGGAATAATTCTTAAATTTCGAAACTTTGAAAATTTTCGGGCGTCTTTCTATAAATATAAAATTGAAGATAAAGATTTTTCATTCAAATGGAATTTGTTCTTCAGAGAGTTCTTTCATTAAGGTCATGTACATTGTTTGAAAATTTTAGTAGTTTTCACGCAATATTGCGTGCAATATGTGCAATGTAAAAAAAATAACAAAACACGATTTACTGAAAACGGCTCCAATTTTTTCTTTAACATTTTTGTAGGGTTAGTGATAAATGTATTTTATGATATGACATAAATACCCGTTTCGTCTATTCTTTTGTTTTACAAAAATGTATAATTTTACTTGTCTCTCACGTTGTTAATATTTACATTACCGGCAATTTGTTCACATTATTATGTTTATGATTACATGTGCTTTAAATGTTGTCATAAAGTTTCTCGAAAACACAACCGTTTTATGTGAAAACTAGCTCAAAATGGTGCATTTTCAGAAACGCTCAAACGTCATTTTCTCAAAAATGGCTCCAAATTTTTTCTTCAAACTTTTATGCACACGTCAGGCTGCTGTTCACCCACTGCACCACTGTTCACCGCAATGCAAACTTTACAGCTCAGATTCCATTTCAGACACACTCACTTCTTCTACACCATCGCACAGTTCACTCTACTGTACACGGTCCACTGCGCTGACCACAATTCACAGCGCAGACCACAATTCACAGCGCAGACCAGGGTCCACTGCACTGCTGTGCGATGCAACACTTCACAGCTCAGCTTCCACTGACACTTCAGACTGCTGTTCACCTACTGCACCACTGTACAACGCAATGCAAACTTTACAGCTCAGATTCCACTTCAGACACACTGACTGCTTACTACTGATTACATACACTGACTGACTCGCGGATGCTTACTTCCGACTGCTCTCAGTGACCGCCGGCAGCGGCGCATTTATTCCTGGCCGGCGCTCGTCTCGGCACAACCGGCACTTGCTCCACCTTTCCACGCGACTCGCGAATAGCCCGGAACCGTCCAGTTCGGGGGCAGGGGGGCGCCGGCAGATGACGCAATCGGCGCAGCGAATCCCGGCAGATGATGCAATATTCGTTACAATAGTTTTTCGAAAACTCAAAAATTTCTTGGTGAAAAATCTTTAAATTTCGAATTTACAGTAGCGCTTAAACGCCAGTGTCTTAAAAGCGGCTCCTAATTTTTCAAAGAAAATTGCCATTTAGGATGAGGTATTACTGTTTTTTATATTTTTTAAAATAATATTTTCATTCTACTATTAGGAAACTGAAAAATTAAGAACTTTTTTTTACAAAAAGGACGTTTTTGAAAAATTATCCAAATTTAAGTTTTAGGAATATCTCTCACGCCGTTGATATGGACATTTGCAGCAATTTGTAAACACTATTAATACAATAGAGTGAGTATGTGAGTTAATGTACATAAAATTACTTCAAATGAAGTTTTTCGAAAACTCAAAAATTTTCTGTGGAAAAGAGTTTCTTATTTCGTATTTACAGTAGCGCTTAAACGCCATTTTCTTGTAAAAGGCTCCAAATTTTTCAAAGAAAATGGCCATTTATGATGAGGTTTTACTGTTCTTTAATAATATTAAAATAATATTTTCGGTCTACAATTAGGAAATCGAAAACATAAGAAAATGTCAAAAAAATGTGTTTTGGGTGCCGATAAATGGCAACAGACAAGAGTATGTGGCAAATCCGAACAGCTAGCCAAGACTAATGGAAATAGTCAACTAATGTGCCATTCTGTAGCACCTCTAGTTGTGTTAGTGTTTTTCCTATTTTGTTTCTGAAGTATCGGAACGCCGTTCCGTCGCGTCCTGTGTCCTGTAAATCAAGACCTGTGACTTATGAAAAATTTACTGAGCGAAATCGTTTAAAAGATGTGCAATAAGTTGACATTCAACTGGTATCTATTCCGAAGTAGTGCCACAAAACTACATTTGAACTTCCAACTGATTTTAAATATATTTGTAAGAACATATTTAGTAAGTCTTATACATATTTTCCTCAAATATGGGCTCTGAAAGGTATTCAGGAATAAGACTTAAACAACGTGCTGTTTAATTGTAAAATATAATAATTTCATAAAATGTTATCTTGGTTAATAAGTAAGTATTACCATGAGTACTTTATCCTAACTAGTCACTCACTTACTAGCTCCTACTAATCACTCATTTTCTGATGTTAAGAACATGTGAACATAATAACATAAACATGTTTGTTAAATTTGGGAATTGTACTGCATTGATATTGTTACTCAATACCAGTACCTACTTATTGTATCAAATATGTTTCATCAATATGTCTCAATGTTATTTTGAATCAAATATTAGTGTTGTATTACTAGAAGTTTAATGACTGCGACCTAACAAATGAATAAGAAAAACATATGATTAATATAATTCTTGTTGAGTTACTTTAAACGGAAATATAATGAAAATATTCAGAAAATGATGAAATGATCAATTATTATTAGTGCATCTTTGAAAATATTCTTCTCTGCAGAAAAATAAAAATTATGAACATGACTTCATTACGTGTAACTCTTATGAAATAATTATGGAACATAATTTTCTGAAATTGTGATCTTGTTTCAGATTGAAGGTGAAGAGTTAATTACCCACGACACGATGACGGCCCTAAGAAGTGATTTGGCTGCCCTGCAGTACAAGAGAGACCGTCTTGTCAGTGAGGTAACTTTTGATTTTTTGAAAACTTTTGTCTATGTTTCTGTCAAAATTCTATAATAATTTTAGCTTTCAATTGATGACATCTTATGAAGAGAACACCATCATATGATAGTTTTTAATTTTAGATGTTTTGAGGTGAAAACTAGAGGGATTTATCTGACTGTAGGTAAAATAGATGTATTCAAACTTTCGAGAAAATTTGGTAAGAATAATTTGTTTCCAAAATATTAAAAAAATTAAATCCTCAGGTTTTAAAATGTATTAACATTTATTAAAGTAACAACAGTTATTAATATTCATAAATATATTTTATAAGACTTGCACATACTATTTGGAACTTTCGTGTTCTAAATAAAAAAATGAATGTCAATATCAAAAGACTTTTCGTTTCAAAAGAGCTATAAAAACACCAAATCAACCATTAACATCATGAATTGAATATTTGTATTTTCATCATATTTTGAATTTCTTCATCATACTCCTCTTTACCTCATTCCTTTTAAAACATTGTATATGACCTTATTTAAAAAACTATTTTGATGAACAAACTTGTTTAAGGAAATTATGGTCCGATTAAAATAATTTGGAGATTGGTAGTCGTGTTTTTGAAACTGTTGCTTCGTATAATACGAGTATATGATTTGGTAATTTATTTCAAGTGTTTATGTTTGTGTCCGGGGAACACGTGCTGAGTGGTACACAACCTGTCATCATCGCTTCTTTCCACTCGCAACTGTCAATCACCAACGTCTTTAAATCGGGCCAGAGTGGAGGTATATAATCACACACTTTGTTGAATTATTTGTAACGATTGCGAAGTATTACAATACTACTTGAAACCGGAAACGTGTTCTAATCAACAAAAACCTTTCTCCCAAACCATGATTCGAACTCAGAAACTTTCAGTGTGTAAAAAGTATTCGAACACTAGTGCATTTTAACAATTACTGTAATTATTATGCAATAATTTACTTATAATTAATACATATTTCATCATAGTATTAACCTAAGTGTACGGGAAAGTTAATTCCAAAAGCATCAGAAAACCACACGTATAAAGCAGATAGAACTGTTGAAACATCCTGAAATGTGAAATCTCGAGTCGCAAGAAGTATTCAAACTGAAGCATTCGAAAGGATTAGAATATTCACAAGAACAACTGTAACGGTTTTAGCTCTCTTACTCCTGACCCGTGGGAAATTTGTGACGCTAGGAAGGGTAGACAGCAGTGCCCTTGCATATAAAATAATGTTTGATTGCTACTCGACAGGTGACCTCTATGTTTTATGAAAAGAAGTCGGTCGTAAAGGGAAGGAAACGTCTTTGGGAGAGAGAAAAAATATCAACAGGTTGCATAATCAGTATAAATCGTTGCGGGAAATATCTCATATTTTAAAGAGACCAAGGAACACCATGTTGTTCACCAGAAATGTTTTGAGACAAAGTGGCTGTCATAGATGAATAGCTAGAAGAAAATATTACGTAAATGAAGTCAACAGGACAAGGTTAAATGTCGAAAAAAATCTAAATAAAACGAGTACTTTTTGTAAAAATCTTATTTTTACTGACGAAATCAAATACAACATATTTTTGTCAGATAGACGAAGGATGATTATTTTTACTTTCCTTTACACGTAAGTTAATTAAAACTTTTTTGGTAGAAATCCTTAGCTGTTCGAATGCTTTTTACACTCACTGTAGATTTACTATACATTCACGTTACTCCTATACCACCATTCTAACGCCCATACAAGCAGTCTTGGGGCGTTAAAAATAGGCAAACATTGGCATTTGCAATTTTAAAAATCTCAGAAATTTTATTGTCATTATTTCAAGGTCTAATTTCAAAGAACGCATTTCATTAGGAAAACTTTTTCTTCTATATTGCATTTTTTAAAAGTTGCAGACATTTCTTTTACACTTTTATGTTTTTCTAAAATTCAGTACGTTCAACGAAAATAGGATCTGCGCCATTGTTATAAGCGTTAATTGCTCTATCTGAGAAGAAATCAAAGAAACAATTTGAGTATTTTTTTAGAAACTTTTGACAATGTCCTTGAGGCGCAGTTAAGTATCCCCAAAATCCAAATATCCATTTCAATTACAAGGACCCGCAACTTCAGCCAGGTCGATTGGGGAAGCCAGCCAGATCGATTGAGGAACCTGCGAAGTGTTGTTCACCGACAAACTTTTGCCGTAAAACTTTTTTAGGCAATAAATTCTCAAAACATGGATTCTGACTAGACAACGTGATAGATGAAGTCATTTACTATTTACAGATACAAGAATTATCCACTTTTTTGGCATCAGAGACCTAAAATACGAATTTTTCTAGCGAAAAATTCGCCGCGTTTCGCTGCAGCATTACATAACAACATTCTCTATACTACGTGGTAAATAGAACGACAGACAGTAAAAAATCGTAACCAATACCGTAGAAGCGAGTGGCGGATGGTGCCCCAACACACTAGAGGTTGCACCTTCATCGAATGACGGAAATGTAATTTCAAAAATTCAAAATGCAAATCCCAGGCTATTGTTGTAGAGAAATGGAATCGCATAACAGTCCTGCATATAGGGGTTCTTGCTTTTATGACAGAAATAATAACGATTCGATCACCTTCATGGAATGAAATGTGCATTCCGTTGAACATGTTTTAGAAATATCTGTAGTACATCTTCCTAAAAATTATATTACTTTGCATCTACAGTCCTCCAACAAAGAGACCAATACATTATTTCAATAATATATTCTTTAAAATAACACTAAACAAAGTCTATCAAAACTACTCGATATGAAATTGAAACAAAGGATTTAGGATACAGTGATCACGATGCACAAATTCTTATCATTATAGGAAATGTGATCACTGTCACATTAAATAATACACTTATGTTCGCTAAAAGTAAAATACAATTATTCATCAATTTCTTGCTGCAAGAGACATGGGATGCAGTTTAACAATACTGTTGATACAAACGAGAAATATAATTCTTTTTTCAACGCTGTGATTTCATTTTAACACTTGTTTTCCTCTTAAAAAAAAGAAAATAAATATTTCACGTAAAAACAATTCTTGGATAAAACAATCGAATTCTTTCTTTCATTCCTAAACATCATAACATATCACAAGATTTCGTCCTCTACTTTAAAAAATACAAATCATTGTTAAGGAAACTCATAAGGCAGGCTAAAATCATGGGACATGATCAGGATATTTAAACTCACACAATAAAAAAAAAACATGTGGAATATAGTAAAAATTCGACCAACCCAACTAGAAACATTGTAGAGAATGTTGTTTTAAAAGATAACGATAGAAATGTGAACGATCCAGCAACAGTGGCTAGTCTCTTTAACCAATACTTTTCAAAAATTCCTGCCGATCTCACTAAGTTTCTTCAGCCCCAAAATTCAATACCACATCTTTCCTATTTTAAACACAATGTTTATTTACGAAACTTCACCCAATGGTATTCTCAAAATAATAGGTAGACTAAAAAATAAATATTCGGCAGTTAAGATGAATTTCCGGATTGTTTGTTAGACTTGTGCGCCCGCCATTATACACCCGTTAACTCACATATTGAATGTATCCTTATGTCCAGGATTTTTTCCAGATATTTTTAAAAAGCTAAGATTAAGCCGCTTTTCAAAAAGGCAACAAAAATGAAATTCAAAATTATCGGCCAATTTCTCTTTTGTCGGTTTTTTCAAAAATATTTGAAAGTTATTTAAGATGTCGCATCATCCATGGATCAAAACGGAACACCTATTGGAATATTTTTATATCTTTCGGTAGCTTTTGACGTCTTTGATCATAACATTTTACTTTCAGTATGGAATCACGGAATTCGTGGTATTGATCTTGATTGGTTATGTTCGTACCTTAAACAACGATTTAGAGAGTAGAAATACCTTTTGAAATAATGGAATATTATGTACACAGCTTGCCGATTCTTTGCCAATTGCATGTGGAGTCCTGCAGGTGTCGATTTTAGGCCCTAGTCTCTTCCTACTATACGTAAACGATACGCCTTCAACGATTAGAAACGGAAGAACAGTTCTCTTTATGAGATGATACGAATATTCTTTGCAATAAAGAAACAGTAAATAGTACAGTATCACATATTTCTAATTGCTTTCGTAATAACACATTAATAGTAAATTAAAATAAAACTGTTTCAATGCAGTTTTCCAATTCAAATAAACACCTCTTAGTCCATTGAAATTGAACGGTGTGCCATTCACTGATGTTAAAGCAACAAATTTTAGTTCTTTCAGTTCAGTCAAACCTTAATTGGAACGTCCATTAAAATGAATTAAACACTAAATTAAGTCCTTTATGGTACGCTTTCAGAATTCTTTCAAATTCAGTCAACCTTCACACTGATCGTTGTATATATTTCGCGAATGTTCATTCCCACCTGAGATATGGCATAATATTCTGGGAAAATACATCTTATAGCTCCCAGACGTTTAGATCACAAAAACATTGTTCGAATAATAAGCAAATCCCACCCACGTGATTCTTGTAAGCCTCTATTAATCTAGGTATTTTACCATTATCTTGTCTCTTGATGTATTAATCAGTGATTTTTGTCAAACTTAAGGGCGGGAATATATTTTCACCCAACGTTGATGTCTATAACTACTACATTCAACGTAGTAATCATATTCATCAGATGGCAGTATCAACAACTAACTATCAAACATCACACACAATACATGTACATTATTTTACAAAACCTTGCCAGATGACATTAAACGATTAGATTCCATACAACAGTTTTAGTCCAAAGTAAAATCTTTTCTGTTGCACAACTGTGTCTACACATTTAGAGACTATACCGAGCATCCAAAAGGAATGTAATATTAATATTAATAATGACATTTAATGTATTATTTACCATTTGGATTGTATAATTCTAAAAATCTGTAACTAGTATTGTCCTTCAGCTTCTGGGTCAATGACCGCCATCTCAATCAGGTTTTCGTCCAGTTTCCCTGATCCATGAGCAAATGCTGAATGGAATCTTGTTTTGTTTCTGGACATAAATGTAACTTCAAATTCACTTTACCTCAAATTAACTCCCTATCTCACGTCACACACAGTTTTAACTGTTTCTGTGGCGTAAATAAATAAATATTTCAATGGCTGAAGACCAGAACGGTATAAGTGACATTTTATAAATTCTGAGAAATCTGTTTAAGTTAATGTTACTATAAAAGTGTCGTGCTAGGTTTTACCATTATAACCACGGTATTTCAATTGTTCATTAAACAACTAAAATACATTTCCATTAAAATATAGCCTAAAATAAACACGTTTTCTCAGAATTTATAAAATGTCAACCTATACCGTTCTGGTTTTCACCCATTCATATAATAAAACTGTAAGCAATTCAAGTAAATTGATTAAAAAGTTCGACTGCAGCACATTGCAACAAGCACTAATTCTTCCTCACAAATAAAATATTTAATTTTGAAAACTTCACTATCCTGGTATACATGGCAATGATGAAAGAGTTTCGACACACATTTGTAGTTACAAAAACATTCGCAAACTGCTGCCCGACCAGCTGCAGACACACTGGCTTCCGCGAGACACTAAGTGACTTCCATCCAGGACGGCCACCTTCAATCTAAGAACTCATCAAATGTACGTTTTGAATCAACAAAACTAATATCAAATGAAAACCAATTTTCTAAATATCATAAACAGAGCATTGGATATTGTTAATAATGGACTGAACTTGTGTACATTCAATAAGAAGCGATATTCATAAAATTTTGCATTGAGTCTAACGAAGACAGAATATTGGGATTTTCCTGAGACTCCCTCTGTCGCCGCGCAGCGCTAGGCAGCGCCACCGGCTGGTTGGGCAACCGAAACGGCCTATGTCGCCCGTGTTAAATCGAAGGGCCAGAGAGTAACTGCAGTAAACCCAGTAAACAGCCAAGAGTCGAGAGCGTGGTGCAATACCCGGCAAGGCACCCTACGCCAGAAGGGCGCTCTTTGGTTTCAAAATATTTTCATATACAACAATATTGCTGCAATATTTTGCACATTGAATAACATTAAAAAGAAAATGTATATTACTAAGATATTATGATATCTTTTCCGATTATCTGGGGGTTGTGAAACCGTGCAACCAAGCCCTAGCCCCCACTGAAGACGCTGTAAACATGTTCGACTTTTGCTATTTTGGAAAATATTGAGAGATCAATGAATATGGAACTTGCTCCATTTTATATGTATATTTCCGTCTTAAAGCAAGTCGAAAAAATTACTAATATTATTGAAATATATGCCGTTTAAGATGTCTTTAACCAATATATTTTATTAAGAAGAAAATCGCTATTTTTAATGCAGATGTAGGAAGACTCCGAAAAATTTGAGGAGTTGCCCCTGCTCTTTTGCTATTTTCAAATAAGCAGGGATTTCAAGAAAATGAGACCTTCGTCATCATTTTAAGAGTTCTTTACGCTATCCGTGGACACTGTTCAATCAAAAAATTTGGAGTGACTTTAAATAACAAAATTGAAAATTTAATTAAAACTTCGTGTAAAGTACCCCAACAAATCAAAATATCCGTTTTTAACTCATAAGGCTTAGAGTTCGTTCAGACTGGTCGGAGAATATCAATTTTGGAGAAAATCGTCTGAACGCTTTAGGTGCTACCGTTGACGAGAAACTGACGAGCAGAGGACGATCTGACACAAACGTTTCGCCGTCAGTCGATTGTTTAGTGTCAATGGCTCACCCAACATGGATTCTGGTTATACAATTTTCTATATGCTACATTAAATAGCATCCACTCCCCACTTAAAGTCGTGGCAACTGAGTGATTCCTAGGTATTTTATAATCCAATGGGTTCCCTAGACTTCCCCATAGGACAGTGAAGTTTCTTTCCTGCATTTACTACCAGCAATGCTTAATTGCTCCATCGTAATTTACAAATTGTGTGCAAAGTTTAATAGTTTCTCAGAGCTATTAACGAGATAGTATGTAGATCGCCTCGAGACGTAAACCCCAGGGTCTTGAGGGCACTGACTGTGAGTATTGGCAATGCCCCAGAGTTTCCAACCATCACTGGCAGGATTCTGGCGTTGGGTACTCCATGACGTTAGGTTGTTAGGGGGATGACTGATTGGTATTTTACCACCTTTTCCTCCCCTACTTTCAGAGGCTAGACCCATCCTCGTGGCGGACAGTCACATCGACCACGTGGACCCCTTCCCGGATTTTTATTACCAGGTCAGGTTTGCGTCTAACCCCTTCGGCAACGGGGAAAGTGGCTTCAGTGGACACCACCATGTCCGATTTCCGGAGCATCTTCCCTTCTATGAAGTTCTTGATCTCGTCATGACGCTTTATTCTTGCTGGCTTCGTAAAAATGCACTGACCGAGGATGTGATTCATAGTTTCTACAGCTGTATTGCACGTCCTGCAGTATACATCCTCTCTGGGCCTTCCTCTACTAAGAGTTGTTTTAATGGCAGCGGTATTTGATCTCAATTGGAGTGCAGTGATATGGAAATCAGGTTTCAGAAGATGATAATCTTTTAAGAAGGCATTTACAATCGGATCGCTAATATGCGCCCTAACCGCTCTCCCTTGGGATCCCAGCTTCTCCCAGGCGGCTACCTCGTCATCGGCGCATTTCTTCTTATAAGCCCTTCAGTCTTGTTCGTAATAGGACCAGTTGAGTCTCAGTGATTTTGCGGTCTTTAGTGTCCGTTGGTAAACACTCGGACAGGAGCTCAACCATCTGCAAATAGGATCTGCAGATTTTTCTAATCGTAATCCTAGGTTCAGCGCAACTCTAGGAACGTGTTGCGCGAGCAGCAGCAATCCCAGTCCTCCATCTCTCTTGGCCAGATAGAATAAACCATCTACAGTACCCATATGCACATGTAGGAACTGTTTGACTGCCAGTCTGATTTGACCGTCTCCTTCCCTGAGCATCGACAGTGATGGCATGGATAGGACCAATTGATAAAGGTAATGTGGCATCATGTAGGTATGAAGTAATGCCAACTTCTGAGTAGGCTTTAAATGCGCCTTTAGAAGCCTCGACACTATTTTCATCAAATTCGATATGGATGCTTTAGATGGTAAGCCGTTCCAGATAGAGTAGTTCACTCCCAGGTATGTAAGAGTATGTCATTGCTGGCAAGGGGAATTCTCTCCCACAGCCTTTCCAGACAGGGATCCTCAATGAACCAAGATCGTTCAAAAGTTGTAATTTGAAATGATGAACATTTCGCGGCGGACAATGTCATTCCGATGGCCCCAAGTTATTCCACCACAATAACCAATTCTTGAGCTCCCATCCCAGGGAATCTTTTGCTAACAGCATCAGATCGTCAGCAAATGCTAATACGGACACACCCAATAGCGTGTATCCTGACGTATTTTCCAATTTCTCAAGCAGGCACTCCATGGTGAGATTAAAAAGGAGTTGGGACAAGAGATCCCCCTGTTTTACTCCTCTACGAATTGGCACCTCAATTCCTTCCGAGGGGTGCTGAATGATGGTGGAAACATCGGCGTAAGAGTCGATTACTAAATTGGTAAGGGATCTCTTTCCTGGCCGGAACCCATCGAATTGCCGTGTGAGGAACAGTGCTTTGGATATATCTAGCACAAAACCTACTCTATCATCTGTTTTTTTCATGTTACTGACTGCTTCATGAAGAATTTGAATATTAGCGAAACAGCCAGGTTCATGGATAAACCCTTTCTGGCGTGGATTGAACTTCACCACGGATCGAATGCGTTTGCCCATAATGCCCCAAAAGATTCTGCACAGCAGAGAACTAATTGTGATGGGACGATAGTTAGTGACCACCGTATTATCCTTACCCTCTTTTGGTATAAGGATGGTGCGATTAGTTTTCCACCCAAAAGGCACAAAGCCACTGTATAAAATTTGGGTGTACAATAGGGATAATATTTAAATTTTTGCTCCTGAAGGTATGTGGCGAACTTTTATCTTATCAGGTCCTGGAGCCATGGCATTTTTCATCCCAGTCAGACGACTTTTAATTTCGGCAACTTGCAACGCGTATAGAATTACGTCTGTGTCCTTTTCAGGTGTCAACAATTTATCACCCTCTCTTAATTCGGAAAGTCGAATCGGGGGCGTGTAACCCCAGATGGATTTGTACAGGTCATTAACATCATCCCTGTCAAGGGGCTGTTTATCGACACTATTGACTGTTTATCGATGCCCGTTCTAATGCACTTTGCCAAGAGCGCTGGATCATTCTTGAAAAGGTCCTCTGCCCTAGCAGAAAGAGTAGGGCTTCCTAGCGCGTTTGCCTCCATTTCTATGGGACCTTTTAGAACTGATGCTCGTGGTTACAGAGGAGCCGCCCAAGATCTCCACTAACTTGGCATAGGTCTCGTCCAATTGGTCCTGGGATACAATATTTGTTTTGAGTTTATTTCCCACCTCGATGAGCTCTTGATCTACATTAGTTTTAGAAATGCCCCAGGTTCCTATCCAAGTTGAAATATTTTCCTTCCAGTTAGGCTTGGCTTTTAGTGTGGCTCCGTTAAGACAAGTTTCAGTAGTTACGTCTCTGGGCGTCATAGCAGCCGAGGACTCAATAAAAGTTTGGTCCTATCCTAACCGACCAGCGGTGTCGGAATGGGCCACGTCAACAGCAGATAAAACAGAATCAAAGAGGACGGGCTCAGCCGATAGCTCCTGATTCATCTTTGAAACTATAACGGCCTTCTCGTTAGGGGATCGCCCCCAATCTGCTTCCGGGGAGGCAATGTCTACCATTGCGAGTTCCTCAGGGCCACTGCCGATAGGCCGAGGTTTTGGACGGGAATCGGTGTAAGGCTGTTTGCTTATCTCGATCTTTAAAGACTTTTCCACACCCTTCGGACAAGTGTCAGAGCAGGGAATCATCGGTTTTCTTCCTGTCCCAGTGGTAGGTCTTCGATGCAGGGGAGAAGAAGAAATCAGCATAGGGATTTGGCTTACGACCCTGCGAGGCGATGAGATAACAGCAGCACTAGAAGAAGGTCTAGCTAAATCATCGGACCACCGACCGCCAGATGGGGACGAAGATGACTCTGCACTAGCTACAGCTTCAATGGTTGCTAGATATCATTGATATGTAGTCTCTTTTCTTTTCTCATCCACCTGTCGGGCGGTCTTACTCAGTAGAGCGGCCAAATTCTCATTCGACGTCTCTGGTCGCTCTTTCTCCAATGCCGCCATTTTCATAATTCCCTCCGAAGAGAAGACTTTCCATGCTCTAGGCACAGCAGTCCTACCACTACGCTGCGCCTTGGCAGCTCGAGCTCTATTAGCTGCGTCTGAATGAACATGGCGCAAATGTTGTGAGAGCCCTGATTTGGTTGCGAAGTTGGCGGAGCATAACTCGCATACAAAGTCTCCTTTAGATTCTTTCGGACCCGGGCACTTAGGGAAATGACTCACAGCTGATAGCTTACCTTTGTAATTCTTGCTGCATTTGGAGCATGAAAAGATTAGGGAGATATTGCTATGGATAGTATCGTGATGCCGAACCATGTTATGCAAATCAGTGGCCATGTAGCCACCCCCTCCTTTCTGGGCACAATGTGCGCAGCGCCTCGCCTCGAAGGGAATCCTAATCATGAACCGTTCCAAGCTAGGGTCGTCATGAATGGTGGCCTGTTGTTCACGTGGCTCGCCACCATGCGCACCCGCGACCGAGACTTCGTTAATAGTATCCGCTGCCAGTTGCTCCGAGGCGCACGGCGGGGCCGTGAGCTGCAGACCCTCGACCTCCTTCCCCCTTGACGTGGGATCCCCGAGATGGTTTTTCTGTCAGGGATTTCCTTCCCTGAGCTAGATGCTCCCGTTTTAAGGCGCCGGAGACTCACGTATCCCTCTTGGCTGCACCTCAAGTTGCCCTGAGATGCATTACCAGGGGTCACCGCGCGGATGTGAGAGTGGACTTGTCGGCACCGCAACGGCAAACCCATTACAGGCGGCTATTACGGCCATACGGTTGCGATCCCATTACAGGAGGGCTTCCCAGTACTTACTGGGGTAGGTTTACTAGCTTCGCCTACACCACCGAAACCCTGGGCGACATCGGACCCCCAAGGAGGAAGTGATTTAAGCAGGCATACGATTTATCCACTTTTACATTAGCAGAGCCTAGCAATGAGAGATTTTCTGTCGAAAAATTGCTATTTTTTCCTGTTGCATTATAATACGTTATCATGCATAAGTAGTACGCGAGAATGTAAAAGTATGTAGTTAAATAAATACTAAGTAAATAAAAATAAACCGACTTAGTAACAGACTTTCAAACACCGCATGATAATACCCACCGCATGATAACGAACCGCATGATAACGAACCGTCTGATTTGCAAATAGTGCATTGTAATGAGTGGTAATTGCTATTGCAGCTCCAAGACATGCGGACGCAGCTGCGATCGCGAGACCAGCGGGCGGTGGAGCTGCAGACGGAGCTGGAGCACCTGCAGGAGCAGGCGGCGCGGCAAAACGCCGTCATCGCCTCCCTCCGCAAGCGAATCCAGGTGAAGTGGCGCCCCCCCCCCATGGCATGCCCCCACCCACAACACCTAGAGGCTTTCAAGAAAAGTAAATTTGGGAATATAAATTACACGAGTCTTACGGGGTCGTAACGAGTTTTACGCACTTGTGTACTTGTGCCTTTGTGTACTTGTGCACTTGTGCCTTTGATTACGTATGCCATAATAGGGTAGTATATTACCTGTAACAGTAAAGTCTGTTCAATAAAAACAATGTAACAGTGTAAATAGTTTCACAGTGTAACAGATTATACTGTTGACAATTTTATCGGTTACAAGCGTCTGTAATAACCGTTAACACGCGACCCCGCAGGTTTATTAAGTGCACTTGTACCTGCCTGTATGTTAAGAAATTTAATAGCCTTCGTGTTATGTTCTTGGGGATGATAAATAATTCATTCGGAAAAGTTAAAGTATAAAACGTTTATTGTATCCACAATAGGTAAGAACGCGCGACAACGTATTAACGGTCACTCGGAAACACGTCGAGGAGAACGTCCGTCCGCTACGATTGACGGCACGCTCGTTGGAGCAAGAGAATGGCAGACTGCGCCAGTGCGTCGCGTGCTACCAACTGTTGAGCGCCAAATCACCATCACCAACAGCAAAAGAGGAATACATTTAGGGTGCTTATACAACACTTAGCAACGTAAATAAACAATCGATTCGTTGCAAGTCAAATGTTTATTAAGAAAAAACTAACAATATTTTGTACAAGTCAGATTTAAATAATTCAGGATAAAAGAATTTTACGTATGATACGAGAATACAAACTCATATTAGTTTGGAGGATACTTGTAATATTAATAGTGCAGTTAAAAATGTGTATTAGATAAAATAAACTCATTTTCGCGGCATTCCACCACTCGAAACTCTTGTCCAGTAATCATATTTACTGACGATCTGACGGTGTCGCCACTGGAAGTCGACGCGCTAGTTCGTCATCGAAAGTCATTTCTTTAAGTATCTTTAGGTTCAGGAGAATTATTTGCATCCATTTTTACTCAAACCAAGGTATACGAATATTATTTTAATAGATATATTGCACGCAGTGTTGCCCACCATATCGAAGTAAGGTACCGCAACAACAGCATCCGTTTGTTTACTATCGCAGTAATGTAATTTTTCGCATAAATCGTGCGATTTTATGGTGACCGATAAAATGCTGAACATACCACGAAATGTTAGTGTTATTACTGCCTCGTCCAAATGAAAAATTTCTGCTCCGTTACGCTCCGCCTCAAATTTTAACTTTTGGCCTCTGCATTAATAACACTCATAACCTCTCTAGATATGTTAATTACTATAAACGTACTATACTGTTATGGCGCGAAATTTTACGAATGATACGAGAATAATGCTTACTATTCAATTAACAATCAGACTGTCATTAAATTTGTATTTCATATTGTTTTTGTCCAGGCATTTTTTAGACAGTTATTTTAAAAATAATTTAATACACTCACACATCAGACAGAAAAAATATAATTGCTTTAAAATCTTTTAATAAAATATTCTATTAATTTCTTGTCTTTCAACTCCCTTAGTTTCGAGGATTTATTTTCTTCTTCAGGAGAGTATATTTTTTCATTTTTTAAAGTACGTTTCTTACTCAATTTAAGAATAAATCCAAGAGTTCCTCAACCTTTCATGAAAGCCTTTGCATTCTGTAGTGTTAGAGACCTGTGTGAGCAAGTGCTATGCTAATTGGAGAATTGGATTTTTGAAAATTTTAAAAATGTTGCGATTTAATGTTCAGTGGTCTTCAGACGTCCACTGACACCACCGACACAATATATAAGTACTTCGAAAGGAAATACACTATTTGATGTGTGACCGGAGTGGGCTGCACTGTAATGCCGCATTTGGGATTATCTATCTATATTTTTAATTTTTTTTCGAGGTGAACTGTTGAAATCTTCAACAAGACGAAGAGGAGCCAGCACTCCTCAACAGTGTGAGATTTTTACCCACTAAAACCACAAACCCTTTGTGTTCCTGGCGTTATCCACCCTGGAACCGCAGTTATACATTACTTCAGGATGGTGCCAGCTGTATTACTTCGAGGTGCTATTCAGGTTCAGCTATGACTGGTTCCTTTCGTCTTCTTCCTTCTTCTTGAGAATGGCGGTGATATATTTCTCTATTGCTGTCCACTTCGCCTTGTTACAGATCATTAGTGTAAACAAGTTTTCTGGTGAGACATTACACCCGACCTGCCGTATCATGCGATGCCTTAGCGTGTTTCATCTCGGGCAATGGAACAGCGTATGTTTGGCGGCGTCCATTTCATGGCTGCAGTAGAAGCATACCGCGTCTTCTGTCTTTCTGAATCTTTTAAGGTATGCCTTAAAATATCCATGCCCTGTGAATGCCTGAGTTAAGTGGTATGTCACGGACTCATGTTTGCGGCTTATCGATTTGGATACATTCGGGATGAGCCTGTGAGTCCATCTGCGGGTCTCCTCTCTGTCCCAGCGTTTCTGCCGGCGGTGCATAACGTTTTCTTTAGCTTTTTTAATTGCGCTATCCTTATCTTGTTGTGTTCGCCTTCCGTTGCCTTCTTGCTCATGGGAGTAGTCGTAAACTTCTTTCCTTTCTAGAGCAAGCAGGTCAATAGGAGGGACGCTCGCCAGCAGAAGAACAGCACTTCCGGATACAGTTCTATACGCCGATGTTATGCGTAGAGCTCCTTTCCTCTGGACAGACTGCATTTTCCTTCTCAGATTATTGTTTTGAAGGGATTCTGCCCAGATCGGAGCTCCATAGAGCATTTTCGAGTGCATCACACTCATAAGAAGTCGTCTCTTCTTGTCGCTGGGGCCCCTGGTGTTCGGCATCAATCTTGAAATCGATGCTGCTATACAAGTCGTCTCAGTAACGTGTGGTGCAAAACGTAGCTTCCTGTCAATTTCCATTTCTAGGTAGCGAAGGCTCTTGCGACATTGCATTATTCCCTTGCCTATTAGGAATGTTGGGTTGGGGTAGGATCGTCTGTCCGTGATGAGTAATGATTCCGTTTTATGGGCTACCTTACGGTTTATTGGACGTCAGCCACTCTCCTCAGGGTCGTTCACGATGACCTCTAGTAGGGCCGACTTTTCCGCCATGGCCACTATTATCGCATCGTCTGCGAAGTCCACTATTGAGGCATTTTGCGGGAGTTTTATGTCCAGTAGACTCTCGTACATATTATTCCATAAGACAGAACCAAGGAAACTTGTGGGATATCACTGGTTATTTCATTTTCAATATGTTCTCCTACGCACTTGTAAATTGTCTTTTTGTCGCTTAGGTAGCTCCTTATCATTCTGGTGAGGTCCTCCGAGGTATTCTTCTCTAGCAGAGCTTTGATGATTTCCTCCCATTGGGCCGAGTTAAAAGCGTTCCTGATATCGAGCGTAACGAGGGCACAGAATTCTTTGTTTGCTCCCTCTTTGGCTCCTCTGACCTTTTCTACGACTTTCTTGATGGCGTCGATTGTCGATCTACCTTTTCGAAAGCCATATTGCGTTTTCGACAGATCGCACATTTCCTCTAACCATGTCTGTAGTATTTCCCGTACAGGGTCCTCGAATACTTTTCCCATCGTGTCTAGTCTATCTATATCTATCTACCTACCTACCTACCCTACGTACCTACCTCTCTGCAATATATCTACTCGTATGTCCGCGTATGTCTGCAGAATCAACAGTACATATACGTGCTCCCAGATCAACTGGACAACATCTTAAATTTTTGCTGTAATCTTAATTTGCGAAACTTTATTTTCCGAATAACCTCCAGCAAATTTTTACTTTCCTATTAAAGTGTTACCCTCTTCAATACAGCGTTTGCCTTTGTTCCATTTTGTTAGTTGAAGTGCAAGCCGTTTTATTAAATAGATAATAAATGTTTGAAAGAAAATATTTTAAAAAATAGTCATTTGCTTCCTTCTTGTGAATCCATTGATGAACCTGTAATTTACATTGACAAATAATAAAGAATATTTGATAATAAATAATATATTGACAAATAACAAATAATATTTTGATATTTTAGGACCTGGAGGAGAGAGAACGTTTTCTTGGAGTCACACATGGACGAACAGAAGCAACGTTGCAAACATTACAGAGGGACAATCGATACCAAGAAGAGAAAGTGAAAGAGTTAGAAAAGAAGGTAAGTTGATCACTATGAAATGTAACCAAAAACGACCGTTGATATAATATATTGTTTGAACATGAATAAGAAATATATTTAGTAATATCTTAACGATAATAAAACTAAATACAGTGAAATTTCGCTGAATGTGTACCTCCCTTGAGCGGACAATTTTCAAAATTCGAGGCAAAAACTGCTCTCTCAGAAGCTCTATAATTGGGCATATCTCTTGAGCGGATATTTTTTTCGGTCCCGAAAGTTTCGGGCGTAGAGCGTTTTCACTGTAGTTTTCTTCTATACTACCGTAGCAATGAGTAGTTACGTGCTTTTTATTTAGATACGAAATTTGGAGTTGGAATGTCACTCTGAAGAATCCATGAAGGAAGCTCATCGAAAAGCATTTCATGATTTGATTCGGCGATTGTCTTCAGCTCTGGGTTTAGAATATTCCGAAGCCATGGTTTCGTCTCCAGAGAGTTTGATACACAAGACAACAGAATTAGTACAGGTACGAAATTAAACTATTTTTATTCGAAAACGTGAATTAATTTTGGAAAGATAAATCTTGGACGAATTTTATCAATTAGGAGACTAGTCGACTACGTTCGCATTCCACAAATATCGCGGATACACTTACGAGTGTTGAAGCTGAATTGCGAAGTTGCCGAGACGCTTTGGAACGGGCTGCGGCAGATCGCGACTCTCTACAAAGACAAGCGGCATCTCATCTTTTGGAATTGGATCGATACAGACAGGTAGAATTATGGCTAATAATTATGATGATCGAGACAATTTTTTATTATTATGATTATAATATTTCTACGTCAATACATTCGGCTATACATTTTTTAGGAGAAAGAATCGTTGGAAATGCAACAGAGAGTTGCTGAAAGAGAGTTGACAGAGTATAGAAACAAGTTATCACTCGCCAATCGAAGTTTAGGATCCGCCACTGGTAGTGTTGCAGCACAGGAGGCAACAATCTGTCAACTTCGAGGTAAGTTTATCACTACTTCTTAACAATACTTAAATATTGGAAACATAGCATCCTTTCCTTAAAGAGTGCCAAAGAGTTTCTTGAATTGCGACAATATCAACAATATTTATTTTCCAGAGGATCTCAAATTAAAAGAGGATAAGAACCAGCGTCTCCAGAATGAATTGAGACATCTTCTAGAATCATTGGCGATACTTCTTAGTTCCCCAGGAAAATACGTAGAATCTCAAGAAGACAGCATAAAAAACAGATTACGAGAACTACTGCAGGATAATAAAGAAAAATCGACGGTAAGAATTTGCTAAAAAACTCCATTACGTTCCTACTAATTAATGCAGACAAACAATATTTGTTTTTCAGAGAGAAAATTACGTAAGCATCTAACATACTGTTTACGGAACTTTTTCCCTTGGTTCTAAATATGTTTAAGGTGATTTGATTGCAAAGCTTCAATAGACCTTACACATATTGCATTATCATCTATTTAGATTATGTCTTCCGTAGCTTATTGATAGCAACTTCGATTTCTAATTGTCTTGTTTTCGACAACAGAGAAAAGAAAAGTTATTTTCAGTATAGTATCTTAATCGTAAAAGTAACTGGGATACTACCTATATTAAAAAGGGACAAAAATTAAATCATGAAGGCCAAGTGATTTAAAGATCTAATCCGGTGTAGGCTCATAGAAGGATCAAATATGATAACTTTTTGCCGATGAACATATACTGGGGAATTGTATATAACGGTGTTATATACATATGGCATTTGCCTCTGATTTTTCGGCAATACCTAAAGAACAAATGTTTGGCAGGTCACGTTGTGTCGCAGTCTCGGGATTTCATGCACCGAAAATCTATGCCTAAGGGGTTGCCCAAAAACCAGAGGCAAATAACAAAAGTAAAATGCATATAGCTCCGTTATATGCAATTTCCAGTATATGTCCATTGGCAAACAGTTTAATTTTTTACCCCTCTTCGTGCCTAATTCATCAAAAAATCGCCAAAACATTGTATGTGACGTATATGGAGGAAGAGTGTAATCTGCGTGCGTTTTCTTGAGCGAACTATGTATTCAATTTTATAGAATTACTTCGAGAATAACAACATTCCTCAGTCCTACTCTTCCCACTATTAGCAAAAACAGGGCTGAACAAAACTTTCATGTAGTGAAGCTCCAAGCAAGGTAGAAGTATAGTGTCCACTTGATTTTTATTTATGCTGAATACAAACATTTTTTAAAAATATTGACTTATAGTTAACATTTTTAGCATTAACAATTAATTGAATGACTTTTGTTAGTAAATAAAATTAGTATAAGCCATATTTTTTAATATGTATCATTTGCTTTAGAGGGGGTGCTGAATCCTCATGTGTACCCCCATAATAAATCACATTGTGCCAAAGCAACATTCCCATTATGAGTAATTCATATTTTTTTAAACTAGCAAAAATACACAATTTCAAAAATATTTATAGGGGCTCTGAAACGAAATTCTCTCTCCGAAATACTTTCTGAACATGCCACTAACAGATAGAACGTAATATCAAAACAACAACAACAACACATTCTATAGAGTAATTCTGAAGACAATTTAGGAGTTATGAACCTGCCAAAACACAGTGATGAGTATGATGAAGGTGGCTTCTTTTGAAGGATGTCAATGACACTGCAACAAAACACAAATGTAATAATTTTAAAGCTAATGACTTTGTATTTGTTCAGTTTTTTTAAGTGGAAAACAAGAAAAAAACAAAAAAAAAAAACAACAACAACAAAAAAAAAAAGAAATGATATCATAGGAGAAATTATGATAATGTATGTTCTGAGTTTCAAGAGAAGTAGGCTATTTGAAACTATTTGCCAAAATAAAATTTTTAGCCCACTGAGGGAATATTTGATGTTCATGGATCTGAAACTTAGTAATAGTTATGAAACTAACAAAAGCAGATAATTGTGGTTTCTTATGGCGGCAGAATGAACATTTGTTCTTGGAGCTATTTTCTGCAATAGTCCAAAATATAATGAGAATTAATTGTTTGATATGTGCAACTAAAAGTAATATTTTATTTTCAATAAAAATGATTCTAACAATCAACAGAATTTAATAATGGGAAGAGATAGAAAAGACTTGAACTATACTTTTGAGGACCTTACGAGTAATATGATAAAACAATTTTCCTTAGGTTCCTTTAAATTGACACAAAAATGTACTCACAGGTACATGAGGTTGTGTTTAATAGTACAAGACCATCTTATGATGACTTTTCTATTTTTTTTTTTCTTTCAAAAATGGAAAATGGATTGTATGCCATTCATATGAAGAAAGGATTTGATACTGAATATGTTTCTTATACAAATATATATTTTGAAATTGAAAAATAATTCATGTTCTTCTAAAAAATAATTAAAATATTTGAAAGGTACAACAGTCTCCCTTTCTTTAAAAATAATAGTTATTTTATATATTCAGGCTGGAAAGCACGGCCCCTCACACAGAGACCATAATCACCCCTTAGTGATCTCGACTGTCAGGGTTGACTAAACAAATATTGTAATGGTAATTAGTACATATATTGTAATAGAACTGTGAAGATAGCAATTGCAATTTGCTGGACAAATTACAGCATGCTACATGCCACCAAAGAAGCAGCAAATGGATTGCCAGGAAGGAAAAGTTTCCTAATTTGTTTACAGAAATTATGAAAGGAATAAAATAACTCAAAGATGAAATTAAGAACTTAAAGGATGATCTAAAAGAAGAAACTCAAGAAATTAAAAAGAAATCAGAATAGAAATTTAGGAGGAAATTGTAGAGACAAACAAAATATTTGAGACAACTGTGAAAACATCATAATATTGAAGAAAATGTAGCAAAACAGAATAAAACAAAATAGACATTTTAGATATAGAATCAAGGGACAAGAGGAATTGAAAAAATGAGAAAATGTCATTGAAGAAACATACTCATAGTACATGCAGATAAGAAAAACAACATAATAATTACAGTTTAAATAGTGTGGAGAGACTGCTAAAGTTGTTGTGCTGTGCAGAATGGTTTTCATATCAGCGGATGCCAACAATATCAGAGGATTACCACAATGGAAAATATCCGAATCATAGAGTAAAAATACCATCAATTAAAGAAAAATTAAAACTCTTTAAAACACAATAAAAGTTGATTTATTACTAGTAGTTCTTCTGCGTCAGTGACATGATCAGAGCACAAAGAGATTTTCAACCAGAAATAGAAAGCTAACCTAGAGAAAGCAAGTGGCAAGAAAGTTAAAATAGATCACATCAGATTCCAGATCACTGCCAAAAGGGAAAACTAGATCTGTGGACAATGAAACAATTATAATTAAGAAAATTACCAGAAAATACAAAAAAATGAGTCGGTCTAAAATTGCATCAATGAACGTGTGAACACGACTAGGAAAGAACAGGAAAGCAGAGTTGCAAGAAGCTTTTAGTCTCATAAAATTTGAGATTTTAGGTCTGTGAGAGTGCAGAGGGGAGGGAGAGAAACAGCAATTCAAGAATTGGATGGTGACCTTTTTTGTCATAGAGGTGAAAGAAGAGTTGGCTTTGTTATCAATAGGAACATGAAAACAAATATTCAGGAAATCAAAGAATGTCTGAAAGACTAATTCTCATCAAAATAAATTTCGTAAGGCTGACAGTTACAGTTCAAGATTATAGTCCAACAGAAAGTTGCTCTGAGGAAGACATATGAGTAGGTGTTTCTAAGAAGTATGTAAATCAGGATACATATTTTTTAAAGACAATTTCAATTGCAAGGTACATTTAATGGAAGACAAAAGAGAAACAGCAGTGGAACATTATGAATATGGGGAACGGAGTGAGGGGGAATTGAAGTGAAAAGAAAAAAATTGATCATCTTAATAAGATGAGAGTAGGGAACGTTCATCTATCATGTGGTACTTTCCTGCCTTTGTAATGTCAACTCAAAGAACCAAAACTAAACTAATTTCTGTACAATTTCTCCACAAGCTCCCTGTAATGACTTCGTGAGCAACTGGTGACTCATGAGCAACACATGACCAATTTATGATCTACATGCTCCCTTCTGCTCCACCTTTCACATTATTTCCCTCTACAGAATCTTCCAAAAGAGTGTATAGAGATTCTCCACCATAACACAGTATGTGCCCCATCCAACAATCATGTCATTGTTTGAGTATGTTCTACTCAGAGAGCACTTTTCCTATCCATCACAGCACCTTTTCATTTGTAAAATCTGGTCGTCCTTGGGAGCAGCCACCAATAGCACTATGGTTTAAAAGCTTTTAATTCTTCTTTCCCATACTACTTCATGTCTCCAAGTCCTTCTGTAAAGGCATACATTTTTAACAAAAGTTTAAATGTTTTTTCCCCATAAGTCTACATTGATCCTAGAAGAAGTGAAGGGGATTTGCCTTCTGTTGAAGACTGTCTTAGCCTGATTACCTAGCATGCTAGGTCTTTTATTCTATGAGCATCTGCATAGTCTTTAATCTATGTGCTATGTTCTAATCTTTGTTCTTGTCGTATTCTTCACAAAATCCAGCCTACATCCATCCAAAACTATGTTGGTCACCATGCAATGGTTGCTCACTATTAGAATATTAGTTTTGAAAAATATTACTGGAAATTTAAACATTTTGTTTGGAAGGAAAATTATAGTTGTTTATTTGTTTTTCTTACCAAGATTTTGTTGTCACTTGTTGCAGTGCATAAGTGACTTGAGAGAGAAAGTGTCTTTATTGTCACAACAACTGAATCGACAAACAGAGCTCTATGATCAAGCTAATAATCGCCTCCAATTATTACAAGAAGAAAAGAACCTTCAAGAATCTCGCCTTCATAAAGTGGAAGCTGATCTAAATGCAGCAGAGTTGTCACAAGATGCTTTGCGCAGGGATAAAAATATTGTAAGTATTGTTTTCATTGAACACTTAGAGTGAAAGATTTAACTACTTTAAGTTAGTATACATGAAAGTGAGTGTGAACTTTTCTTAAATTAATGTTTTAAGAAAACTATTTTTGCAATGTAGAAAAATTTTCATATACATTACATATTTTTAAAAATCATTAGTTACATTTATTATCTGTAATGAATCATTTCATTCTTTACCATTTTGTCAGTTATAAATGAAATAATCAAAATAAACTGTATTTCTATTCTTGAAAATAGAAAACAAATTTTTTGATTTAAGGTGAGTTCAAGAAATTACTTTTTATTTTGCATTAATATTTTCTTGTGTGCACATGTATACTAAACTTTATTACTATACAAATTCTTAGTGTGTAATTTTTATTGATTTTGTCTGTAGATATGGAAAAATATTGAATTAATATGTTTGGAAGATTATTTACTATTTTTCCAGCAGCACTTTTGCATAGAACTTTAAAGTAACTTTTTGATTTGATAAATAATTTTTTATCAAATTAAAGTATCCTTTTAGATGTAATACATTTTAATTAGTTTAGTTTATGTGATACTCAAATTTTATGTATAGTATATGACATTCCTTGAGAGACTTGGTAGAGCCATGCATGTGGATGAAATATCTAAAGAAGTTGGAATGGATTTACACACTGAAACATTACTGGTTCGAGCTGAGCAACTTGCTAGACTGGAAAGCGACAAGTTAATAGATAAGGTGAGAATTAGTTTTCAATTGGTGCTTTTAACAATTGTAATATACTTGTATGCAGTTGAATATCATAATTATTCTCATGAAATGTGTAATACTGAGCCATTTTCTAAAATTAAGTTAATTTTGCTAAAAGTGCATTTGTTGTGTGAACATTTGTGATACTCATAGTGAACATTTTTTAATTTTTTCTGAGTCATTAACAATACTGATGACAGGTAGGTACATGTTTATGTAATATTTATCCTTCAAATATATTATATATTTTATTAACAGAAGCTTTATAAAATAAATTTGAGGTGTAATTCTTCATATTTTATAAATTTATATCATGTGTAAATAGTAACCCTTCAAATGAAAAAGTCAGTCCTTCAATTTATTTGCCAAATTTTATTTCTTATTTGCATTGCTTTATGAACATATACAGACTATGCAAAGATTTTGTTGTCAAACAGTTTGTTAATTTAAATTAATTTGCTAAATTTCTTATTTTGTTTTCTCATCTTTTTTCAATATTGAATAGTAATAACAAGAAATCTGAGAGAATTACACACAATTTTAAGAATTATGATAGATACAAAGATTTTTTATTGAATTGTAAATTTTTTCTCATGAATTCAATAAATACCAACCCTGCACGGTCACATTGAGATGTGACACTCAACATTTTTTTCTACAAAAATGCAAGTTTTTTTTTGAAAAAAAAAAACAACAACAAATATTTGTCATCTAAATTCAATTGGAAATTCTCCATTATTGTTGCTTTTATTTATGAGTTCAGTTGCAACCTAATTGGTTTATAGGTGCATTAGAATTAAAGTCGACTAGAACCACACCACAGTCTTTTGTGAATGCAGTTATATATGCAACATCAAGCATTTTTAGCTAGTGTCTAGTTAGTTTAGTATTCATTAATAATAATAATAATAATAATAATAATAATAATAATAATAATAATAATAATAATTGATAGAGTTGTGGAGGGCTATCGAATGAAACACGCACTTCTAAATAACACAATAAGGTCTTTTATTGACCGATATGAAACAAATACAATGAAACACGATCAGTGCTTAACAACGCGTGAACAGCAACTGCGGTCGCGGTGGTTAACACAACAGGAAGAAGTGGCGGAGCCACTGTCGCTATCTTCTTACGGTGCAGGTCGCACCATCTAGTGGTATCTTCGCTAACACTTCCCCTCGAACTGCAATGTAAGATCCGCTCCCAGAACGTGAAAATGTTCCAAACCAAGCATCTTCATACATTTCTTATGGTTTGTGCTAGAGAGACCCTTTGTCAATATGTCTGCGGTCATCCTTTCGGACGGAACGTGCTGAACTTGAACCAATTTTCTTCCAACAGCATCTCGAACAAAATGGTGTCTCAGATCTACATGCTTTGTACGAGCATGGAACACCGGATTCTCAGCCAACAGCTTTGCACCATTGTTGTCGTCTTTTATGATTACCGTAGTCAGATCTACTCCAAAATCCTTCATCAGCTGCTTTATATACAAGGCCTCTTTCGTAGCTTCTGAGAGTGCCATGTATTCGGCCTCGGTAGACGATAAGGCCACTGTTTGCTGCTTCTTGGACTCCCAACTTACGGCCCCCCACCGACCATAAAAACGTAGCCTGTGTATGATTTACGGTCGACAACGCAGTTGCCCCAATCAGCATCAGTGTACATTTCCGGAGGTCCTCTTGATCGATGATAAACGAGTCCAATATCTCTAGTCCCTTTCAAATAACGAAGCACCCTTTTGGCGGCCTTCCAATGCGAATCCCCGTGGCACTCGTTGAACTGACTCAAGTGACTCACAGCGTGCGCTATGTCCGGCCTCGTCCCTACAGACAAGTACATCAAAGCCCCTACTAAACTTCTATAAGGAGCATCCGACTGACAATGACTCTCTTCTCTCACGAGTTTGACGGCAGGATCCAAGGGAGTAGAAACAGGGTTGCAATCGATCATATTAAACCTTTCAAGTAGGTCATCGATATATTTTGTCTGACAAACTGCCATGTGGTTCTTGCCTCTGGAGAATTGCAGCCCAAACAATATCTGAGGTCACCCAGGTCCTTAACATCGAATTTCGTCCCAAGTCGTTTGATGATTTGATCGATTTCGGTATCACTCGAAGACATCACCAAGATATCATCGACGTATACGATCACGTAGCATGTACGATCATCCTGTCCGACGCGATAAACACAAGGATCTGCCTCCGAAGGCGTCGCCCCCAAGTGCACGAAGTTCCTCATTTAGCCGTTTATGCCACGCTCGCCCAGCTTGACGTAGTCCGTAGATGGCTTTGTTGAGATGGCATACTGCATCGAACTTACGAAGACGACTCAACATCTTCTCGGCTTCTCTTCTCACGAATTGATTTTCCTTCTCAGTCTCGACGATGAGCTCCAAGATCTCCTTCAAATGGTCAGGCATCTCCATATAGATGTCCTCTTCGACGTTCCCGTTCAGATATGCTGTTGTGATGTCAAGCAGCCTGATCTTCAAGTCCTTCTCGACAGCAACAGCTACGGCAGCTCGTACCGAACTCAACCTTGCCACAGGGGCAAATGTGTCGTGGAAATCGATCCCAGGAACCTGTGAGAACCCACGTGCCACGACGCGTGCCTTTGGTTTTTCGATGCTTCCGTCAGGTTTATATTTGTTGCGCAGAACGAATCTGCTTCCAATGACCTTCGAATGCTTAGGTCGCCTCACCAACTCCCAAGTGTTATTCTTGATCAGCGACCTGACCTCAGACGCCATGGCTTCCTTCCAAGCCATAGAATGCGGACCTGAAACAGCTTTGGTCAAGGAAATCTCGGCGTGCAAGCGGACTCAATCTCTTCAATCTCGTCTTCGACGTACCCTTTTCGTGGTCTTCCGGGTTTTCCTGTCGGATAATAGAAGGACGTCCACCGTTTTCGACGCTGCACCGGTTCTACATGCTCTTCGATTTCATCTTCATCGTTTTCAGCACGTTCTGGGAATCCTCTGAATCCACCTTCATCCTCAGAATCAACAGGTGTCATGAAAGGGGATTCTGCAGGCGTCTCGAAATCGTCGTTTTCTCTGTTGGGCTGTCCCGAGATATCTTCAGTGTTGATCTCAATATCAACCCACTCCTGGCCATGATGTTCGTTCGACCGATCAGGTTCTTGGGAAGCTGTTCCGGTGCCTTGACGCTGTCTTCCAGAAACTTCACATCTCTGGTCACTTCAACAGTTCGAGAGCTAGGTATCCATACTCTGTACGCCTTGGATTCTTCAGAGTACCGATGAATATTCCTTCTTGACTTCGTACCTGGAACTTTCCCTTCGTCGGATTTTTGTTCAAGCAAAATACACGACATCCGAACACCTTGAAGTGCTTGACCGATGGTACCTTACCGAGCCAGGCTTCATACGGGGTTCGTCCCTTTAACTTTTTCGTTGGGACATCGATTCCGTATGTGATTTGCTGTAGAAATCGCCTCAGCCCAGAACGATTGCTTCAAACCGGACTGGAACATGAGGCAACGGCCGTTTCCACCAAGGATCTATTTTTCCTTTCCGCTATCCCGTTCTGCTCCGGTGTGTATGAAGTCGTCAATCGGCGCTGAATCCCCTCTGCCTTCAGAAAGTCATCGAATTCTTTATTGACATATTCCCGACCATTGTCGGATTGAATACTCTTAATTTTTACGCCGTGTTGCTTTTCTACGAATGTCTTGAAACTTTTAAACTCTTCGAGAGCTTGTCCCTTCGATTTCAGAAATCTCACCTCTGTCCAACGTGTGTGATCGTCGATAAACGTGATGAAATACGTAGATCCTCCGTTTGACTGGGTGCGCATCGGGCCACAAATGTCGGTGTGAATTAATTCTAATTTGGTCGTGGTTCTGGTCGATTCTTTTGGAAATGGAAGCCTAGTCATCTTCCCCTGAAGACAAACTTCGCAGTTCTTATCTTCAGGCACGTGTTCGAAGTCCATTCCTCGAACTGCTCCGTTTTCGATGCGCTAAGAAGGTCATGGTAATTGACGTGGCCCATTCGTTGATGCCAAACCTGGGCTGAACTCGATGCCTTAGGAGCTTCTCTATCCTCACCAACAGGTTTTACGGAATTGCAGTCCTCCGATGGTTCGCCCTTCACGAAATATAGATTGTCAACTCGATTGGCGATCAGCTTCGTTGCGCTTCCGTATCTGTTACCATAGCCTTCTCCTTCTCGAAAATTACTCTGTAACCACTGTCCGTGATTTTCGATACCGACAACAAGTTCATCCTAAGTTCTGGTACATGGAGTGCGTTATTCAGGGTTACGTTACATTTTTTCATCGTCTTGCCAGGTCACGATTTCAGCAACACCTTTGCCTTTATGTCGGTCGATGCGTTGTTGGCTAACCTCAATCCGCTAGTTTTTTGTTCCTGAATACTTTTAAAAACATTAACGTCTTTACAAAGATGCGAAGTGCACCCGCTGTCTAGGCACCAAACATCTCTTGCATTTCCGCTCACAGCTTGACAACTCTCGGTATCTTCTTCGACTGCTAAGAAAGAGAGATTCGACTTCTTTTTACCTCCTGTCTGTTTGTCATTTGGGCAATCTGCGGCTTTGTGACCTTTCTCGTGGCACTTGTAGCATTTGTATTTAAACGACCCTTCCTTTTATATTCTTCTTTGTCCTTCTTGTTTTCCTTCGGTTCTTCATCTTCTTCTTGTTGACGTACATAGCCCCTTGCGATGAACTTGAAGTTGCTCCGTTTCTCCTGGCCTCGTACTCTTCGATGATTTTGGTGCGTAGGTAGTTCATCTCGACTCTCGATAGCGACTCTGAAATTTTCATAGCTTGATGGTAAACTATATAACATCATTATCGCCAATTGATCCGGATTAATATTCACGTCCATATCTGCAACTTGTCAACTGAATCAAAGAAACCCTGAAGGTGCTCACGAACATCTGCCCCCTCACTCATTTTGTGTAAAGTGAGACTTTTGAGTAGGGTTGCCTTTCGCGCAGGCCCTTTAGATTGAAATGTATTTTCTAATTTTAGCCATAACTCACGTGATGTCGTGCAGTTCTTTACCAAGTTCAGTTGACTTGCGCTAATTGACAGGATCAGGTCTGATAAAGCCTTTTCATCCTTTGTTTTCCACTCTCTAATGGCGTTAGCGTTGTCGTTTCCCGGTTCTCTCACATAGTCCCACGCATCGTTCTTCACGAGTAACGCCCGCATCTGCAGCTTCCAGGTGTCATAGTTGTTGCGTCCGAGCGCCTCGATGCGAATAACACTGTTCGAACTCATCGTGTCGCACTGTCACTTTCAGGTTTTGTCGCGTTTCGGCAAACAAATTACTAAAGTCCGCGAAAAAACAAATAAAGTGTCTGGAGGTGCGTTACCGCGCGATCGCACACTCAGAACAATTCAAACGTCTAGGAAAAACTGTTCAATTCGATCGCGAACGTCACTTCAGTGCGCGCCAAAATTGTTTACATCAATAACAAATATGGCCGCCGACGCGAAGGAATCGGGTGATATTCGAATCACGACCGATGTCACGCTTTTGTCAACGAATGACTCAGCTTGTCTGTTCACACAAGTAATGCACCACTTTTGTTCACGCTAGTCGTGCCGTATTCTTGCAATTTGGCACTTGTTGCATACTCAATGCTTGCGACTTGGTCGTTTCTATTTTGCAATCACTATCGAACAAAGAAGTCCTTTTTGTCGTGGAATAGCCCATTTATACGGCTGGGTTCATAACCTGATAGAGTTGTGGAGGGCTATCGAATGAAACACGCACTTCTAAATAACACAATAAGGTCTTTTATTGACCGATATGAAACAAATACAATGAAACACGATCAGTGCTTAACAACGCGTGAACAGCAACTGCGGTCGCGGTGGTTAACACAACAGGAAGAAGTGGCGGAGCCACTGTCGCTATCTTCTTACGGTGCAGGTCGCACCATCTAGTGTTATCTTCGCTAACAATAATAATAATAATAATAATAATAATAATAATAATAATAATAATAATAATAATAATAATAATAATAATAATAATTTATTTCCAAAAGAATTACATTGACAGTGTACAAAAACCATCACCATAAAAACAATAAGAAAGAATACCAATTTTGATCCACTACATTACATACATTATACATCTTATTTAACCTTTCAGTAAAAATACTGGTCTTATCAGATTTAAATTTAAATATATTTATTACATTTATTTTATCTTATTAAGTACACTTCAATCCCTCTCTAAGTACTAAATGTACTTGTTAGAGAGGGGTGTGTTACATTGTATGTTTGTTTTGTTTTGTTTTTTCTTTTTTTCTTTTTTGTATTACCATTGTTGATTATAGTTCACCCATCATCAGTACTGTTTGCCAGTTACTGTATGAAGCGTGAATTGTTTCTATTGAAATTTAGATTTTTTCCAAGGAAACTCAACAGGCAAAAAGAAATCAAAATCATCAAATTATCTAAAATAACAAATAAATTGTAAATAAATATAAAAATATGTCAGTTGGCAACAGGCTAAAATGAAAATTAAGTTATATTTAATTACCATTTTGAAAATTTGTAGTGACAAATCAACAAGCAAAGCAAAATAAAATTATTATCTAAATTAACAAATCAAGAAACAAATAGAACTTATATGCCGAATGGCAGCTGACATCAACTTAAGTTGAATTGTCCAATTATAAATAATAAGAAATAATTAGAAATTATATAATTGGACTCAAAAACAAAAATTAGTCCATACAGTGAACAATTAACAAAACTGAATGAGAGTAACAGGAACATCATACATTTTTTACAAATTATCATCTTGTGATAACCCCTGTTTACAATATGAAGATTTAGCTGTACATAATTAACAACATAAAATCTTGTAATGACAAGACTTAACAGGCAAAAAGAAAACAAAATCATCCAATTACTCCTTAAACTAACAAAGTAAATAAGTAAAAGTAAATAAATGAAACTAGATGTCAGTTGGCATTAGGCAAAAATGAGTATTAAGATATACTTAATTAGCATGTTGAAGACTTGTAGTGACAAATGAAATCAACAAATAATAGGACACACAAGCAAAGTGTGACCTATTATTACAGTGACCTATACAGTGACCAATTAACAATTGACATAATTACTAGTTGACAAATTACAATCAAAATATTATCGAATATATATATATATATATATATATATATATATATATATATATATATATATATATATATATATATATATATATATATATGTGTGTGTGTGTGTGTGTGTGTGTGTGTGTGTGTGTGTGTGTGTATACATACATACACACACATGGCATGACATGAAAATAGAAAGCTCAGGAGTTATCTCTTTAGCTTGTTGCCTAATGCCTTATAGTTTTATTTATAATTTATTTGTTAATTTTGTAAAAAATTAAATTTTTTTGGGGAGGGGGGTAATTCTTTTAGATTTTTGATATGTCATTACAAGTTTTTAATATGTGGATTAAGTAAAACATAACTCTCATTTTTGCTAGTTATTAATTGCTATACTGTCATTACAAGATTTTATTTTGTTAATAATGTACAACTAAATCTTCACTGATACTGTAAACTACTGTCATCACAAGATTCTAATTTGTAAGAAATGTATAATGTTCCTGTTAGTCCCATTCAGTTTTTTCTTTCTTTTTTTGGGGGGGGGGGGGGGGGTTATTCTTCACCAACGTTTTGAGACTTCGAAGTTAACCCGGATCCCATGATTCACGAGCAGTCCTGAAAATGCGCGGTTGGCAACAATTTTGCAATGCATTGTGGGTATTGTCGCGGTCAGCTATGGGAAACGAGTTGTTTTGATTTCATTTCGTTCCGTCTGTGTGGTGTTAAGTTGCGTGTGATAGTATTCTTGTTCGGTGATGGATTCACCTGACGTTGGAGAGAATGCATTGACGACGCCCAATTTCTTTCCAGTTGAAAGAGAATTACTCGAAAGCTTAATGAGCAAATACAATGAAAGTTTTAATGCTCGTTCTGACATTTGAAAGTAATCGCTTCTTTTGGGAATTACTCGTGGTGTCTCTCACCACAATAAACCTTCATTGACTTCATTCGAAAACGAACTCCATTTTTACGACACAAATTAACCTAACAAGAACAAAAATTCAAAGTATTACTACACTAAAAAAGTATTCAATAAAACTATCCCACGCCAATTGCAATACAGCTATCACAAAAATCAGATAGAAATGCGGAAAAATAGCGCCTCCAATAAACTACAACTAACAAAACGCTATTTTACTGATACTTATAATTACACTAATTTTAAGGCAAAATATATTTAAATTTTACTTCCCAATACCGAGAATTCTAACCTACAATTGTGTTAACCCGACTTTTATTTACAATACTATCTTAAAAAACACATTTGCTCAACAAATATTACGCGCAATCCTACTTCTTAGCGAATACTTCTATACTGAATCTAAGTCCAACTACAGATATTTGCTTAAAAAATACGGAAAACTGGAATAGCTAGACGACCAAGCCAAGAAATAACCCCTGATTTGGCCGTGATCCACCGCTCGGCGACGGATCAATTGCGAGTCAAATTTGTTCCGAGTCAGACACATTGATTCGTTTCAAGTGCGTGGAGAAACGTCCAACGGGATCAAACTGAAGTTGATCCGGATCAACTCTGGATCATCTGCTTGATTCCGGTTTGTGAAACCGGCCCTAGATAAGTGTTATCTATTTTGACCCTAAATTATCTTCCTTCTAGATAGTTTTTAAATAACTAAAACTTTGTCTCTAACCCCTATGCTTTCCAGTGCATCTAACATCTTTTCATGGCTTATTATATCGCAAGCTTTTGACAAGTCATTACACAATGCTATGACATTAATAATAATAATAATAACAACATCAACAAAATCATCAACAAAAACAACATCAACATCAAAACCACACCAACAACATCAATAACAACAGCATCAACAACATCAACATCATCAACAACATCAACATCAACACTACCACGAACATGAGCCCCTATGAACAAGACAACTCGTAGGGACCGTTCTCCTCTGTAGTGTGAGATATTTACCCCCTAAAACCACAAATATTTTCTTGTCCTTGACAGTTCCACCCCGGAACCGCTTTCGCTTCACTTCAGGGTGGAGTCAAGCTGGCTACCCCGTTTTATTGATTTATATTAATGTATCCGTTCTTATCTCTTTGGGCATCTTCTTTTTTAATCATAATATTCGTAATATACTGTTCGAATAGGGCCCAATTTGTTTGAATCTTTGTCATGAATGTTATCATGTTGTCGGTAGAAATTGGGCTGATGTCGTTCCTTTCATTTGACGGTGTTGGGCAGTTGAGTGTTCTGTGTCGTCGTCATTGTAGCCACAGTAGTCACAGTCGGCTCTGTCTGCTTTTCCAAATCTTTTTAATTTTCCATGACCTGTATGGGCCTTTGTGAGATGGTAGGAAACGGAGCTGTGTTTTCTTAAAAATCATTTGAAAGGTTTAGTATTAATTCGTACGTCGATCTGCCTGTTACTTCTTTCTGCCAAGAATTTTGCCAACTGTCCATTAGTTTTTTCTAGCTTCTTTCTTAATAGCTGCGCGTGTGACTGCGTCTGCATTGTCACCCTTCATTAGGTCGTACACCATGCGTTCCAGTGCTAAAAGACTAATGGGAGGGGGGGGGCACTGGCTAGCACAAACACCGCGCTTTTCCAGACGGTTCTGTAGGCCGAAATGATTCTCTGAACACCCTTCCTTTGAATTGCTTGCAATTTCCCCTGAAGGTTTTTGTTTTTTGCTACTTTTTCAGCCCAAACAGGTTGCCGCATACATCATTTTTGCGTGTATGACACTCATGAGCATTCTTTCAGGTTTGCTCGGTCTTCTTACGTTGCGCATGAGCCTCGAAAGGGCAGATTGCCGTACCCTGAGATCTTTCGGCTACCGCGATTACCTGTGGACCAAATCTGAGCTTGTTATCTATATTCATTCCCAGGTAATGGAGAGATTTCTGGCAGAACATATTTCTTCTTCCAATATTTAACTTTGGGCCGATAAACGATCTTCTGTCTGTAACTATGACTGCTTCTGTCTTACCGGTAGCCATTTCCAGTCCTGCCAACCATGCTTGAACCCGTTCTAGGCTGTCATTTACATTAATTTCGAGGTCTCTGGTGAAGTTTGCCGATGCTACGATGATAGCGTCATCTGCAAAACCGACCAGTATGACGTTCGTGGGCAGAGGTATTTCCAACAGGCTGTCATAGAGTACATTCCACATTAGTGGTCCAATTTTGAAGCCTTAGGGTGCACCGTAGGTAATTTTGTGTGTAAGTGTTTTTTCCTTACTTTTGTACTGTTCGACTGCTCAGATAGCTTCGAACTATGTAAAGGATGTACCCGGGGGTCTTTTTATCCTTTAGGGCGGAGATTATGTCGTGCCACTTTGCTGTATTGAATGCATTTTTAATGTCAATGCTGACTAACGCGCAGAAGCCTTTTTCTTCTTTAGTCTTTTGTGCAGTTTTCACAACCAGTTTGATAGAATCTACGGTGGATCTGCCTTTTCGGAAGTCAGACTGTCTGTCCGAAAGTAGCCTGCTTGTTTCCAGTTGGATTTGAATTCTTTCTGTAGGTAATCCTTCTAGAATTTTCCCTATTGTATGAAGCAGATATATAGGTCTATGAAAAGGGTTCATTCAGGGACCTGTTCCCTTTTCTGATAAGAATTAATTTTTGGATCTTCCAGTTATCGAAAAAGTCTTTGTTTTCCAGGCATTTGTTGTAGATACGCAAAAAAGCTCTGGGTAAAACTTGAGTATTGTTTCCATGGCTTCATTAGGGATACCGTCTCTACCAGGTCTTTGTTGTTCTTAAGAGAGCCCTCTACTTTCTGTAGTTCCTCTACGGTAAACGGGTAATTTCCTTGGGTATCCGCCTCTAGAGTCGTCTGTGCCGCTCGTTGGGAAATAGAGATCTTAGTATAGTATTACCCAGGAAAGATCGTCCAATTCTGGCGTTTGCCTCTTGAGGTTTCCCCATATGTCGAACTCTACCTCTTCTATAGGGAAAACCAGCATCTCCTTTTGCTGTCCTTTATGGCGTCTTTCAACTTGTCTTTGCACTGATTGTATTCTATTTTTAGAGAAGGACATCCTTTCGATTTTGTGTATCTCCTTCTTGCATTAAGATATTTGTTTCTAAGCGCTGAGATTTCTTCAGTCCACCAGTACATTGGTTTCCTGTTGGGATGCCGGTGTTTCTTCGGCATTGTCATGTTGCATGCTTCTTTGATTGTTTATATGACATTCTTAGCATGTGCCTTCCCCTTTTCTTCTTTCTTGGTCCACCTCATTTGATTGAGGATGTGTTGCTTCCTTCCAGAAAGGCAATTATTGTTTTTTCGTTGTATTTCTTGACATTACATGACGCCGAGAAATTATTTTTTGTCGGCTTCTCCGTTTGCTGTTTTTTTCAATGAAGAACTCTATACATTGTACATATGGTCGCTTAGTGTGATCTTTTCGAGGTCTGCCTAGTTCCGTATTTGGGTTGCCACTCTGTTGGTGGTCAGAGTCAAGTCAATGATAGATCTGGAACATTCTCTACGAAACGTTGCTACTTCATCATTGTTCATCACAATGAGGTTTTTACGTGGGCACATATCTATTACCAACGACCCTCTTTTATCAAATTTAGGGGATTGCCATTCTGTTGATTTGGCGTTGAAGTCGCCTCCGACGATGATATTGCCGTTGCTATTGAGCCTTCAAGGCTTCGATATATCTCTGGAAGGTATCCAGGGCGTCGTTTGGTGAGAAGTAGCAACTGTAAATTCGTGTGTTGTTTATCTCGACCCATACGAAGCCCTCGTTCCACTCGCAGAAATCTTGGATGAGCAAATTCATATTGATTAATATTCCGGCTTTGCCGGTGGCATCCTGGTACCATGGATTCCGTTCGTTTCTTAGAGAAATTCGCTTATTAGAGATATACCTATGTCTCTCTGTCTCAGTGTTTCGAGGGGGAGGTCCTGGGCCTGTTTTCCTCTTCCTAGGTTTACTTATAGAACCCTTAGCATTGTGCTCGTCGTTTTTACAATTCTTTCTGAAAGGTGTTAAACCAGTTGCTTCCCAAAAAGTGTGTAAAATTTGATTATTTTTAGCTTTACACATTTCGCACGTGGGGCCCTCCACACAGCCTCTTTGTTCTTGGCCACTTTTTCCACATTTCCAGCACTGCTGATTTTTTTGTCTGGGTTATTGCGGTCTCTCGAAATACGTCCACATTCTAGGCACTTGCAGCATCGGCGCACCTCTATTCATTCCTGTATGTGGCAGTTTACCCATCCAACGCGGAGAGTCCTCTTCTTCAAGAGGGTCTCCGCTTGCTCTTGCTTAAGTTTAAATATTGCAGATTGTACGATTGCGTATCCCTTCCTTGCTCTTAAGAGCTGCTTTGAGGCAATTTCGATCTCCCCGAGTTCTTGCGCGACCGCTGAGAGAATCTCTTCTTTGGTAGCGAATTCCATTACGCCCTTAAGAATAATTGCCATTTGCTTTCCAGCGCAACGAGGCTCGCCTGGTCTGTTAGGGCCTCCGAATACTTTTTCCTATACTCTTCAAGTTTTTCTTCTTCTTTAAGAAAAAAAGGTACACTCCCCGCCGTGTCTTGTGGATATTTCTAAAGTCGGCGTCGTCAGTTGCGGGATTCACTTTATTGCCTAGTTCCTTGAGTATGCGTGTTATGTTTGCGTATGTAACATTGTCCTTTGCTATCACTTTTGTACGGGCCTTTGTACGGATTTCGGCTTGTGCTTCAGTGTACTCGTATTTCTTTCGCCCGTTTCTTTTTATTTCTTACAGTTTGCTACTCTCCTTCCTCTCAGATTTCATCACATTTCATTTGGCGGTTTTTTGGTTTGTTGCTCTGTGTTCCACCTGCTCCGAAGACTGGCTCTTTTCTCGGTCATTTCAGCGGGCTGGTTCGTTCTTCTGTTGAACCTGCTTCTATCCCTTTTGTTTCTTTGCCATAGCAAGTTCCTTGAATGGTTCCTTGTATGATTGGACCACCTTGCGCGTTTACTCTCCACTTTTGTATTTTTCAGTCTGGTCAGGAGTATTTTCTGTTATTTCCTTCAAGCCTTTGAAATAGCGCCATTGCTTCCGTCATACCTTCCTCCACAATTTTCTGCATATTTTTAGTCAAGGCGATTACACCATTAATGCGGGACAGGCACGCTCCAAGTTCGGAAACGGTTCGTTGCAATTCGTATGCGGCAGATTCCATATTTTCTATTTTCAGTGCGTCGGCCTTTCCTCCGCCACTGGGAGTTGTCGCTTCCAAATCTGTTCCGCTCTCACTCGCCTCTTTGCCCTTCGCCTACAGGGGCGCCATCAGGCAGAGTGGTCGCTGCAACCGCAGGGCCAGTCCCCGGGGACGGCATCCCCTTTTTCTCAACCAGGTCGCGCTCGAAGCCCTTTTCGACAGCGGCGGACGGCGAGTCCCTCCAGTCGCCGTTAGTGTGCGCCTCCGACCCCTCCGCGGCCTCCACCCCCACTCCACCTCCGCTCCACGACAGGAGCAGATCGACATGTCCCTAGGGCACACGATGTTCGGTAAGCATTTCGCGTTCACAAGATGGCGTCCACAAAACCGCACAGGACCGCAGATTATATATATATATATATATATAATCTGCGGTCCTGTGCGGTTTTGTGGACGCAAAACCGCACAGGACCGCAGATATATATATATATATATATATATATATATATATATATATATATATATATAATCTGCGGTCCTGTGCGGTTTTGTGGACGCCATCTTGTGAACGCGAAATGCTTACCGAACATCGTGTGCGTCGCGAAATGCTTACCGCATCGTGTGAACATCGCGTTAAGATGGCGTCCACAAAACCGCACAGGACCGCAGATTATATATATATATATATATATATATATATATATATATATATATATATATATATATATATATATAATCTGCGGTCCTGTGCGGTTTTGTGGACGCCATCTTGTGAACGCGAAATGCTTACCGAACATCGTGTGCCCTAGGGACATGTCGATCTGCTCCTTGCCATCTTGTGAACGCGAAATGCTTACCGAACATCGTGTGCCCTAGGGACATGTCGATATATATATATATACACACATATGTATCGACACTGTACAGGAGTTACTGGAACCCCAGTTCTGCGCTAATCTCCAGTAGAGCCTGGATATCCGATGTGTTGAGCCTACCTGTTACTGGACAACGACATTGACGCGCTGGGCAGAAACAGGAGCCGCACAGAGATACGTCCACAGGCACCACGCGGTGCTGCCATCACTCCACTAATAATAATAATAATAATAATAATAATAATAATAATAATAATAATAATAATAATAATAATAATAAAAACAGTAGAAAGAAGAAAATAACAAATAGGAAATAATTGCATACGATAAAATCTGATATATATGACTTTTACTCAATTGCAATCATAATTTTGGGCAACTAATGTTGCAGTATAATAGGAAGTTTTTTTTATGAAACACTTGGAACCACTTTAATTGATTTATTTATGTGTATTTTTTCTTGAAATTGTATTCTATCAGCTATTTAAAATTGTTAATTAATTTACTAGAATTTTATAATATTTCAAATTCATATTTTCTATTTTGCTGGTCTGAAATTGACAACCTATCTAAAATAAATGTGCATACCTTATTGTAAAATGTTATTTAATTAATATATATTCGATAAGAATTCAACCTAACTCTGTATTTAGGAATGATATTAAAAGCGTTAATATTATTACAAAATTCACTAGTATGAAATGTCGAGGTGTCACATATACTTCGTGTGAAACAATTGTATGTGTGATCGTGCAGGGGTAATTGAAAGGTGTTAAAGTATGGTGTTATTAAAAATCAGAGAAAAGTATGGTAAGTCAAAGAATCTGCTGTTTTGCTAAAATCACATCAAAGTTGTATAAGAATGTAAGTAGTACCTATTGAGGAATGTATCTTAATGCACAGTTAATGAAGTCATATGCTTCAGACGAAGGAATGTTCTTGGTTGTCTGGGAGTTAGGGGCATAAGCTGATTAAATGACATTACAACTCTCACTTAAGAGTATTTTTCAGTTCCAGAATGCCAGGAGGTTGAGAAAAATTGGCTTTCTTTATATTACAAATAACTAAAAACTTCAGGCTGAAAAGTTGGGTGATGATGCCTAATCTCTATGACAGCTAACAAACATACTTTAAAGGATTGAAAAATCTTCTTTTAGTACTCTAATATTTTCTGAGAACACTCAAGATTACATAGAAATTTCAGATTATACTAACCTGCACTCATATTTTATTTATATATGTTTGTATCTTTGATGTTCACTTCTAAATTATCAACCAAACTTGGGTTTGTTAATTTGAATAAAAAAAGTAAATTTTAAATATGTTGAGTGTTACTTGTCTATTACTAACGATGCTTCCTATCAAGTCTTATCAAAATTTGATGCAAGTAATAAGAACATTTGGAATTCAGAACCTTGTGCTCATGATCTTACAAGTAAAAAACACCATTATTTTGTTTTATAAGAATACTCTAGAAATATCTCTATTTCTTCCATTCTTAAATTATTATATAAAAGATACTATGACTTACCACAATCTACTTCTCTACATTTATTTAATTAAAGATTATTTGCAGCTTTCTAAGAATAAAATGTTTCTAAAGTAGGTTAATGTGCTTCAAAATGTTCTAATATTTATGATTTGCTATTTCTCTTATGTCAGTACTGGTGGACATACAGCACATTCCCACGCTTGCGGAGGGAACGTTCATACCATGATCTTCCTCTCCGAGAAGTAAGATGTGCTCTTCTAAGAATTTCCTCACTTGGATTTCTTGAAGCACTTTACAGTGTTCAGAAACATGAACTGCTTGTTATCATGGCTTTACCTGTGAAAATGAACATTAATTATTTGAGTAATGAAATATCATTTGCACATAGACGTTTTTATAAAATAATTACATTAATTTCTTCAGAAAATAATAGTTAACAATTATATGATCAAATTGCATGTTAGAATTTTTATTTATTTAATTATTGCATTATCTATATACCTATAGGGGGAAAATATACGGAAGCCCATCTTACCTGCAACTTTAAAATGCTATTTTTTGGTTATTGCACATTTTAAAAAACTGGCAAAATAAGCTGGGTTATGTGCACAATGCATCCCTATAACAACACACTTATAGTATTATAGAGAAAATAAGACTTTTTTATTACCTGTGTATTTGAAGTTTCAAACAAGTCAGATCTTTTAAAGAAGTAACAAGAATATTGAAAGAAAACAATCTGACAAAGTTAAGAAAAACTTTTTGAAACAGTTTAGGCCTTTCGTAAAATTGTTTGAAATCTTCTCTTTGATAACACACTACCTACTTCAAAATCATTACACTATTTGAATTAAATTTTATACAGTAAAATCTGTCTAAATTGGAACCTGTTCAAACAGAAAACCTGCCTTAACTGGACTGCTTTCTCTGGCCCCTGAAGTTACATGGGATTTTACACATCATGAATTTCCTGTCCAATATGGAAACAGAACAGGTTTTCATGTTCTACAGGAAGAAACCCCTTTATAAAATAGAATTCCTGTTAATTTAATGGCAGAGATACGTTGAGGAAGCATGGCAGAGATATGCCGCTCAGTGCAGGAGAGAAGCTTCAGGTGTCAGCGTAGAATTCGACCTCGGGGTCACTTTCTGTCAAGGCTTAGGCTGTAGCAGAATTTTCTTTTGTTCAGATCGACTCCGGCTTAGAGAGATTTTACTGTATTCCATACGAAAAAAAGTCATGGAACATCTTTTCAGAAGATAAGAAGTGTCTCCAAAAACAAATTCTAAAGAAAAGGAAAGAAAAAGGAAAAAAATTCTAAAGAAAAATAAATTATGCCTGTTTCTAGACATTACTATAAAACTGTATCTTCTATTCCCACACAAATGTGAAAATCAAAGTGTGAAGGTTGGAAATGTAATTGGTACCAGAAATGGAATTATACAGAATAACTTTCTCTTCATATTTTCATATACTGCTCTTTATTTCTACCGATTGTTTTGGAAACTTTATTATTAGCTTTAATCCTTCAATACTCTTACAATGTTTAATCACAATTAACAATGTCAAAATTATCACCATTGTAACAACTTCCACTTTTGAAACTCCTTATGCAGTCATATGACAATATAAATTCCCAATATAGTGAGTAAAATTGTTATGCAAAATATCCTATTGAACCTGTACTTAAAACTCTTATTGCAAATTGGAAAAATGACAATATATAATGCAAACGCATTCCATTTGCACATGGATAATTGTGCTCAGACTCGCTCATGAGTTTCTATTAAGAAAAGCATGTACATACACATCAATTAGTAGTTGTGCACTTAAGGTGGTTAGAGCGAGATAAGTGTTACGTTTAACATGCCTTTTTATTGCATTAATCGAAAGATGAGAGGTTCTTCTACGTTCTGGTAGAGTTTGAATCGATTTTACCGTCCAGTTTTTGCGTAACGAGACCGTAAAATTTGCTATTTTAACATGGGCTCTTATGGTAACCTGACAGATTTGATCTGAAATTTTAAAATTGTGAGAAAACTAACTGTTGAACATGCTTTTAAAATCTCTTCTTTTGGTAGCTAGCATCTCGAAGAATCAACATGCGCAATTGGAAGGAAATCTACCGTTTCAAATGGGAGAATTTTGCAAAAGTATAATCCTAAATCAGTCCAATGGGAGACGTTCGCGCTCTTTCTATAGGGTCGGGACTGTGACGCGCATCTCGGCAACACCGCGCGCGCAACGTGCTTCATTCAAATCGAGTGACTAGAACCAAGAGTTCGTACATTCCTCTGGATCTCCTACGAGCAATTAAGATATTTTCACTCCTGGAGAACATTGCGTTTGATATTAACCAGATATTCAGAAAACTGGAATTTGATGATGATTAGTGCGATCAGAATGAATATCTTAATTCAATTAATATTCCCAATGACTCACATTGATACTACTCCCTGAGCAAATGGGTGATCTTGAGAGTTTATAGAAATTTTTAAACAATCAGTACAATTATTATTTTGTATTGTGCAGTAAGTCAGTTTCTTGCTCCTGAACAATGATTATTTATTCAATTATTCGAAAATTATTCATATTCTCTTTTTTATTACGGAGGTACACAGTGGATTGTCATTGCCTTTTGGACCACAGAACTCAAACGCACACAGAAATCTTTAGCATAGATCAGCACCTCAATCAGTATTGCTACTGAGTGGGCATTCAATTCATAAAGAAATAGACTTTGTAGTGGCTTTAAATGTGTTGCAATGATAAAATAATGTTTTGCTGGTGTTAATATCAACCATTCAAGGTATAGGTGACTGCAGAGCTGGATTTCCTCCTAGCAAAATTAGGCTTGGGACTCCCATCCTCGTGCCCGATTTTTTAAAATGAATATTAAAAACTTCATAAAAAGTTTTTATTTGAATAAGCATTAATCAAATAGTTAACTGAACAACAAAGTTTTTTTTAATAAATTGAATGGAACAATAAGAAACCAAACATGTATTTGTAAATGATAAATTTAAAAAACAATTTCTACTTTGAAAGCAATTTGTTAATTTACATCTGTATTGGAACAATGATTTGTTCTGTCATAATTAGTGTTTTTTAGATTTATTCATAATTAGTTTTAAAGATTTTTCTGAAGGAGTGCCCTGTGTAGTATTGTGCTTGAAGGCCTACAGTATTTAAATCCGCATAGGCAAATTTAATACTTACATTTTATTGAAATTGTAAGAGGAGTGATGTATTCAGCCTTTGGTAGTTTTAGTATTTTAATGGAAACTCCTTTTCTCTTCCGCACTATATTTTATCTATTTGTTTGCATTTTCTGAACAATAATAATGCATTTTGAATGGTTCTCGTGTCTTTTTTTCAAAACATTTAAACCTTTTTTCATTTCGAGTGCAACATCAAGATTACAAACGATTACAAAAGGTTATGTCACTTAGAAATCTCTTTTGAAGATTGGTATAATTTTATTATTGAAGGTCTCAATAATACCGCTCTCAGAATTACCTAATGCATTTTATCAGCTTTAACTTGATATGTATTTTACACAATAATTTGCATCTAAATCAATATCATAACATGATATAAAATTATACTGAAAACGAGCAAATAGTTTCTATGAATTATATAAACAAATCGCTGGAAATAATACGGCACATTGCAATTGCAAAAATAGTTTTAAAAATTCAATCAAAACTATTAAAACATTAAAAATTGATCATGCAGTTTAATTAACTAAGCAAAAATAAAATAGGGGAATAACAGAAAAAAATATTGTGATAAGGATAATAAGGAGCAGTAGGAGTCAATGATTACGATTTCTAAGTTAAATATAAAACTTTATACAATGTTGGAGAGAACCAAACTTTTGATCTTGTTTTTAAACAATCGAATAATCTAAGGTTTGTCCTACCATTGGTTTAAGTAATTCAAGAAATAAAAATTAGAGAGAAACAAACATTGAAAAAATATTTGAAAACTTTGTATTACCTCACTGTTCTCGTGATATTGGGGGAATTATTTCGTTATCTCTCAAATTCCGCTTTGGAGATAAACCTTTGCCCATTTCGCTCAGATTGTGATATTTACCGCGAGTCGACCACGCAACGAACACTATTCAAAGTGATTCAAAACGAAACTTTGAAGAAGCATGAGCCCTGAGCAGTCATGGCAATCTCAAGGACATTACAGCGTTTCACAATTTATTAAAGACCTTTCGCCTCACTCAAACATTGAAATATTTGCCATTATTAGCAATTACTGCACAAAAATACATAGATATGTGTCTATAATGTTACGTTTAATGATTTTGCTCTTACTAATTGTGTAATAGTGCTTTTTTATGTTCAAGCTCATGCTTCAATTTTTCATTCCGTGGTCACGCGATCTGTTGGTGCTATTTAAGAAACTAGCCAACGGTAGCTCTTTATGTGGTATTAAAATATTTTTATTTTATATCTATGAAACTAAATTAATTCAAATAATTAAATAAAACTCAGCATAAAAGTTCCTATTGTGTTTATGTAGGTCCCACAATACCCACTTATCTAGCAAATAATTATTTTTGAACGTAATATGGACTCTTTATCTACTAGGGAATATCTCGCTCTAACCACCTTAATCATCTAACATTTCATTATTTAATATGATCGGGATATTCAATTTAATTTTTAATTTTATGTATAGAATTTTTTCTGAATTTTATGTGTTTTAACTACTCATATGTAATATTTCTCTTGTCAGTACTGGTGGCCATACAGCCCATACCTATATTTGCGGAGGGAACGTTCTTACCACGATCTCCCTCTACGAGAAGTAAGATGTGCCTCAAAAAACTTTTAAATTTTCTCTGGCACTTTCCTTCTTCACAGAGTTGAAGTATTATATCACTAATTTTTAATGAAAGTAGTGGGAAATGTTCCCATAAAGAAAAAAAAAACTAATACATTTTCACATAACACATATGGTGGACATGGAGTATTACTATACACTTAAATGAGACAATTTTCTTAACAATAACAATAACACACATCAATAAGGTTCTTGAGAAATATTTGCTCCTTTAATGTCAGGACATAAAAAACATACAGTATTAGATGGTTGGGAATGGATATCATCCTAATACAAAGCATTAAAATGTTTCAAAAGTTGAATACATTATGAATACAATTTCAATAGAAGACCACACTTGTGAAGTTTGTGTCTGATTTTAAACATTGTAAGTCATGAATGTGTAGATACTATATTATTTTCTTTTGATGAATTTCCAAGATATCCAGATACAGAATATTAAAAATGCTATAAATTGCAAAGAATATCCACCTATAAAAATTGCCCCTCTGGTTCCCAAATGAAGAAATGAACAACAATTGTTATCAGGTACAGGTTAACAATATAATATTCTACTTTCTAATGAGCTTTATGTATATATTACATTTTAGAGTAATTTATCATGCAAGAAACAGACACAAGTGTGCAGAATGTAATATCTCTATTTTACAACCTCCCAGAGATAAATAATTAGTAATTATTGTGTTTCAATGGACAAGATTAATTTGTGTTAAAACTGTTTTTATTGTCTGTATATTCAATAAAATTATAACACTACCTTATAAAAAATTTACACATTTAGTGCATGAATAATCATGATCCATGTTCCACCTATAATTATAATAAAATTGGGACCAAGTAAAATATGCACATGAATATGTTCTAAATATATTTAAAATCTGCATTTTGCATTTTATGGTAGACCTTCTATTTGGCATGAGCTTCTTTCCTTAACATGTTTATGAATGTTCTAATATTGGAGTTAGACATGTAAAATAAACTATATTAGACTAATATAACCAAAATAATATTTCATGTGCCCTAGGTATTGTGATACTGACAGTGTGCCAATGGGACTTAGAAGGCAGATGGCATCCTACTGACCAATATTGTGTAGAGATACAGCCAAGACATTTATACAAAAAAAAGGGCTTGACCTTGCAAAAAATTATCTAGTTCATGCCAATAGTAAGATATCGATTTTGTAGTGAGTTGCAGAATACTAAAAAAAATATCATGAAATATTTGCCCTTTATTCAGATTTGCTCCCTTCTAAAGAATGTGTCCTAAAGAAAATGGCTTTCTTTCATTTTAAAGAAACATTAAAAAGAACTACTATATAAGCCCATGCTAAGGTACGTTCCTTAAGAATTATCCAAGAAACAACTCTTCAAAAATTGAAAATATTTTTCAGTAAGTGAAAAAGTTTGGCTTTTGCTTTGTAAATATTTTACCAAATCTCAGGAAAAGTACTCATCTCATGAGGAATGTTACTACAGTAGTAAATGTGTAGTTCATTTGTTTAGCTTTAATTTGAGCACAAAAAGACATCGATAGGTCCAAGTGTTTTTCAGTAGTGAAAAAGTGAAAGAGTGTGGCAGAAAGTGAAAAAGTTTGGCTTTTGCTATGTAAATATTTTACCAAATCTCAGGAAAAGTACTTATCTCATGAGGAATACAGTAGTAAATTTGTAGTTCATTTGTTTAGCTTTAATTTGAGCCCAAAAAGACATCAATAGGTCAAGTGTTTCAAAAATGGCATAAAACGAATATTCCAAATAATGTTTGAGAAAAGTAGCTATAAGCTGTTTTGAACACCAAAAATTATGTATAAACTAAATAAATCAGTTATAACTAAATTTTGCATTTTCATTTTATTATTAGGATTGTTAAAACCATAATAATGATTACTAAAGTGTACCTGATTTTAAAACAACTAAAGAAACATTAATTACATACTCAGTATTATATTATTAACTCAGCCTTTTTGCTGTTCTTAGTTACTAATAGGTTACACTCCATCAGTAGTGATACTATGATATGACAGTCCTACTATGTGTCAAGAACCGAGGAACCAAAAGAGTGATGGAAATCATTGTTAACAGATTTGGGAAAGTAACCTTCAAGCGTAAAGTCAAAGCATTCACATGGCCACTTTGATGGAACTGTTGATGAATGTTCAACAAGAGAATAGACATTGATCCACTTACAACAAATAGGTAAGTGGATGGTGGATGTGTTTTACAGAAAGTAGTCTGAATCTGTAATAATTCCATAGAAGCCATTTTCTCAAATTACGTCGACAATAATAATAGTAATAATGATGATGATCATGATGATAATGATGATGATAAAGATGATGATAAAGGTGATAATGATGACGATAATGGTGACGATAATGATGACGACGATAACGATAATGATAATAGGCAGGTTTTCCTTATCGATATATCAATACCCAACACCCACTACATATCGGCAATACATCAAGGGAAGATCCGGAAGTGAGTGACAACTGTGCCTATAATAATATCAGCTACAGTAGTGATCCCGAAAATGACACATCGAGCACTAGAGTGTCTTCACTTCGATGCCAGAAACATATACAATATGCAGAAGTCAGTAATCTTGAATACTTGCCGTATTGTTAGAAGCCATGTAAATCTTCAGTAAAGCGACCGCACAGCTAGTCATCGTTCTTGTGGGAGGTTGACATACCGACCAGTAACAATTGCGAAGGAAAATAATAATAATAATAATAATAATAATAATAATAATAATAATAATAATAATAATAATAACAACAACAACAACAACAACAACAACAACAACAATAATAATAATAATAATAATAATAATAATAATAATAATAATAATAATAATAATAATAATAATAATAATAATAATAATAATAATAAAATAACACTTTGGTAGCAATGTCTCGATTTTTTCCAACGGTTATCCTGAGGAAGTAAAAAAACTGCACTGGAAGAATACAACGCTCCGCTGCTTTCGCCTGCAGTTATATAATTTTTTGAGTTCATTGTCATTCAAATACTCCAGGAAAAATAAACAAACAACCTTGTGTGAACCTATCGTAGTGAACGATAACAAGAAGCATTTCATCGCTCTACTTCACCATGCATTTCAGCAAGAGGTGGCAGTGTAAGTAATAGAAGAAAACGCTGATGCGGACATAACATCACTAACCACACGTCAAATATTTGACAGTGTTATCGTTATTGGAGAAGACGTACATCTCCTGCTTCTCCTCAAACGGTTTAGCAGCAACCAACGTCTCCCTCCAGAAAAGTGCCTCAAGTAAATTCGAGTGTATCCATTTCTCAAGCTCTTCTTACGTCCACAAAGCCATACAATAACCGCAAGGGACTTTTCTTTTATCTTTCTCGGCATACGTTACTTACGCAGTAAAGAGGAAGAGTTGTAATGCTGCAGCAGAAAGGGAGATTTTTCGTCAGTAAAATGTTTATCGTGGGGGTTTCAAGTGGGGGAACAAGTGGACAAATATTGTTCCTATTATTATGTAGGAAAATACGTCTCTAACACGTTGTGTAGTGAGAATTCTCATTTGGTGAGTCCTTGATATTGAAAAATTGGTACGGTACACCGTGTCTCTCCGTCGGGCTGTCCGACTGTGGCCTAACGCTACTAACCATTGAGACAATTTACTCCAAAATTGATATTCTGCGATCGATCTAGCTGATTTCGAGCTCCTGTGTATATGAAATAGATATTATGGTTTGGGGAAGCTTAATTTACAAACAGATATTGTAGTTTGAGCTTCATTTACATAAACAACTCTCCAATTTCTTTCCTAAAAATGGTTCTGAAGAATTTTATTAAACTATTTCTTGGGTCACAGCAAAGTAGGTACGCTTATTATAATGGCGTAGGTCCCATCAACACCATCATTAAAATGGCGTAGGCAATAATTGAGTTTTTAATGAAATCTGTTGTACAAAATAGATATTAAAAGGGTATAGTAGTTTTCGCGTAATTTTGCTTGAAACGAAGGCAATTTATTTTAAAAAATTCTCAAAAAAGCTCAGTTTATTCTCCATTCTCCTCTTCGGGTAGAGGAAAGTACGCTTAAGAAATCCCGTAGGTATCATTTTCGATAAACACTCTGAATTTTCGAAAATTGCAAAAGTTGCAAATAATGCGAGTATGTATTTGCTGTTGTAGAACCACTAGTTCTTCATGCATTTAGCGTTTGGGAAACCACCTCAGTCTATTTCGGGCAGAAAAAAATACGTTTGCCAGTGTCGCCCAGAAAAATCTCCACCTCTTGGAACTGGTTGAATTTTTCCTGGACCACACTCCAGCTGCCAGGTTAGAGCCAACGCTTCGTGGCTATTTACAGGGGTGATATAAAAAAGTATAATTTGAATAGCCGCTGAGACCAGCTTTTCATAAATAGGCAACCTACACTAAGGTTAATCTTGTTCATTTGTCCCCAACAGAAGACGCAGGAAGACGCCATTGTTTTAGAACTTACCGCCAAGTTCAGAAGTGGATGGGAGCTAATAAAAAACCTACAGATGGAGGGGTGGGGTGGAAGATCTACAATCAGGGGCTTAACTCAGCCACTACAATTGTGAATCCCGTTCCTCAGAATGTACGGCGCTTGATATCTTGTCCTTGCAGGAAAGGATCTAAGGGGGGATGCAACTGCCGCAAAGACGGGTTAAAATGCTTAAAGCTATAAAAATGTTCCTGCAGTAAATCATGCTCTCCACCCGCTCAGGAGTCACCAGGAATTTATCAAAGCTACAGCCATAAAAAAATAAATTATAATATAGCAAATTATCACTTTATCAAGTAGATGCTAGTACTATTTTTACCGAGTAAATATAAGTTACACAATGATTTTTCCAAAATTACACTTTTTCGTAATATTCGTTTTATGGCACTTAAGAGAAATCTTTTGAGCCTATCGCCGTCTTTCTGAACCCAAATTAAAGCTAAATAAATGTACTACAAGTTCACTACTGATAGTGAATGTACTATAGTGATACTCCTCGTGGGATGAGTACTTTCCCCGATATCCCTGCTGGTAAGATACAAAACCAAATCAAACTGCTTCACATTTGGTACATGAACTGTATCTCGGAAATTTCTGAACGTAGGCAAAACAAAACCGGAAAGAGCGACTTTTTCCTTAGAACATACTGTAGGGGATTTAGAGCAAAAACTGAAAAAAGTGCTCATATTTCGCGATTTTTCGAGTATTGAAACTTCTACGTGTTTTTGAAGCTGGAAAATCAGTTTCTTACTATTTGTGTAGATAGAAATATAGAAATATATTTAAAAAAGGACCTACTGGGGAATCATTAATTAACTAGGCTAATTGAGGCATGTATAACATACAAATGTGTGAAATTTATTTTTGTCTGTCGAGGCAATACTGTGGTACAAGTATGTGGCGGTGGATCTCGTGTCTCTCAAGGGGAACTCTATTCAAGTTATTCCAAACTTCTTGGATTAGTGATTTTGTTTTGAAAAAAAAAAAAATTAAAGTCACATCAACCTACACTATGTGATAAAAAGTATCTGGACACTTCCAAAATGGTGTTATGGTGTGGTCGTGTTTTCATGGAGGGGGCTTGCACCCTTTGTTGTGTTGTGTGGCAATATTACCGCACAGACCGACGTTGATGTTTTAAATACCGCCTTGCTTCCCACTTTCGAAGAGCAATTCGGGGGTGGCGATTGCATCTAACAACTCGATCAAACACCTGTTCATACTGCACGGTCTGTGGCGGAGTGGTTACACAACAATAACTCCCCTGTAACGGACTGGCCTGCATAGAGTCCTGACTTGAATCTTATCGAACACCTTTGGGATGTTTTGGAACGCCGACTTCGTGCCAGGCCTCACCGATCTACCGACGATACATCTCCTCAGTACAGCACTCTGTGAAGAATGGGTTGTCATTCCTCAAGAAACCTTCCAGCACCTGATTGAAAGTATGTTTGCGAGAGTGGAAGCTGTAGTCAAAGATAGGGTGGCCAAACACGCTATTGAATTCCAGCATTACCGATGGAGGGCGCCACGAACTGGTAAGTCATTTTCAGTGTCCGGATTCTTTTGTTCACATAGTGTAAGTAGTAGGACGTAGAAATGTTTCAGGACAACATAAACAATAAATACGAGACATTGGAGATTCCTAGGACAATATAAACATACATGTGATTTGGGACATGGACGTTTGTGGAAAATAAATTTTTATTTTGAAACCGTCATATAACGAAATAAATGGAATATAGACAGCCTATGGTGACAGGTTTTAGTAAAGACATTAGGGTCGAGTCAGGATAATTGATCGTCGTGAAACGAGTTGCAGCGAATAAAAAAAATTAACAAAAATGTGGGAAACAAGAAAACCATGTTCATGATTGCACCAAGGTCATGATTTTGGGGAAAGACATTTGGTCGCTGATGCGAGCACATGCAAAGCTAACTAGGACATTTAGCTGTTGTGAATGAAAATAGTCTTGAGTAGGGACGTCCACCTGAGGCATTCACAAACAATTATGTGAACATTGTATGATATTTAACTTTGGTTTTAAGACATTTAAGGGAACGGAACTTCAACATCAAGACAGAAGGTTACTGGTGGGAACGGTCATCTTCACAGAAGATCCTTAACTTCCACAACGGGGGCTACGAGGACATCACGTTTATGAACTGGAAGAATTACGAAAAAAAACATCTTACAAGACATTAAAATACGATTCTTTGTAAAGAAGGGAGTCAGAATAACTAGCCCAGACCAAAAGAAATAGAGACCTAATACAGGAAAATCTGTGCCATTCACCATATGAATTCTGTCAAGGAGATAAACGCCGTATTGAGATCAAAAATCGAGTCGAAGAATAAATTGCTCGTGCGTAATCTCTGCTCATTCTTTCCGGTAGTGGAACGGAAGATCTTTGAAGTAAAATAGGCTTATATTTAAATAAGATGTGAGGAGATGGAATATTGATGATATTTACGCAATTAGTTCAATTTTATTTTTGAAATCAGATTCCAAATCGAAATCGATATTTTAAGTAACCATCAAATTTTGTAATGGTATTCCAAGAAGACGGAAATATGTGAACAAGATAGTTTCATACTACTATTACAGACGTTAGGAGACAGTTTGCCTTGAGATGCAAAGTGATGAAAATATAATTAATTACCAATTATTAGTATTATATTTTTTTTCTCGTTAATCGGCCGACTAGGACCACGCATGCAAGCATCCTGCATTTACCGTGGCTCAGTTTTTATTTATTATCGCGGTGGCAGGTGCTTGCAACAACTTTTGGGGGGACCAGCATTTTTAGCTGGATCCGATTTTTATCCCCCACGGTTGTTAGCCCTGGGGGTATGGAAGATGAAATGATGATATGATGATAATAATAATGGGGTGAAAGGACAACACATACAGACATACACAAACACAAATACACCCATGCCCGAGGCGGGATTCGAACCCGCGATCTTCTGGTCCGAAACCACTCCGGCACTACTGCCTTAGCGATCTCGGCCATCTGATGGGCTAGTAATATAATTATTATTAATATTTTTTTCTACAGCTGTATCAGAATGGTAGATTCTGCGCCTTGCTATCCGCACGTGCAGTAGGTCATTTTTTCATATCCATTTAATAAAACGGCTGATCTATACCGCCTGCCTGGCTTGCCTTCCCGAAAGCTTGGCCTTCTCCCTCACCGCAGGCCGCCGGCCTCATCGAGGACTTGCAACGGGCGGGTGACGCACCGGAGTGGAAGGGGAGTGGGGTGAAGTGTTTTTCCAAATTTCTCTTTACGACGCTCGTATTCATTGGATTTGCACGATTGACACGGCGTTGGGTTCAGGGAGCCCGTCGTCATCGCGTTATAAGCGCATATTTTTTTATTTCATCCCAGAACTATGTGAGCAATTTGAAAACTGTTTTTGGAAATATTTTATGGTAAAGGAGCTTAGTAGCGTAAATTCGTTTTTAAAAAGAAGTCAAATGCCTTTTACAAATTCAAAATTGAACAATTGGTTCAGACGTTATCGGTAAAGTGAATTCCCTATGATAGTGCTGCGATCTATTGAATTTTCCTATAAGTATTTTTCGCTACATTTAGCATTAACTACAGTCCGACGCACGCGTGGTTTCAGGCGACTTAAAGGCGCATGTTACGTTACCATTTTTTGGGTGTGCTTACAAACGATAGGGCTCTCGGTGGCTCGTTGGTTAGCGTGCTCACTTTGCACGGCGCAACCCCGGGTTTGATTGCCGGTCGGGATAAATATAAATTGTTCGCTTTCCTTGCGGTGTCCCAGTATGTGTTGCTATGTGACGATGGCTCAGTTCTCAGATTGAGAATATCAGAAACATAGCGTAGGGATGGCTGTTTACAAACCATGCTATGTTCTAACAACCATGGTCGCTAGGTCGGGACGCAGCTGGTAGGCCTAGCTCGTAAAGAGCCAAAGTACGTACATATGTACACATACCTACGAACGAAAACCTTATATTTTATATATATTATATATTATTATAATATATATTATATATATATATTAAACCCAAAACTTATATTTTTCTCATGTTTGCAGTTAGCGTAGTGCATGAAAGTCATGCTCACTACAGTTTGGTATGAATTAGGTGTTTTCTTTCTGATTTTTAATCTACCGTATCCATAGAGCAGAAGTTCCAAGAAACGCCAAAATGACATACCATTGAACCTACGAACACAAAATGCGTTCTACCTACAAACAGGTTTTGAGCTCTCCGTCTTCATCTGTCTTGGTAACACCTGAAATGCTGATGCCCTTTCCTAAGGCACCTCCCCGAACACGTATGGCCAAGGGCGAAAAAAGGGCCATCACGAATTCTGACTGATACTCCAAATAAAAAACGAATTGAAAACTGCTTACAAAATAAAACAAAAATGAATACACTTCAACAAAAACCTTTAAGAAAAAAAACAAAACAACAACAACAACAACACAGAAGCAAGTCAAAAAACTGAAAAATACAACACTTCTTCTGAGGAATCAGAAGTACTAGGGAAAAAAATGACCAACCATTTTGTAGTTGAAATACTGGCAGAAGTTGATGCATTACTTCAATATAAAATATCTGAATAAAGTGACAGCAGGTGACAACCTAAAATTTGCCTGTGATGACACAGGGGCTACGGGGACAACAGTTTCAATGTATTTTTACATTTCAAGTTAGCAATTGTTTGCTCCATTGGGAATGAACCATATGCAATTAGCTGATATTAAGGTAGCAAAATTTCTAGGTCTCTCAATCCAGTCAAACTTCAAATGGAATGTACATATAACAGAATTAAACACAAATTAAGTTCATTATGTTACGCATTCAGAATTCTTTCAAATTCTGTCAGCCTTCATGCAGCTCGTTGCGTGTATTTTGCAAATGTGCATTCCCGCCTGACACATGGCATAGTATTCTGGGGAAGCTTATCATGTAGTATCCAAACCTTTAGATTGCAAAATAAAATTATTCGAATAATGAAAAAATGCCATCCGCGTGATCCCTGCAAACCTCTCTTCATTGAGCTTGGAATCTGATTACAGCCTTGCCTTTATATTTACGAATCCGTAATACTTGGGAACATATTTTCATGCAATACTGATATTTATGATTACAACACACGTCGTAGAAATCACATTCATCAAGTGTCAGTATCAACATCTCACTACCAGAAATCGATATAAAATACATGTACGTTACTTTACAATGCACTGCCAGATGACATTTAACAATTGAAGTCGGTTCACAAATTTAAGTTAAAAGTAAAATTTTTTCTGCTGCATAACTGATTGTATACAATTGGAGACCATACTGATTATCAAAAAGAAAAATAATGTTTATTTTAACAAAACAGTGATATATAATGAATTAGTTTACATTTGTATGGTAAATTTTTTTAAAAGACAACAAACAGTGTACAAATACAAATGTTTGTAACAAATAATGTACCGGGTCAATGACCCCCATCTCGATCAGGTTTTTCTCCAGTTTCCCTGATCCATTGAGCAAATGCCCTTGTTTTGCATCTGGACGTAAATGTAGCTTCACTATGCGCACATTTTGTTGATCTCTCCTTTCCCTTGTAGTAGTAGGAGTAGAGGTAACGGCGAGTTACTAGTTGTTTTAGCAATGCAAAAAATAAAATCTACAGTTCGTTAACGTTGCAAATAAGTTTTATATAACTCGGGAACGAAAATGTCTAGTTTTTCTAATGTCGGTAATCTCGCGCTTTTTAAAATTTTATTTATTTATTTATTTATTTATTTATTTATTTATTTATTTATTTATTTATTTATTTATTTATTTATTTATTTATTTATTTATTTATTTATTTATTTATTTATTTATTTATTTATTTATTTATTTATTTATTTATTTATTTATTTATTTATTTATTTATTTATTTATTTATTTATTTATTTATTTATTTATTTATTTATTTATTTATTTATTTATTTATTTATTTATTTATTTATTTATTTATTTATTTATTTATTTATTTATTTATTTATTTATTTATTTATTTATTTATTTATTTATTTATTTATTTATTTATTTATTTATTTATTTAAACTATTTATAGTTAAAATTCTGGAACTCAAGAAAACGTGTACAGACTATCTTCTCCCCATAAGTCACATAGAGCTTTTACTGTTTTTTGATTAAATAAATCTAAAATGTAATGAATACCAACAGCGATATTAAAATATTTTTACAGACTGATAAGACTCTTTTGAAAAATTCTGGACTCTTAAATGAGGAGTCCTAAATTTTGGAACAATTGAGTTTTCAAAGTTAACTTGAAATACAACCAAAAATACCTCTCCGTGATTAACGACTATTTTTTATTTTTGTTTTTAAATTTTTGCATCTAGACGCAACGCGTCTCCTAGCTTTTTAAGGAGCGTTGAGCGCACTTTAGAGTAATCCTCAGTTAACATTTACAATTGAAGTAATCCTCCGTTTTAAGTGCCCTCTAGGAACCGCTAAGTAGCCGTAATCAGTCGCAGCCAAGTGTTTAATTTTTTGAAAAATTTAACTATTCAACTCATTGAAATAAAAAAAATCTTGAAAGAAATATGGCTAGCTTTGTTTATCTACGTCTAATCCAACAGTTGTATGTAGGTTCTCATAAGGCTGTTCGTTAGCACAACGGTTTGTTCTTAGGTATAATGATACCCGTTCTTAGATACAATGGGTTATTGTACCTAAGAACACAGAAATGACATTAGGGTTTTCATTTTCACGGACCCTAAATATTATAAATTCGCGCTGTTAGAAATGTACATGCTTTGCGAGAGTCAAATGTATGTAGGGCGACGAAGAAATCGAGAAAAAATTGGTTCCTGAAGTCATAAAAAAATGAAAATTGTGTTCGTAGGTACAACGGTCTCCTTATTATACGTTCGAGAATTTTTTTCAGGCGTTTATATTCCGGTTACAATCAACAAAAAAGGAAGGAAAAATAGAAACAAAATTACTTTTTGCCTTCGATTTTTAAGAATATCTCATGTTCTGACACTGATAATAAAAAAAGGCTAAATACAAAAGGTAGCCCTGAAAAAACTCTACAAGTTTCTAAAATTTCAACCTTGTAATTTGCACCCGACAGCTGAAAATAAATAAAACAGTAATTGAATAGTCTCTTATTTATTTTATTAAAATTAGGTTTTGTTTTATTAATTTTCGTAGTATATCTGTTTTAGGTTTATTAGAAATGATCATCATTATCATCATCAACTTCAGGGATTAAACCAAGCAGTTTGTTTTGGTCTTACGTATTTTCTTTACTTGAGATGTTTTGGTAATGCATTGTCCCCTGGATACGTAACTAACGTTTCGCAGGGAAATATATGTGATGGCGCTGCCCCCTTTAGGCTCCACGTCTAGCCTGATTTTCTCTCTGTTTTTTTTCCCATGTACTGGCAGACTGTCATGTCTAGAGATACTAGTGTTCTCTGAAGGGCGAGTTCAATAAGGATGTCTTCCGCCATCATCTACGTTGGGAGAGTTTCCTCTTCCGTTTTGTAGCTGTTGGATTCTATCTTCGTTTTTCTCTTAGTAGGGGTTTTTCTCTTAGCAGCAAAGAATATCTTAGACTAGGAGGCAGGATTCCCCAAGCTTCTCAGTCCACCTGACAGCTCCTAAGAGTTCGGAGATGGGTCTTGTAAAGAAGTATTATAATCCTTCTTTGCAAGATCCACTCCGAACCGATGATTATTGAAGGTGAGGTCAGCGGTTCACTGCTCCTTGTAGAGTAGTGAACCGCTGTGTAGTAGAGAAACCGACAGTGTAGGAAGGTGAAGGAAATTCTTATGACAGGAACCATGAGCTTCTGAATTTCTCAGCTAACCCATCAGACCTCTGAGGTTGAGGGAGGAATGTAGTAGGTATGAAAAGAAGGTATGAAATTAAGAAATATATAATGAAAAACAAAATTCCAATTTAAGTTACGGATTAAATTTAATTAATTATTAGTTGCTTGCGATCTTTGTAGATTATGCGACTTAAAATAAAAATATTAAAAAATGTAAGAATAATATTACCTATTGTAATTTGAATATTAGCGAATTAAGATTTGAACTAAAAATAATGAGTTTATATACGTTATCGAGAATACTCTCGTTGCTTTGATTTAGGTTATTTAATAACAACGCTAACTCTTGTTTCTCTACTTGCCACGTGCATGAAGATTCTCTGAAACTATGTAAATGTTCAGTAAACAACAGTTTTCTAATTAAGTGTTTACTGCCCTTTAGGTTTAAAAATGTGCGTCGCTACAAAACGAATATGTGCTTCCGAAGGAACATTAATGAGTTCTGTCACAAGAAACTTTTTCTGTAGCACAGGGACTACTTCAACAGATACTAACCGCCACATGTCGCTCAGTTCAATAGCCAAGGCCTGATATTTTCATTTCTTCTCGCAACAGAGGCGGTCGGTCTAAAGGGATAGCTATGTCGACTACAAATTCCTTTCTGTGAAGCCTTATCAGTCCATATTATGTCAGGTCTGTTGGCTTCGACCCTGCGATCAGTGGTGACTGCTATATTCCAAAAGAGCTTCCACCGTTTCGACTCCAAAACTGAATCCGGCTTGAACGTGTAGTATGGGACCTCTATCTGTATCATCTCCGACTTTGCAGCCAGGGCCTAATGGACAACCGCAGCAACGTCGTTGTGCCGACTCAGGTATTCTGTTTGCGCCAAAGCAGAACACCCGCCCATGATGTGTTGGAGGGGTTCGCCGGGTTGATTGCAAAGGCGGCAGCGGTTCTCTACACTCATATCCCCAATTACATACCTTTGGTAATTTCGAGTGGAGGTTACTTCGTCCTGAATAGAAATGGCGAACCCTTCTGTCTCAGCAAAGAGGCCAGATTTTGTTAGCCAGGAGACTGACGATCCCATATTCACCGCGTTTCCTTTGAGCTCAGCAGGATATCTGCCGTGCAAACGCTTCTGGGTCTACTCACTCAGACCAGCCCAGAGATTCAGTACCTTACCTTCTTCATTAATGAATATGCAGCTGTGATGCGAGTTAGAGCTCTACACATAGCTTCTTATTAGAGTTTTGCAATTGTTATTTTCAGGGTGATAAAATGCCTACTCATGCCATAAAATTTATTACAAATGAAATAACGTTTTTGTGAACACAAATCATTAGAATGGCGTATTTAAAATTCTTGTCTGCTTTTGGTAAATATAGTAGTTTGTTTTTGTACTTTAATCTCTTTGACTCCAACTCTTTCCAGAAGTCGTCCAACAGAGAGAATATTATTAATATGCTGATGAAATTTGGGTTTTTTGCATTTATTTTTGAACTATTTATTTTATGTCAAAAACAATAAAAACTATAACATGAGGAGTGAGAAACATATATTTGCTTAGCACTGAAGCATACGTTCCTGGCGTTGAAACTCTCATGAATATTCTTAATTTAATCTCCGCTTCTTGTAGATCTCTTTCTACTCCACTGAACATACTTTGATTTTCTTTTCTAGAATATTCTCACTGTCAGTATACCTCTGTTTATTCGTGATATGTGACTATATATTGAATCCCCTATTTATTTTATTTTTATTTATATCTGACATATATTTTTGTATAAAAAATAGTGAAACCCTAATAGAAGAGCTACATCTGTTAAGCAGTTGCGGCAATTCTTCCTTGGAACTAAACATATTCACTTAAGCCTACGGTTAGAGGCCTACATTTTGTAACTTAACTTCCACTAAACAGTTACAAGTAAGTTCCTCGAGCAATTCCTTTATTTCTTATTTAACGTCAAAGTTAAAAACCGCTTGTGATGTATGGGAGCAAAGTGCACTCGGCGCAGCTTTACTTGAGCTCCAGAATTTCACACTCTTCTTTACAATTTACTAAGTAGATTTGTGGAGGTTCAATGCAAAAGGTCACAAGTTCATATTTGTTAAATTATTTGTATTTGAATTGTTGATTAAGAAGGGTCGATACTCATTACGAAACATTTTGAAATACCCACGTGTCATATTTCAAAGTGTAAACAAAAACCTATTTTTATCAAAATAAACACATGTACAGGATCATCAATTTATTTTACTGGGACGGCTGCTGTAGCAGAGAGAATATTAATTAAGCAAATGTATTAAATTTAATTTTCAAGAAAACAAAATTAAGGTGTGGTGTTACAGTAGTGAACATTTTTTTAGTAAAATACTTCACAAGCAACACAGATATTTATAATTACAACTTACGTCGTAAAAATGAGCTCACTACAAGAAATGACATATAATACATGTTCAGTACATTAGAACACATTGCCAGATGACATTAAACAATTAAAAATCATTTACAAATTTAAGTGCCAATTAAAATGTTCTCTGCTGCGTAAACATTTCTATACAATTTGAGACTATACTCACCATGAAACATATTTTAAGACTGATATTTAATAGATTATCATTTTTACTGTATATTTTTACATAACAAGGAATGTAATTCAGTTTCTGGGTCAATGATTCCCATCTCAAACCGGATTTTCGTCCAGTTTCCCTGATTCATTCAGCAAATACTGAGAAGGCTCCTTGTGGCTTCTGGGTGGGTGGGTCTGGTGTCTGGTCTGGTGTGATATGCAATTTTGTTAGCAATACTATAAAATCAAATCTGTAGTTTGTTAGCCGCTGCAAATAAGTTTTCTGACTCGGTATCAAAAATGCCTAGTTTTCAAATGTTACTTACATCACATTGTTGGTACTTTTATTCATCATACAACTCTGTGTATTAAAAGAGTAAGGAAGAGCTCCAGGATAACCTGAGTAGAATATACTTCTCCCCCATACGCCACATACAGTTTTTGCTATTTTTTTAGAGAAAAAATGCTCCAAATTACACACGAAGGTTATTTGGATAGCAAAATGGTATGAACAAGACATCGAATTTTTCGAAAGATGTAAAAATATGACAATAGGTTCTTCCTTTAGATCCATTGTAGGAATGACATAAAAATATATCTGTTTTCGTAGATTTTAATTTTTTAAACTCGTGTTAGAACTATGAAGCCGCTTCCGTATTTCTTAAGAAAGATTTCCATTCGTCCTATAAGAAAAATTCTGTAATATATTCGAAATAACTGACGAAAGAGAAAGTGGATGACACTTTTCAATTCCGTTTTGTAGCCTTTTTTTTTGAAAAGCGTACTAATTGTATCTGTTTTGAAAATATACGAAAAGAATCCGAAGTTTAATGATGCATTGAGTATGTGATTTAATATATGTATACAGGCGCAGGTTCACAAGTCTGAGTAGATATTCACAAGGTTTCAAAATGCTCAGCTAAATTTTTTATACCGAGGAGCGCATTGTACAGGCGCGGATAAGCGATTTAATTAATGTAGGGCCAACTCTAATGATATTGGTTCCCCATGATAAGTCAGGTACCGGTGTTATTTACAATACTTCAGTAAATTACCGATGCGCAATATCTATACATTAGTTCCGCTTTCTTCGTCTCTATTTAGATATTATTGTGAATGGAAAATCATTCTTCCATGGATGTCATAATCCAGGTTGGGGGCAGTTTTTCCCAACTTTCTTTGTGATCTGCTTTCACCAGAGATTTTGTTATTCACATTTGAGTTTTGTCGTTCTCTAGCTTTAAGAGCTTAACATATCCTAAAAAAACGTTTCGTAGACGCTTCTGAATGCTTCACTTAAGTATGTGTTCATGATGTTTATTTTCGACTGTTTTATTCGGTCTTTAACTTATTTCCAATGGAAAGCTCTCTGGATGTGTTAAGCGTAGGGCACTGCCTTCTTTCCCAAGAAGTCTGGAGGGACACACGGGGTGACATGTACCGACTGTTAACATTAATAATTAACTCACCTAGACTGCTTGAACTTATTTTTGATTAATATTGTCATTTTGTACATTAACATTGTATAGTTAATAATAATAATAATTATTATAATACTCAATTTCAGTAATAATGCAATGCGTTTCATATGTACTTAATGTGTTGAGACCCTTGTGTTTCGTTTCATGATAATTGACAGTGAGGCTTCGAAACAAGTTGTTAATCATTTCTAGTGTTTCAGTGTGCGCTTGGCTGAAGTATGGACTCGCAACAGTTTACTTTCAGTCTATACTGGAACTGCTACCTCAGACTCCAAGTTTACCTCTGGATATCGTTGCGTTGAAAGAATGAATTTTCAGTTAAGAATGAATTGAAATTTAAAAAATCTGTCATTTTCTTCTAATGTTATTTCATCAGGTGGTTCAGGATGGAATTTGATACGTTCGTTTCCCATTCCAGCATTCAGATATCCACTTATTACAGGTGATCCGTGAAAAAAGTATTCCATTCTGCTAAAATATTGATTGGGAGTTGCACCCCCACCACAATCATTGGCTGATTTTGGACAATTCTTTTTCCGTCGAACGTGATGTCGCTACACGTTTGGTAACTGTGTCAGTTTATGTTATTCGGGCACGATTGCGTCACACCCACAGGGCGCCAATCACGGTACCATTGATTAGTAATAACCCACGCCAGGAAACCACGCGCAGCGACGCCTGAATTGATCTCACACGCCTCCTTCAAGATCGATTTCTACGCGGTACATCCATAGTACGTGCGAGTAATTATTTTTATTACTTAATCATTTGTATGTTGTAAAGTATTTTTGAGTCAACACATCTTCCCTCTTATGGAATACATACAGTGAAGAAATATGTACCCTCTTTGGTCTGTAAATAGCAATTATTTTATTTATTCAATAATTCGATACTGTTTTGCTTTTCCATATGATACTTATCAACTTATTCGTTACTTATCAACTTAATACTCTTATTACTTATCATAATCCTACTCTTGAAACAGCACTTTTTCAGTTGGTACACTAATATAACTTAATGCTTCTATCTGGTTTGGTTATTTCTGCTTTTCTTTAGTTTCAGAAAACAATACCAAATACATTTAGGCTTCACTTATATCTGCAACTAATTCTTATTGTTCACGGACCTTGTACGTTCTATATTACCACCCTCAAATGATTCGCTATATCAAGTCGTTTGTCCTTTAATCTGGCATTGGTCGTTTCTGTAGATGGAGAGTTATATCGCACAAAAGAGCCAGTAATACTAAATGTATTATGAAATTTGTACATATTGACGTGAAACAAGACCCTCTAAAATAACTCCCGTATGTTAACATAAAATCTCACGAAATTGAAAGACCTGAAGCTGGAAGGAAATTCAGCTTTCCAAAACGTTGTTGCCTACAGTACAGCCAAGAAACAATAAACAAAGACAAATTTATAATAGTGTCTGTTTTCAATGGATGTTTAAAAAGATACATTGTTTACTCATAATCCAAATGAAATAAAAAAGTTTAGATAACATTTTATTTCAATACTAAATTCCTCAGGCTCATGGCTAGCTCTTGGTCCGCGTGATCGCTTACCACAACACGGCCCCGGGTTCAATTCCCGGTCGGGTCAAGACTATAGTGTGCGTCTTCCGTGCACTGTCTCCGTATATGTTGCTGTGTATATGTTCATTTGTCTTTATTCTCTAGATGATTCTCTTCTCTCTGATGAAGAAATTAAATATTTCGAAACGTTGGCACAACTAATCGTTTCACACTGATCAATCCCGTGAACCAATTTTATTCATCAATGGACGTGATTTCTACAATGGTCAATTAAATTCAATTAACACAATAAAATTATTATATTCTTAACAAAACAAGTATAAAATATTTCATTATTGAAGCCACAGCTTCATCAATATTATGAGCGTTTTGATAGAAGTGAATTGTCACTGGCGAATTGTCACGAGCCGCTCTCCAGAAGATTTAGGATGGTGCATTCTGTACTTCGTTAACATTGTTAGTACCATCACATTTAAGTTTTCCAGATCGGTTTGAGACAAGTGTATTACCCCAAAGGAATACGTAAAGATTGGCACACACCATAAATGGCCTTGATTTTATTTTTGGCAATTAGCTCCGATACCAAAATTTTTCGGAGGCGTATTGTGAACATATTTCCAACATATTGTTTGGAGAAATTTGTTATTTATTGTAAGAGTTGGTCTAAACCGCAGGTATTTGTATGTAGCGTCTACTGATGTCCTGATCTGAATAAAAATGGGCGATGGCCTGAGCCGAACTTGATCATAGTTTGCGTACCCCTGCCCCGCCCTGCGGGATAGAGCTGACCAATACGCTTTAGCATTATTTCAGAGAAGTGGGACTATTCATAATGAACATTACAAAATTGCGGCAATCGCGAGTTATATTTTGGTAAATATTTGAAAATAAATATTAAAGCAACCAACAGTTTTACATAAATTGTAGTATATAATTTAATTAAAGAAATAAATGCAATATTTCAATAAAATACATTTTAAAACAATCTTAAAAAAGAGGCGAGAGGAGATGGGGAATAAAATTAAGATCATGTATCGGGTTGAAAGCTGGGAGACATTTCCGTGATGTGTGCGAGACATTACACAACCACAAATTCCGTATACATTGTTTATCAAATAGGGCTCACAATAGTAAAATATTTTGCGTCATAAACAGTAAAAAAATATAGTATCTTCCTGTCGTTTTGATACATTTTTCAGTCATTATTTATCTACCTGTGATGTTTGGCTGAGTTATTCTGCTTGAAAAACTTAGCTTTGCCACAGTACATAGGTAGGAGAATGTCTAACGTCGTGGCCAGTTTAATCGAATTGTAACTTCGTGAATTAGAATTGAATCCAAGAATTTTGTTTCTTTCCATTTTTCTTTATATATTAGTAGTATAAAAGTATAAGATTCAAGCAAAGGGACAAAATTCAATTTGACAAAACTTTTATACGCAGAGAGATATCACTGAAAAAAAAAGGAATGGTTACCGCATATTGAAATACGGTTATTCCTACCAGAATCAATAGTAAAATTTGGCCCAGCTATTTTTGTGGTTGGCGCACCGTAGGCGCCATGTGTGGACATTCATGTGGCCCTAAACCACCACTGTGCCGGATGGTCCTTTTCTCTACGTAGTACCCTTAATCACAAAATATTTGCAATTCATGATTGACTCTCTCGAGATTTCAGCAAGTGGTTCCACATCCCACATTTTTTCGCTACAGTTACTACAAAAAATATTTATTCCAACAATGGAATTATTTGCATCAATGCATAAGCATGCTTGCCTCGTTTTATACACGTACTGTTTAATTGTAAATTTGAATCCAGAAATTGTTACATTGATTTTTTAATGCAAAGATGTGAAAGCACTCCCATTACTTTTTTAAAAACTTGAACACTAAAAGCAGTTGCTAAATAGAATTTCATGCATTAAGAATAAATCTGAAATAATTTAATATTATTATGCCAAATATTTTCTCTAACATTTAATAGCAAGAAGTGATATCTCTTCCCTACTCAAAAAGAAACAAAACAAAATTAAGCAAAATTAAATTATATTGAGTATTTTTAAATTCGATTACAGTTAATTCATTTCTTTGTATTGACTTATTTGGCTGAGAGGCCGACGTTTCGCCTGTCATTTCGCAGGCTCCCTCACTAGTGTCACTACCCTGAGGAAGCCTACAAAATGACAGGCGAAACGTCGGTCTCTCAGCCAACGACGCGGAGTCACTCGGACAGCCAAGAACTCAATTGTTTAGAGTATTTTAGAAGACACGAAATCAAATTTTGAATAAATAATAAAGAAAGGAGAAGAATTTTCGGAAGTTTTGACTTGTGAGTTTATTGAAACTCTAGTGTTTTGCGTGTTGATCTAAAACTATGTTATGAGGTTAGGTGCACATTAATGTGTTGGGATCCTTCTTCTTGGTAGAAAATGTTCGTTATGTGTGTACCTTACAATTGCTAAAATTATTTCACAACTTAACATTAGAAAACAAGGGCAATATGTTTTCTGCGATTAAAACGGTGCCTTACTTCAATACCACTACTCAAGGTTCCCGGAGTTTCTTTGGATTACGAGAGAGCTCCTCCAATTGAGCTCAATACTCCACTCACTGTTTTTGGGGGTCATACTGAAACTTAATATAAGTTGGGAAGATAATAAATTTGTGGACGCTGAGTTCTTTTGGAAAATTTTAATTGGAAAATCATACCAGCATTGACATTTCTTAACAACAAACTTCGATTTTCTCCATAGGTTTTTCAAAGACGTTTTTGTTAGTTTCTTTGTCTCAATTACTCGTTCCTAGAAAACTATATTGATTCGTAACATTTTAAAATTTTCAAATTTATTCTTCTTTTTGCAGGTGGTTTTAAAAAAAATTAAGATAATATTTAAAATGAGAAAATATTAAAAAAATAAAAATTGCTGTTTATATTAATTGTATTATTTATTAACAATATCAATTATTTTGTGAGTAATATCACTGGGAAGCGATAGCGGTAATCTCTTCAGTAACATAATAGAAAATTGTCAACGTTTGAAAATTTTATGGCAAATAATTCTAATTATATTTTTGCATTGATGTTTCACATGAGATATTCCCTAATTCTTTTTCGCAGAATATCACGATAAAATTTCAGCATTATTAAAAAATTGTGTAAACAATATTAACTATTACAATACTGCATTGATTCTGTACTTGAAACATCCACTCGAGATTCGTAATTGATTAACGAAAACCCCTTTTTTTATTCCTTGCGGATATAGAAAAAGTGGGCGGTTTTTTAATGTCATGGTGAACATAATACTCGTATGTGCATTGCTTGCATATCGATAATAATAGTGTAGTAACGTCAAAATGCTAATTGTCTTAAAAATATGAATTTCAATATTCTTGATAGAAAATATTTATATATTAAATAATGTATTATATTGTTGTGTGTTTCCCGCAAATGATTGTACTACATTATTTTGTGTTCCTTGCTTTGCAACAATGAAGATTTTAAAATTATTTAACAGCAACAAATGTCTTTCCTACTATCATTTTATTCTGACGCTAAATTTATCACAGTAATAGTTACCGTGAAACGGACTAAGTTTCACGGTAAAGGATTCGAAAAAAATGCCTTAGCTCCTCCGCGTGAGCTACTGACTTGCGGTTCGTCAGCGTTTTCAATGCCTTGCCAATTCAATTTGGAGATTGGTTCTAGCGCCCGCACTTACCAATCACTTCTATTCCCACTCACCTTCGTGCCCTCTTACCTCTCACCTCTCTCTCTCTCTCTCTCTCTCTCTCCCTCTCTCCATAATTGCGAGGCAGCGTCACCAACTTCATTTACATCTCATAAATTGCTCCGCCCCTTTGAGATATCGAGGAAAAAAGTCTTCGAGGGTGGGAAGGGGAAGTGTCTGAAACTAGGAGCAAAATACCAATGATAAGAGCCCCTTGGTCTAGACTCCACGATTGGTCAAGTTTTCCGCCGTGGTAGTACAAACTGTGGAAAAGCCAGATTTGGCTGCATAGTGCATCGCCCATAATTTGTGCTATCGAGGGTGCAATGAAGGCCAAGGGCTGTATCTCTTCTTTTTTTCAAAAGCGTGAGCGCTAGCGCGATGCCTCTGCGCCGATGCGCTAGCGCATGCATCTGCATGTCAATACTGAACATAGCAGTGATTTTTAATAGGCTTGTTAATTCCACTTCATTACTGGCATATAATATCAAGTAATCCAAATAGAACAAATCACTGCTATTCTCTGTTCCATCATCTGAAAACCCAGGCCTGATTGATTCAACAATCCAGACAACGGATTAATTGCAAGGGGAAACCACAATGGGCTCCATGTATCGTCTTGAAATATGACACGTAATATGGGTATAAGCTTTGATCTCAGTGTCTTTCGAACGTCGCTCGGAAAGAACTAATTATATAGAGCGTGAACTTTATGAAATTCTGTAGGCCATAAATATATTATGAAAGTGTCTTTAGGAGGTCGATGATTTGTTTGAAGTATTGTTATTATTGTTACTATTATAATTGTTATTATTATTAATTATTATTTTCCCTCTACATCACAACTAAAAATGTTATGAGTCAGCTGAATATAAAATGAGACCAACAGATGTCATCGTTTTTGGTGAATGTTCGTACCACTTGAGGCGTGTGTTTGGAAATTCGAGAGCGGTATAGATCTGCCAGATCTGCCAGGTACAGTGTCATGTCTTTTCAAGTAGTCGGTCTTTGCTAAAATTGGACAAGCTGAGACGATGTGATCACTGGTGTCTACTTCTTCCTGGCAGACACGGCATTTATCATCTTGGGAAATTTTGAGAACCACTTTATTATATTGTGTTCTCAACGACTAATCTCTCTCTAAATCCTCTCTTTAAATTGATTTTTGTGCACTTGTCAAGACCAAATTTCATGCAGATGTCATTGCTAAAATCATTCACGACACAGCATTTGGAAGAGAATCGCTTCATTCTTAGCAAACACTTTCAGATCATCTATGTAAAACAAATGTGATAGTGGTCTTTCATCAGCGTGGAGCTTGTAACCAAAATCTGTTTGTGACAACTGTCTAGATAGTGGAATTAAACTATTGACAAACAGCACAGGGGATAGCGAATCTCTTTGAAAAAATACCCCTGTTGATCTGAATACTTCTTGTTTCTACTGCTTCCTTTCCGCTGTATATTAGTAACCTGGTACTCCACGACTTTATACTACCCTTGCAAAACTTAATAATCCTAGGACGAAATCCATAGATCTTTAGGGTCATCAAAATCTAAACCTGTGGTACACTGTCAAAGGCGTTCTGGTAGTCAATCCAAGCCATGCTCAAATTACGCTTTCGTTTCTTTACCTAATTCAAGATGACTGTAGTAGTAAGATTTCCTTGCAGCCATAAGAAACTTTACATCATTTTTGTTCAACTGGCAACAGATGATCCCTCTCTAGGTGTCTGAACATTTTGTCAACTATGGCTGCAGTTATAACTTTGTACAGTACTGGTAGACAAGTGATTGGCCTGTAGTTCTTCGCCAAAGAGCTGTCTCCTGCTTTGGGTTCCAAATAAGTGATGCCGCATGTGAGCCATTTCGGAAGTTCCTTTCGGTTTTTAAAAATTTTATTAACAACTTTTGCTAGATGAGAATGTATTGCTGTTAATTTTTTAATCCAACATTTCTGGATCTCATCAGTCCCAGGGGAATTCCATTTTCCCTGTTCTTAATTGCTTGGAAGAAGTCCTCTTCCGAGAATTCGTGAACATGTTGCACTGTTTCCACATGTTCATCAAAATTATTATTATTATTATTATTATTATTATTATTATTATTATTATTATTATTATTACTATTATTATTATTATTATTAGTAGTAGTAGTAGTAGTAGTAGTAGTAGTAACACAATATTTCGTTCTAAAGGACTTTGAGGACTGAATTCATAGGCAATTTTTAAGGACGAAAAGACTTTCCAACAACCTTCCTTTCTCATTCTGGCAGAAGTATTATATAGAAACAAGACTAAATAATAATAATTACGTGATGATAATAGCATGAAGCAATTTGTGCAATTACAAAAGGTATGTAATTGGGGATATGAGTGTAGAGAACCGCTGCCGCCTTTGCAATCAACCCGGCGAACCCCTCCAACACATCATGGGCGGGTGTTCTGCTTTGGCGCAAACAGAATACCTGAGTCGGCACAACGACGTTGCTGCGGTTGTCCATCAGGCCCTGGCTGCAAAGTCGGAGATGATACAGATAGAGGTCCCATACGACAAGTTCAAGCCGGATTCACTTTTGGAGTCGAAACGGTGGAAGCTCTTTTGGAATGTAGCAGTCACCACTGATCGCAGGGTCGAAACCAACAGACCTGACATAATATGGATTGATAAGGCTTCACAGAAAGGAATTTGTAGTCGATATAGCTATCCCTTTAGACCGAACTATAGTTGCCTCTATTGCGAGAAGAAGTGAAAATATCAGGCCTTGACTATTGAACTGAGCGACATGTGGCGGTTAGTATCTGTTGAAGTAGTTCCTGTGATCATCTCTGCAAATGGACTGATCTCTGAAGAACTGATTTTATCGTCTGCAAGGCTTGGCCTTAGGAACTGGCACATTCAGTCAATGCAAAAGATTGTTCTCCTGAGCACTGCACACATCGTGAGGAAGTTTTTATTGATAAAACTTCACGTTGAATCCTGACCGCCTGAGTTTGCAAGGGAAGCAGGCACCTTGGTTCTGCAAAGGTTCCGGTGTCTGCTGTAGGATTAGGTTATTCGCGAGTCGCGTAGAAGTATGACGCAAGTTCCGGATGAGTCAAGACGGGCACCAACCAAGTATAAACTCGCCGCTGCCGGCGGCCGTGAGTCAGTCAGGCAGTGTGAGTATGCAGTAGTCTGTTTGAAGTGGAAGCTAAGCAGTGAAGTGTGCATTGCGGTGAACAGTGGTGAACAGTAGGTGAGCAGCAGGGCAGAGGACCGTGATCAGCGCCGTGACCTGTAGCCAGCGTAGTGAACTGAGGACAGTGCATCGGACAGTGGTAGGTGCATCTGACAGTGCGACAATGTAGAAGTGAACATTGTAAATAAATAATCAGAAGAAGTGAACAGTGTAAATAAATAATCACGTCAACTGTGACGTGCGTAAGGAAATAACCAAGTGAAAAACACAAGGGCTGGGAATCCTATCTGTAAATAAATCAAGTATTTTAGTGTATCATTAAGAAACAAAATAAACGTCATTGTTAAAATATATCCTGTGCGTTTGAATTCACCACGAAGAAACGTTACAGTAATAATAATAACAACGACGACGACGGCGACGACGACGGTGGCGGCGGCGACGACGACGACGACGACACCGAGCGAAGTGGCTCAGAGGGTAACGCGCTGGATCCTCGATCAGGAGGTTAAGGTTGGCTTCCCATCAAGCTTAAATTAAATCACAAAAATTTTATTATGCATTTTTTAAGAATCATTTAAAATCTGGTGCTATTGAGGGAGGTTAATGCTACTGCCTCGGGAGATTAGTCTGTTCCATGCTTACAGTTAACACTGACACACCTTCACTTCTTTAGAAAATTACATGTTCGTGTACAGATCGAGAGTTTGGAAATGTATGTTTTCTGTACGCAAAATCACAAAATTATCTATGCTAGTATTATTCAGGATTCTGGTATAGTTCTGGCCCTCTGGGTTGAATGCGAGCGACATGTAGACCGGGGGGCCGTGGGTTGTCCATCCCTGCATTAAATAGTACGTGATAGTTGGTACCTATATATATATATATATATATATATATATATATATATATATATATATATATATATATATATATATACCTTCTCGAGTTAACTTTTCCTCATTAATAACAACAGTGATCGCTTTTGCTAAGCCTTGATGTATATTAGTACACTCTTTTAGGTTTGATTTTAGAAGTTACACGCGTATACACGTTCTGCCAAAACATACATTTTATTACCTTTTTAGTTTACGCGATATTCCTTCGAATTTCCATGATTGCGTCGAATGTATGACTTGACACAGCAGCAAATTATTTTTCCAATCTTACAATCGCTCAAAGCAGACGTTTCGCATTTAGCTAAATAATGGTAAATACTACAAGGTCTTTTCTTCGTAAGACAGTTTTGTTCTTGTAGAAGCGTGTATTCTGCAATTGCTTGGAACTTTTTGTAACTTTTTGGTGATTTGTATTTATGATCAGAATCCAACAGGACGAATACTTCTATAATAAGAACAGGAGTTTTTAAAATTGTATTTCGTATACAGCAAACAGGAAGGAGAGCCGATAAATCGTGATTATTTTTTAAATTTGCTATATTATTTTCCTCTGTATCCCTTTCGCTACGTGCTCAGCGACGTTAGTACGCGTTGTTCCCATACGGCCACCCGTTCAAGAACCACGGATCCTCGAAATTGCTGAAAACCTCAGTGACATGGATGGAGCCTAGTTAAGCAATTCATCTACTGAATCTGGCATTTCTGTCTCCCTTCTTGTAGATATGTGTTACCATTCCTGATCCCTGTTTTTCACTAATGGTAAGACATGTCAATAACTGCAGTAAATATTTCTAAATCTTTTCCTCTCCAGGTCATGCAGTCAGTTGTCGTAGATGTGAAATGAAGGGCAACCAATCTTCTCTCGTTTGGTTGACGTTTACCAGTCAAATCGAATACGTTCGCCAGTGGTGTGTACCAGTAATACCAGCAACTTATCTGATGATGTAATCTACCTTTGTTGCCATCAACACAGTGAGAAAACATCAAAGGAATAATGCGAAATAGGTTTTGCTGTGAATCACGGGAGCGTACGCGCATCTGTTGAACACAAAGAAGAGTGGTAGGGAGATGACTAGTGATACCGTTAATACACACGCGTGTAGGTAGCTGAGCGAGTAGATACTGCAGGAAAACAGATTAAACCAAAGAATAAGAAATCATTTACTTCACAGGAATATCAATAGCCAAACTTTTTCATCAAGACGTTGAATACTCAAATTTCTATGCGGTTAGCAAAAACGCGATTGGTAAAAGATCCTTAATATGAAATATTATAAGAGAAATAATTGACTATCACGAAAGCTCTTACCCCCTATTGATATTAGAGAACATCTTAGTTATCTTGAGAAATCTGAATCGCAATTTTAAATTCAGAATCTCTGAAAATTATTTTGTTTATAATTAACACAAATATTTTAATTAATTACACGTATTGTAATTATTTAAAATGTTAATGCGCGTTTCTACTTTAATTCTTATTATCACCTCTGCTTGCTTTATATGCAAATTGATGTCTGAAAATTCGGATATCGATTTATGGGATCCAGTAGTCAAATGTTGATGGTTACATACTTTTGAAGTTAGAATTGATATAACTTATGTATTTACAGACATCTGCAGTCTACCAATTGCAGCGACGAGTTAGGACATTGCGAGAACAACTTCAGAGAAAAGATTTACATCTTGATCTCCTCCGGAGGAAACTTGCCTTGCAAGAAGAGAATGGTCGCATTCGCAGCATGTTAGAAACGGAAAGAGATGAAGCCAATCTTAGGTAATATGCTGTTTGACAATGAAATGGTACCTCCAAAAGACTTGCTACGTTACGTAAGAGAGCCGCGTGAATGTGTGCTGTGATTTACGAAGGGATTAAGGTCAACAATAAGAGCACAGACGCAATTAACTGACTTAGCACCTTACATTCGATTTTATGCATACTTATTTGCTATTTACAGGCTGGAAGGATTCTATTGTCACAAAGAATCCAATCCAATGTAATGCAAATTAATCAACTAATTAAATAGCTCCTTGATTATGCTTCATGGTGGGTCAACACCATAATTTGAGAAACAAATCAAATTTCGTAAATTTGAATTATAATAATTTGTGGTGAACCGTTTAGATGACTTACCAAGTATGACTAAACGTTTTCTCTAATGCGCATTTTCTGTATCATGAATGCATGTAATGGGATGTAGAATAAAATGATTTATAAGAGCACCCAAAGGTCCAATATATGACGGATCCATAAATGTTTCATACCATTTACTTTGTAGCTATGTCGATGTTATATGTGATGCATTTTGTAGAAATAAAAGTAAAACATTTGTAACTATTTTAGAATTGATGGATGTTGGAGAGCCGAATTTAAAAGTGGTGTGTATTACATCGACATACATACGAATTCTCAGAAAAATGTTACAACTTCTGGGGAATGCAATGTCTCGGAGATGATCAATTTTTGCCAATGAGCATGCAAATTACATATAAGGAAGAATGTGACATTTGTCCATTTGTAGATGTGACGTTTGCTCCTGATTGAAAGGCAACTCGTCTTGCACTAATGTTTGGTTGGTACCCGAAATATATTATACTGCGTCAGCACGTGAAGGTGTCAAACATCAGCTACATATGTTGCTTAACAATTAGGGGCAAATGTAATACGTGTTGGCTGGGCTATCCGGGACGAGCCGCGTCAATGTCATGGTGGCTAACGTTTCGGCCAGCGTATGGTGGCCTTCTTCAGAGCGTACTGCTGTCAGATGGCTAGCGCGCAGGCCTTATATGGAGGAGAAGGGGAGGGCGGGATTGGTCAGGTAGCCGACCAATAGAAGGCGGGCAGGTGGCACGGGATTGGTGGAAAAAAGAACGGGGCCGTAACGGGGTGGAGAAGCAAGATGGGATCACGGGGAAGGTGGCAATAGAGAGAGGGAGAAATACAGAAAAGGATAAAACCGAAAAAGGGAGAAATCTCACAAGGGGGAGCCGCCTGAGGGGCAAGGAGCCATCAGCCAATCAGCGGCCGCGATGGAGGCCAGTCATAGGTCGACCGTAGGGGTGTGTCCTCTGGGGTGGGCGCCGGACTGGCGGGCCGTGAAGGCCCGTTTCCAGGTGGTACTGAGGCGGAGGCCATCATCACGGTTTAGGTTGATGGGTCTCCTTGATATTTCCAGGGCCTCTTTGATGACGCGTGGCCACCAGCGGTTCTCGGAGGTTATAGTGCGGGTCTTGTTAAACTCAATCAGGTGACCGGTTTCGGCAGCGTGATGTGCTAAGGCTGATTTGTGGGTGTTCTTTAGCCGGTCGTTGCGCATGTGTTCACACATGCGCTCGTCTACAGAGCGACCGGCCGTTTGGCCGATGTACACTAACCCGCAACTGCACGGGATTTCGTACACTCCGGCGTTCTGTCGTGGGTCCAGGCGGTCTTTCACCTGGACCAGGCTCCTCCCGATCTTGTTGTGGGCATAGAACACCGGGCGAATATCGGCTCTACGTAGTAGCCTGCCAATCCTGTCCGTGATGCCGCGGACGTAGGGGAGGCGAGCTGTCTTGCGAGTCGGGCTGGATGGCTCGTTGGTGTCGTTGTGTGTGGTAGCGTCATTTCGTGCATCGAGGTTCTTTAGGGCACGTTGTATGGCAGATGTGCTGTAGCCACTGGCCAGAAAAGTCTCTCTGAGTGTCTCTTTTTCTTTATTGAGACTGTCGGTGTCGCTGATGAGGGCGGCCCGGTACGTGAGGGTAGTGAGAACTCCTCGTTTCGTGGCAGGGTGATGGTGCGAGTCCGCGTGTAAATAGCGGTTGGTGTGGGTCGGCTTCCGGTACACGGAGTGGCCGAGGGTCCCGTCGGGGCGCCTGAAGATCAAGACGTCGAGGAAGGGGAGCTGGCCGTGAAGTTCTGTTTCCATTGTGAAACGGATGCGGGGATGAATGCTATTCAGGTGGGCCAGGAAAGTTTGTAGATTCTTGGAGCCGTGGGGCCAGATGACGAAGGTGTCATCGACGTAGCGAAGCCAGAGCGTCGGTTTCAGAGGCGCGTTTTCCAGAGCCTGCTCTTCAAAGGCTCCCACAAAGAGGTTTGTCACCACAGGGGAGAGCGGCAAGCCCATGGCAGTACCGTCAATCTGCGCGTAGAACTCTTGTCGGTACTGGAAGAAGGTGGTGGACAGGCAGACCTCGGCGAGTTTGGCCCACTCCGTCGGCAGCTGGTGTTTCTTCAGGTTATCCTCCACGATCTTGATGGCATCGCAGACAGGGACCATGGTGAAAAGGGAAGTGCCATCAAAGCTCACGAGGATGTCACCAGGATTGGTTCGAATGGAGCGGACATGTTCAATAAAATGTTTGGAGTTAAGGACGGTGGATGGCAGGTTATTGGTGAGGGGCTTCAGCTTGTTGGCGAGGAAGCGGGCTAAGTGTTGGGAAGGTGAGTTGATAGCGCTCACTATGGGGCGAAGCGGTACGCCGGGTTTGTGAATTTTAGGAAGACCATAGATGCGGGGTGTGCGGTTGTTGTTGGCCAGCTTCAGACGTCTTTTGTCTTCTGCGTTGATGGACGACGCTTCACCTATGATGGCCATAACTTTCTGTCGCACTTTAGGCAGAGGATTCTTCTCCAGTTTTTGGTACGTATCACCGTCGCTGAGGATGTTGACCATCTTGTTGTGGTAGTCGGAGCTCTCCATGACCACCGTAGCGTTGCCTTTATCAGCGGGAAGAATGACGATGTCATCGCGCTGTTTTAGCTCCCTTATGGCTAGCCTTCACGGGGGATGTTGCAACGTGGAGGTGCGGAACGGGCTATAATGGTGCATGTGTCCCTTCTTATGTCTTCGGCAGTATCTTCGGGCAGACTACGAATCGCAGTTTCTACCGCAGCTATGACGTCATCCATGGGGACGCGTGACGGAACGACAGCAAAATTCAGCCCTCGGGATAGAACGGCCGTCGTGGCCGCATCCAGGGGTTTTCCGGTGAGGTTGACCACAGTATTGCGCAGGACATGATTATCACCAGAAATATTCACCTGCCGAAGATTCGAGAATTTCCGTATTTGTTGATCTCTGGCTGCACCTCCGCACCTTTCCGCGTTGTTGTAAGAAAGACTGTCCAGCGTGCCCCAATCGTCAGGCCGCAAGGTGGAGCTGAGATCATATCTCGTGTTGTGTATACGTTCGCGCAGAAGTTGTTCGCTCGTGCGTCGGAGAATGCGTTGGGCGGCCGGAGTCTTGATGTGGTGTGGGACAAGGAGAAATTTAGGGACGACGTGGGAATCGCGACATTCCTTTTCGGTTTTATCCTTTTCTGTATTTCTCCCTCTCTCTATTGCCACCTTCCCCATGATCACATCTTGCTTCTCCCAATAAAATCAATGAAAAATGGTTTCAGATACAATTCCCCCTAAAAAATGTTTAATATTATGCGAGTATATCTAAAAACAAATACTTATATTGTTGGTTGATAATTTTAAAAATAGGAGCAACATGAACTTTTTAATTTTTATAAAAAATTGTCTTTTTTAAAAAAACGCCATTTTGACTAGTATAGACTAAAAATTTACAATTGAAAACGCCACCAATCGATTCTTTGATATATTTTTATTGAGAATTAATGTATTTTGGTGTGTTTTGTGAGGTAAATTGACTCATTGTGAGTAAAACAAAATTAAGTATTTCTAAAATTGCCTTTTATCCATTCAAAATCTATTGCTTGTAAAACAGAAAATTATTATCATAGAAGGCTGAAACTTTGGCAAATAAGTCTTTGCAACATATCAAACAAAGTTATGGTCGTTTATAAAAATATCTGAGATGATCGGGTGTGCGGTCGTGCTGAGTTCGCGTGGAATTACCCGTACTGTAATTCAGCTTTTGGGTCAATAACCTCCATTTCAATCGGGTTTCCATGATTCAATGGACAAATGATGAGGTATAAATTTAATGTATGTAACTTCTCAAAAACTCTTGCGCTTTGTTAAAATTTACATTCCAAGTGTATTTCTAGATAGAATGCATTTTCCAATACAAATGCTTGCATTTATGACTTGGCAAGTTTTTAGAAATTCCAAATGTTTTCGAGTGTGAGGGAACTCATAATGGCGCATTCCCAAAAACGCTTTAACGACATTTTCTCAAAAATTGCTCCATTTTTTCAGATATGAATATTCAGATTTTCCATATGAAAAGAGGTTGAAAGCTACATTTTGATTAAACCATTAGTGCACCAATACATTGAGAAAATGTAACAAAATATGTTCTTGTGCTCTTTACACATACAGCAATATCTACAATATAAATATTACAGGAAAGAAAACTAACCCATTGTATTAATTGAGAACACCTAGAACACTTTTAAATATTACTTTATCCACCATTGTATGCATTGTGAGAATATTTATAATAGAAAAATGGTTTTATAGAGTTTATTTATTTATTTTTAATAGAAATAAACTTTCTATTATGTTGCTACGGCTACGGAGGCTGTTGAATGTGTTTGATTAATCGATTCAGAGTTGCCAATTAGACAAATATCGAGAGATCGTTTAGGTATACGTTTGTTTTCTTAGAGGATAGGGGAAAATAGGCATCATGTATCCAATTCAAACAGTTAAATGAAGAGAAATTTGTATGTGATAGATTGAAATTTTATAAATTTATTACTTTCAATATATTTATTAACATTATATAATTGTTTTGGATATTACAAGAAAGTCTGATGTCTCCACAAATATGTTCAATGCAGCCTAATAGTGAATAAAGAAATGAGATACAGCAGGCTCAAATGTGGATTGTTATCAGTAATAGCGCGCATTGCAACTTTAGCCAGTTGCAAAGTTCTTAAAGTAGAGATTTCAAGCTTTAATATTATCTAAATTAAAAGTATTTTGGATAAACAATTACGGAGCTGAGGCCATTTTTAAAAGTGTCTATTTCTATGTGTTTATGGTACCCCTAAACCCATTTTAATAACTATTTTATTGATGCCAATGTTTGCCAATGCTTGCATCAAAAATAACTTTTTTCACTAAGCATTAATATATATATATATATATATATATATATATATATATATATATATATATATATATATATATCGTCTCAGCAAATATCTTCGAAGAGGTTTGGGGATGCGATCTTGAATATAGTGTTGTGTATGATGGGAAAATAACATAATTCGTTTCTTTGTGTGTATCAATTTTAATTTTGGAGATATTGACACAATTTTAATTTTTAACTAGAAGTATTTCTTTTGGTCAGTTTTAAGAAAAATGTATTACACTTATAGGTCACATGTAGAAGTAGAAGCTGATTAATTTTGCCATTGAACATGTGGCGGGGAATGTCAATACGAAGTTACTTGTGTGACATTTGCCTTTGATCGGTAGGCAACTCATCTGTAAATGTAATAATTGGAGCGTTTCAGCAGGTTTGTTAATTCCCATAATTGTTGGATCGCTTCAACTATTTTTTACGTCCCTGTATATCATTTTAACTGTTTTAAAACAAAAATGCATTTTACGTATGGGCATTTAATAGATTGAATTAAACGCATAAAAAACTTGATAATATAGAAGCAATTCCCCGTAGGGACAGTAGTTTTATCGATAGTACGGAAAAATAAGGTAACACCCAACGCCACAGGACACGTAGCCGCTGAAGCCGGTTTGAATTTCTCGCTCTGAAGTGACATTTAAACACAATTTTCTAACGATATTTTTTTTCGGAAAAACTGAGTCTGCCAACTTTTACAAAATTTAACATAGTACATGGGATATTTATTTTTTACCGTAATAGTTGTTAGTGAGTAATATTTGGGCATATGTATATGTATACATGTATTCATTTCATTGTTTCTAAATTCATGATTAGTAATGTCAGATACATTTGACAGTAAAGGTTCAGCTTAATACTTGTGTTTTTTGTTCAAAAATTACAACGAATTTATAATTATGGCAAATTTTCTTCTATCAAGCCACATACAAAATTACTAAAAAATATTTCTTCAGACATCAATGTCTCTAATACAATTTTAGAAAAAAAGGTTTAAAGTAATTCTACTACCGAAGACATAGATTCGATTTGTTAAGAATATTAAAAACAGTACGTAAAATTAACGCTTTTGAAAGTCACTAAATTCATCGGATCAATTTGCATTATTTCTCTTTTTGTTGCATTTTTCATGTACCTGTTTAACGTGCTTGTTGAGAAATTGAGATATCATTCGAATCTTGTATCTTGGATTCACGAAACTACACAGATAAGTTTTCTACAAGAAAAATACTCTGTTATTACCGCATTTTTAATTTTAATACACAATTTTATTATGAGTAAGGCAAGAAGTTTGGAGTAATAGAAGTTTTTGAAATGATATATCACCTTAGAGAATTAACTATACGATTATACAGAGCGACTATTTTATCAATGTGGAAAATGAATGTGGATCGTGGAAAATACTAGCCGGCCGACGGGCCCTCAAACGCCGGGGAACTGTGTCATGAACTCCCCTGGGAACTCTGCTCAAGGTCTCGCTCTGCAAAAGTCATGCTTTCCAGTCTTGGAGAAAAGTCGGTTTATGATGGCTCACTCGGAGTTTGCTCTCGGACCAAAAGTTTTTGTGTATGACACATACGTAAAATCTGTCAAACAGTTAGGCGTATCGTATCATGTAGCTTTTATTCCAAAGTTGACACATGAAGAGCGAAATTACGGTCATTTTCATCAGGACTCAGCAACCGCAAACACTACTTCAGTTTCCTTAAGGGTTTAAATGCCGTTTATGGAGAGAGAATTATCACACAGTTTGTGGCTTACTCGCTCTCCTGATCTGACTCCGATTTCTTTCTTTGGGGATTCTTGAAAGATCGCATATACGCGACAAATCCCCACACGGAAGAATTACGGCACAATACACAGGAACAGATCTCTGCAATACCACAGAGCATTCTTTACCGAGTGAACCAGAACTTGTGTAGATGTCAATAATGCATCAGAGCCAGTGGTAAGTGGTTCTAGCATGTGGTTAGTGGTTCCATCCTCAATACAATTGATACTTTCCGATAGCGAAAAGCCACCTTGCCTCTTAAGCGATTCTACCCACCGCCTTCTACTTCCCCGGCATCCGTGGCCTCGTTCGTCGAGAGGCCAAATGCCCGCGCAACCGGCACATTTATTAATTGGTCGCACTGTAATATTAAATACTATATCATTAAGTGAGACGCTATTTACTTGAAAGCAGATCTCATAAGTGGGAAATGCTAAATATAGATTATATTACTAATACATAAGTGTAGAATGTGTAACTAATGAGCAAGAGAAGATGTGTCATTTATATTTTGTACACCAAAATTTTTCAGGAAGAGTTATGTCCAAACTATCAAATACCAAAGAGTATGGTATCTAAATTTGCATTATTTAAATATTTTATTTAGTTTACATGATACTCTTGAAAAGGATTTAATTTCCTCTAAAAAGCTTGGGGTGAATTTAAACACTTCTGCTGCATTAGTCGAGTGGTCATCCTGTACGTAAGGTAACATTCTTTTCCAGGTTGTTCGAGTAAAGGTAATTGTCAGTGTTTTAATCTGCTTCAGGGCGAAGAAGGTATTGAAGCAAATGGACCGTTTACAGCTTCAATTGAACGAGTCACGCAATCATATGCGAGATCTTAAAACCCAGTTATCAGATGCAGCGGATTACAAGGTAATACTTCATAAACGTATCTAATATAATAGATTAATTAAACACGTATTAACCACAATTTTCTATCAACCACCAAAAATAGGAAAGAGTTTTTTAGAAGCAATACTTGCCATCCTGAATAATCTAAGTTTGCGTGAAAGTTCTTTCATTTGCCCTGGTCGTGTCTACTGGTAGCAACATGGACGAATTAGCAATTGAAAAACGGTTTACAATTTTGTGATTGCCACCATACCGTATTACATTGAACCCTATGAAACTTTTATTGTGTGGAGACAGATAAATAGCTACGTGGCACGTAATAATAAAACATTTAAACTTCAGAAAATTTAATAATTATTCCAAGAGACAGTTAGCTCAAGTAACGAAATTTGGAAGCATGCAATGATGCTTATTATGAAAGAAGAATCAATATGTGGCAGATAGATTGTAAATGGTATCGTTGTTGAAAAGCTTGTAATTACCGGAGATTCTTCAACAACAGAATCATCTGCATCGGGCACGAAGAGAATCGAATTATGTCCTAAAAAATACTCATCGACAGTAAAGTGCTTGTGCGAGAATGATGTTTGCATGTCAGTTCTGCTTCCATTTAACTCGGTCGTTTCTACTGTTGTCATCGAAAGTAATGTGCAAGGAGCACTCAAAAGCATGATGCACTTTGAAGATTTCTTTATTTTGTTTCCTTCGGGGTCTTTTCTTCCTTAACTAGCGAATACAGTTGGTGAGCACAGGAGGTGCATACATGTGTCAGAAATTAACGGTTGTGAGCAATAAATAATGGAAATAAAACGAAACTAATTTTATTTATCGAGGAATAAGCGCAGCATTAATAATTTTGGAAAGAGACGATTAGTGACGTGCTGTATCATGCTTGCTGATACACAAACGACTCTGGACCTACTCAATGAATGCAAGTTTTTCAGCTTGGTGACCCAACCCCTTTCGAAGTCCCCAAAATTATCAGCGCAGACAAAGATTTCCCTTACAGACGCCGTCAGGCGACTCATGCGGGAGAAAAAAGGGTAAGAAGGATTTTCTTTGTGAAGTACTTGTGAGCGGTGTCTTAAATTAAGGTCAGACAAATAACTCTTCCATTTCACGCTTGGGTAATATTGCCTGAATGTAATTTCCATCTTTCATATTTAGAAACGAACTACCATAAAACATCAAAATGAGTATTGATGGAGAGAGGCAGTCAAAGAGAACAATGGATTGTTGGTTACCTGACAGGCCACACTCACATCAATTACCTTGATAGCTTTTACCACCCCACAAACGTATTAAAATTTTTTCTGTCGAAGGGCCACTGGCATATGGATGAGGCCGTCCAGACATTGCATAAATGCCTACCCTAAAAATAGCTTCCTGAAAATAGGCTTGAGACCCCGTGAAAGGAAATTCAAGACACAATAAATTAACTTAATGAAATTAAATGAATAAAACTGATACACAATTGACAGAATCGTGATTGAGTATTCTTCTGATTAGCAATTAAGTAATAGTTGAATCGGTGCAAACAAAAAAGGTTTGATGTCACATTTTGCTTGTCGTGAATTAACGGTGGGAAACTGTTCTTAAAATATAAATTCAACTTTCTATACATAAAAGTTCGTTGCCGGTGAACTCTGTGGCGTCTGTAAAGAGTATTTCAACTATTACTTTTAAGACAAAATGATCGATGTCCGGAACGTCGAACCTTTTTGCTTGCTCTTCAACATTTGAAGCTCCTGGACATCGAACGTTTTGTTTTCTCCGATTCAGTTGTTGAGTTAACAGATGAATAATATTTTAAAGGTCAGTAAAATAATTGATTTTGAGCTGAACATTCAATATATGCAATAGCATGTTAAAAATTGTTGTCAAGATGAATTAAATTCGAGTAACACAAATCAAATTAACACTGACAAACAAACACTTGGAATGTGGCAATCACATTTGAATTCTGCTCTCAACATAGAATTACTAGCGATAGAGCAAAAATAGTTAAAGAACATATTAATAACTGCTTGAATTGAAATCAGACTGATCAGTGCTGAGATTTCACACTGGAATACGTGTAAATTAATAAGATTCTGCCTTCAGCTTGAGTTTATAACGATAGAAAATTACTTACAAGGGCGAGTAATACCGTAGTTGCATTCAGCTGGCTGGCGGAATGTCATGATGTCATTATCGTTGAAGGTGCACTCATGAGCACACATTGGTCGCAAGAACAGTATAAATTGCTCGGTGAACACGAATTCCATGCAGCTTAACTTCTGCTTAACACTTGATTGTGGCATTGCAACACTGTTCATCTTCCACGAATGAATAGTTCATTAACAATTACATATTGCCAGTTCAAGAACAGATTACGGCAACTAAGTTGAAAGCTGATAAGCAGTTGGAGTGAACAAAAGTTCTGTGAACGTCCGATGCACTAACAGTGTCGCAGCTGATCATAATTGATTCATTAATGGAATGTCGCTGAGATGACGTCATGAGTACATAACTTACAGTTTGATGATTGAATCATGATCGAACGTAGAACTGTTGAGGTCGTTACTACTGACACTTTACTAGTTCACTGAATTTATAAAAGTTGAAGAAATACAGAATTACATGTTAAGTTGAAGCAGAGCGGCATATACGTGCGCGACGGGTTTGCAACCCACTGCATTATGCCGATTAGTGCTGGCATGCTTGTTAAGTAAGTCTGAAAAATCTTTTACCAATGAGACTGACAAAAAGCTCAACTAGCCCCAAGAATCGAACCTTACAAAAGTTCATGACGTTTGGAAGAGATAGCTCTCAGATGCCAAAAACTGCAATTCAGAGGCAAGCTGGGTTTAAGGCAACAAACGTCAGAGCAACGACCACAGATGGAAAATGTGTCATTCACAGCCATTGGTGTTAAAGATGCGGTTGGAAAACTAATGAATTGGAAGTCACCAGGACCGGATAGGATTCAAAACTTTTGGTCATGAACAATTGAGTCAACTCATTAACGATACCTTAGATGATTCAATGAAAATGCTTGGTTTTCTCACTCATGGTATCACTTACTTATTACCTACAGACATTAAATACCCATGACCCCACAAAATTACCTGTCAAAATTACCACAAAATTACCAATTACCTGTCTGCCTACGCTATACAAAATTATAACATCGTGTTTAGCTAAGAAAATGTGTAGTCATTGTGAACAAAATAACATCATTGCCTCTCAGCAAAAAGGCTGCAGCAGAGAATCAAAGGGCTGTAAAGGATAGTTTATAATTGACTCAGTTGCATGAGAACAAGCTGATGCGAACTATCAAAATATATGTACGGCTTACATTGATTGTAAGAAGGCATTTGACTCGGTACCACACAGCTGGCTTCTTCAGTTCCTTAAAATATACAAAATTGACCCCAAAATCTTCAACTTTCTGTCTCATGTTATGTCAACGTGATGCACAAGAATGACTCTAAACCAACGAGTTAGAGATACATAGAGAGGCAAACAGTTATATTTCAGCGCTCCTAGCGTGATATTCGTGAAATATGGCGGCCTTGTTTCAAGGTGTCAGAGTGTTTTGAACTGAGTTAATCAACTCTCTACTGAATTACCTTTCTTCGGTGTGTTTAGTTGCTTAATTGTTCTCGAGTACGAAGCCACAGGTTAAAACTCAACTCTTCTGTTTTTTTGATGCTGCTCACATGCTGAAGTTAACCCGTAATCTTCTAACAGAGAAAAAATTATTATTGATGGTACTGCAGGAAATTTCAGTGAAGTTAAGTGGGAGTATTTTGAAAACTAACAAATGTTCAAGAAAAAGAAGGGTTGCATGCTGCAAATAAATTATGAAGACAGCATTTAATGTACGAAACACAGAAAATGAAAGGTGGTTTAACAGCTCAGACGCTCAGTCTATCAGTGGCTAAAGCAATGTTGTTTTGCAAAAATATTGGGATGAATGAATTTCACTGTTGTGAAAGTACAGTGAAGTTCATAAAAACATCTGATTTAACATTTGACGTATTAAATAGTTGTCATCCAATGGGTAAAAGGACAAATGCTTCCATTTCTATGAGAAACAAAGATGCAGTGTGCAGTCAAATTGATGAGTGCATTGTTTACTTCAAAAATTTAAAATTTGCTGATGGCTCATCTGTGTGGACATCAGCCAGAAAGATACCCTTGTATGGATTTGTCAATGACCTGTTAAGCATAAAAGGTACTGCAGGAAATAAATATGTGGGATGATAATTCAAAGCTTAAATATCTATTAACTCGCAGGCTTAGCCAAGACCATTTGGAATTATTTTTAGTCCTTTACTAACAAGAGGTGGTCACAGAACTAATACCAATGCTGTACAATTCCATGCGGCGTATAGAAAATATTTAATTGCACCGGTCATGCCATCTGAGAATGGCAATAGCACATTCTTTGATAGTAAAATGCTTACTCAGGAGGCTCAGACTTTTGAAAATGTAAGCACTTGCATAGTAGTAGATGACCATGACTATTACAATCCAGGGTATTAGATACTCAGTCTTTGTTGAAAATGTCGAATACATTGCAGGGAGTATTATGTATGGAATTTCAAAAAGAAATAAATGTGCTGAATGTTTGGATGCTCTGTTTCAAAACAAAAGGGAAAGAAAATAAGAATTAATTGCATTGAAAGATGTCAATACTTCCGTTGTGAATCCTTCACAGGGAGTGATGAAACTCTGTAAGATTGCTGGACAACTTTTCAGAAGAAATGAGGTAATTTTAGTAAGAAATCAGAAGAACAGAGTGCTAAAATTTCATACTGAAGTGATGTCAATGCCATCGCATTGCTCATTATTTGACTGTAATCATATGTTTACAGCTACGGGGGCAATCTCTCATTTTGCATCTCTTGTAAAATTAATTTTGAAGCATTATTTTACATGCAGAATTCACTATGTTTGTAAAACGAAATCTGCAGAGATAAAAGGAAAGAATGTGAGACAGATGTTTACAAAATTAATTTTATTTAAAGGTCAATAAAACTATCCTAATGTAAGCTAATGAAGCACTTGTGTATTTTCATTCTGAACATACTTACCTTATTTACTATTATGTATTCTCTTATTAGGCTTATATATATCCTGCAATTTTTTTGTGAAACATAGAGAAATTTAAAAAAACAAAAAATATAGAGAAATTAAATTAATGAATGTTCACTTTTTTCACTTATGTGTATAACCATAGAGTAATGAACCTCCTTAGTCTATGATATAACTATATTTTATCCTAGTTGATATATAAATTCAATTTTGTTTACATTTAATTTTGAAAATGAATATAATTTAAATAATTAAACAAATTATTTTAATTTCAATAAACGTACGGTGCAAGATCGTATTCATGTCAGTGCATTGCATGCGAAGAAATTTTGAAATCCCGTGCAAAGGTTGACACCTTTAAACATGGCGGACAGTGGCTCTACTGTTTCAAAGATGGCGGTGCTATTGCCACTCTATATATATCTCTAACTCGTTGCTCTAAACACTCCAAAGGAAACAATTAAAATGGATGATATTACTATTCAGCGAGGGTGACTTTCGTATATAGATGACTTGTAAGCTGCTACAAATATGCAACTAAACACTTCCTGCAAATTGTTGAAACGTTCTCAAGGTATGTATGTACAGAATTTGGAATGGACAAACGTCGGACAATTAAAATAGTGAGAAGCAAAATTCAAGATCATGGATTCCAACAAAAAAAGGACAGTTTATAAGAGCAATGCTTGCAGACGAGACCTACAAGTATTTAGGCGTCAAACAAGATAGATGTGTAGATGATAAAAATGAACTGACGACAGAATTTGCAGGAATTATCAAGCAAGTTCTGAAGAACTCACTCAATAGCAGGAATATGATCAAAGCATTCAACACATATGCTGTCTCTGTGCTCGGGTACCCTTTTGGGGATATACAATGGAGTACAACAGAAGTCGAAAGCTTCGAAAGAAAACTTCGCACAATGATGACTAAAGAATGCCAGAAAGAATCATCCAAATCAGCAGTCGAAAGAATAACGTTGCCACGACATTTGGGTGGTCGAGGTCCTTTGTCCACAATAGGACATAGGCAACCAACAGTGCCAACATAAAATCTCTACGAGCAGATGGATCCACACCGATGAAATTATGTCAACAAGAATACAACGGAAATAATTATATAGCACAGTCAAACTGGAAACGTGGATGAGCCAGCCTCTGCATGGAAAGTATCTGTACGCAATTCGTCAAGATCATCTTGACATGAAAGCAGCTGGCTAATGGCAGGTCAGATGTTCCCGGAGACAGAAGACACTATGGTGGCAATACAAGATCAAGTCATACCCAACAGACATTTTCTGAAAGCAATAGTAAGAGATCCTGGGTTTCGAGATCACAGTTATCGATATGGATGCCAGGCACAGGAAAATATCCACCATATTACATCTGAATGCACGCATTTCTCGGAAACTGATTACAAACAACGACATGATACAGTTGGAAAGATCCTGCATCAAGTGGTTGCTTACCAACACCAGCTTATAGAATGTAAAGTACTCTACTATAAATATGTACCTAACCAGAGTACCTAACAATGTTCTCAAAAATGACGAATGCCGTCTTTATTGGGACATCAATTCTCACAGATCAGACAGCCCCTCACAACCAGCCTGATTTGGTTCTAGTAGACAATACGAAAATGCATTCCTATTTAATCGATATAGCCATACCAAACAAGAAAAATCTTTAAGAGAAATATGTCGAGAATATCAAAAATATGCTCTGTTGGTTGAAAGTATCGAAACACCATGTGAGAATCATCCCCATTGTCATCTTTAGCACCGCAATAATAATCCCGAAGGTACTGTTTAAAACTTTAAAACATCTGAATATAAATAAATAAATAAATAAATAAATAAATAAATAAATAAATAAATAAATAAATAAATAAATAAATAAATAAATAAATAAATAAATAAATAAATAAATAAATAAATAAATAAATAAATTGAATTGAATTGAATTGGATTGGATTGGATTGGATTGGATTGGATTGGATTGGATTGGATTGGATTGGATTGGATTGGATTAGATTAAATCGAATCGAATCGAATGAAATTAAATTAAATTAAATTAATGTCCTTATTGATTGCGAGGATCAGGCCAATTAGCCTGTTCTTCTGTCTGTCCACTTTCAAAATTGTTTTTAATACAATAGTTCATGAAAAGAAATTCATTCAAAGAGAAATACGTACGCAATTTGGATGAGGGGTTTCACACATTGAAGACAGGAATGAAAACGAGGGAGGAAGGAGTTGATAGAAAAGGGAATACTCTTACAGCATTTGAAAGATTAAATTTGTTTATTTTTTTCAAGTTAGGGATGTATTAAAATGAATCATAAATATATCAGATTGAACGCTACGAGATTTCACTCAAATTTAGAAAAATTATATTTTGTGCCTCAGTAAGTCAGGTACACAAGAGGATAGCAAGGAGCTTGTTTAAGTCAGTGAAATGTTAATAAGAACTACTAATTATTTCAAAGAGGTTTTGAAGGAGCTATAAGTTCGTAGGTATTTTTGAGTTACCCCTAAAAAAGGCCAGAAAGGGAGGGAGTATCGTGAGCATACGAACGAAAACACATCGAGTCAAGAGTTCAAGCACTGAGAGAAATAGCAAACATTGGACGATAAGGCCCTCTAGTTCGTTCATTACATTTAAAACAAATTTTAATATTTATGAAACAAATGTTAAAGAACAATATGTACACTTGTTTGAATATACAGCATTTGCTTTTGAGTTTTTTCTGCCTTTCTGAAGTCAGTACACTAATTAGAAATTCTAAACGACAGACATAATCAGAAGAAAATTATATCAATGTCAATGTATTCATACTTTTATTTTGAGTTGTGTATTTTTTCAGATATCTGCTTTGGAACGTGGTCGTAAGATTGAAGATTTGCAAAAAAGATTAGTCGAATCGGAAATGCTCAGAACTCGTTACGGTCGGAAAGTGAACTTACTGAAAGATCAGGTAATCTGACTTCAATTCACTAAACTAGCTGTTCTTAAGAACATTACCCTATTTCTTGGAATAGTTCATCACAACGTTCTCTTTTTTGCAGGTTCGCACAACCAGCCAAACTGCTGAACAAGAACGTGCTTGCAGCGACCAAACCGTGTTAATGCTCAGAGACGAGCTGGCTTCTGTGAAGCAGAATCTAGCTGATTCGCAAAGACGAGAAAATTCGGTACGTTGAAAAATACAATTCATGATAACACAATTCAATATAATATATTTGTATATGAGCATTGAGAGAAGTATCAAAAATCTAAAAGTTATAAAACTTCAATTACGCATATTCTTTCAGACTGTGCTCTACAGTAAATAATATGCACTATTGAATAAAATGAACAGGTTCGTAACTAAATGTCCATCAAATTTATTAATATGTGAACGCGTTTAGTGCCCCCGCGCCTTGGGCCTCGTGGCGCAGGGACTTGGAACGTATGCCCTCAAGTACGCGTTGCACCAATATTAGGAGTTCGAATCACTCTAAGGCATGGGTAATATCCTTTATAGTATTTTGGTATGTTCTACATCCCCAGTTCACCATGCATCGCCCATAAAACGGATTCTTCACCCTTATTCCCATTCCTACCTCGTAATTTTTGTATAGTAGTCTGGGTGCGATGCAACTGGTTTTTCTCTGCAGATTTTGTATTCTGCAGACTCTCATTTCAGGTTCTACCATTTCCTTAGCAAGGTCTATCAGAAACTGTCTCCATGCACTGTTCTTTTTTTAATGTGATGTTTAATGTGTAATATTTCTGTATGGAACATGAGCATTGATTGCTGCCATATCTATCTCTTCGTGGCACGTTTGTAAAATATTGTCTTGCCTTTATGGCAACGGTGTCAACTTCTTACTTCGTGCTACAAAAGGATCTCTGGCTTTTTATTTTCATCAGCATTGATATCAAATGTTTCATGGATTGTAGAAAATGGAATTATTTTTTATTGGGGGCGTGTGGTAGTAAGAGTATATTGGAGGCAACTCCGAAGATGCTCCAAGACTCTTCTCTAGGCCTGGATGGTAGCATTACCTTTGGTATTTCTCCCCGGTTGAAGCGGGTTGTGCCTGGAAGAGTAAGATAGAAGATGAAGCTCTTGATCAAGTTCATAGCATGTGAAAAAATTATCAGTTGTGATATTTATTTCACTACCCCTCAAGTAATGAATCATGTCAGGAACATTTGATTCAAATTCAAAATCGAATTTTATTAAAAATGAATTGATTTATTTTTGGGGCATTAGAAGGACCAAACCTAGACCGTAAAATTTTTATAGAAATAAAATTACACATATTTTTCTTTATATTACCGGTGGGGTCAGAAAAGACCCCAATCAGGGTACAAGGGTTATTCATAAAATATATTCTGAAAAAAATCTTACACGATTACAGAGCAGTACAAAACTGTCCTCACAAGGAAAACCAGTATATATACAAAATAAGTTGACTTTGACAAGCTGTGTTGATTGTGTTCGTAACAACAATTATTATGTAGCTGTATGTTTATTTGAATAGGATTTTTAAATACTATTTTATGTTACTATTTTATTAAAATTCTAACATTTTTTTCATTCTAGCAATAAAATAAAGCAGTTCCTGCATTTTGACTCAGCATTATTAGCGTTCATCTGTACTTTATATTTATTCAATGTGAGGTAATCTTAGGATAGGAATGGATACTGCATTGTTACTAAGCAATGTTATTATAATGCTATTATAATCCTTTTATAATAGTATACTAAGTTTACTAAAACTCAATTTAAGTATTAGATGATGTATTTAATTTTATGAATACATAAAGGTGAAAAAATTATGGTTCACAAACTTGAAAACTTGAAGTTACAAAACAACACGCGCTACTACATATACACTGGTACGTTCAGCAAGAAGCTTACCGGTATTTTGGAATAACTTGGCCAAGATCTTTCAGTAATTTATCTCTCTTGTCTTTGAAGAACCCAGAAGGCTTTGCAAATGATGGAGATATTGGTAAGGCTTTGCTCATCAAAAACTGAGACTGTTGTAAAACTTTCTGAGTGGGACATTTTAAAAATCAAACATAACTTTCCACGACACACTTTGACTTGAGCCATGTCGGCCAAGTAGGCGCGGTTGGAGTCACTTTTTAGTTTTGAATGTGATGTATAATAAGTTCATTGAAAAAAGTTTGAATAGTCCATTTTTTTTACTTCGACGGAAGGTGGATGATTTTATTGCATCACAGAAATTCTAGAAACGGTAGGTTTTCCCTGCCGTTTCAGTGACTGCTCAACGTTGTCATGAAAGCTTTCGGCCGCCATAAAAGTATGGTCAGCTGCAAAGTAATTGAGAGTGATGGTTTCTGCAGCTATTTCATATGAGTTTACAATCATGACTAAAAAACTGTACAGACACCAATTCTTGTTTTTCCCCGAACAATTATCAAGCCAGACGACAATGTTCTTTGCATATCTCTAGTACTTTAGAAAGTAGTAAAAAGTACTTACAAAGTCTTCTTTTTTCTGCCAAATACAGTTTCATGCCACAAAATGGAAAGTGGTTTCAAGGACGTTTTAGTTCTAATGGGGACAAAATTTCCTTGGTAGACTGTTAAACGTTTTGTAAACATTTTTTAAGTGTCTACTCGCGGTAACATCACTTTCTGAAGGTATGCAGTCAATATATTGTATCTTCTTCAGGATTGTTCCATTGATCTTGGTAAAGAGTTCTCGCTTCTTTAGCGGCATTAGTGTGCTTTTTCCACAAGCAGGATTTCCTGCAGTCATCAGTGAAGTATTCAGGCATGGTCATGTAGTTTAAAAGCTTCACACGATTCGCATTCTTCATGCCTAAGTTTGGCAAAGGGGATTATATTGCGCTTTACTTCACACCTATACACATTGTAAGAAACTTCGATGTTAGTCTGCTTAGTTAAGAAATCATTGTACTTGCCTAGTGTTGTAAACTCATGTACAGAGTATTCTGTTCGTGTACTTGGCAGTAGTGCTCGATTTCTTTGTTGAAACTTGCGTCATGTTCACGTATTTCTTTTTTAGGAATGAAATTGACTGGCTGAGATTTGCCTCTTTTATCTGGCTGAGGAGAGAAATCTCCTTTGGGTGTCTTTGGCACTTCAAAAACAAAGCGGTCGTTGCTTTTATTATTACCAAGTGCAGCCAAAAAATTATTTGCAAAACATAAGACTGGCCATCATCACCTTTTAAAGTATAACATTTTTTTTCTTCTTGGAGTTAGCAGAACCGAGGCCTTTGAACTTTAAAGCGCTGACATGAAGAAGGACAAATGCTCTTCTTTCAATATATGTCATGGACCAAAATTTGCAATTTATTGTTTTTCTGCAATCGTCTGAAATTCTTTCTGTGCATTTTAATTTACCAATTATCTAGGCCATTCCAAGTTCAATACGTTGTAAATTTTTATGCTCCTTGTTCGGCGTTTCTAACATGTCCTGAGTAGTGAAAGTTATTCTGCCCTTCAACAATGATTTATTCAGAACAAACAAATATACAGCTCAACCCAAAGTCTACATAAGGTCGACAGCGTGATGTGCCTCTCATGTGCACCTCCGCCGACTGAACGGAATGCGGTTTCAGCTGCTGATTCTCCTTGCTGTCCCGGCAAAGGCCACGGCCCTAGTTAGGCCGTATCTGGTGTGGGTGGGGAAGTCTCCCGCTCTCGCGAACTCGCTCGGTGCGGTTCGTGCGTGGGACCCTTACGACCTTCAACTCGCGTTGCCTCTCATCGCCTCTCACTAGGCGACCATGCTGCTCCTCACGGCGACTTGCCTCAACTAGCTGGACCTCGTCTCGCGTGTGCCGCACTCCATCGTAATTCGTCAGGCACTCCACTTAACTGGGACACCCTGTGACGTTGGCCGCCGCTTTTTCTAGGAGGAGACTCGCCCTTTGCCCGCATCGAAACGTGCGCCGCCGCGCCGCGTGCGCACTCGTTCAAAAAGGAGCGCAGATACATTTCCTGCATCCTTCAGTCCTTTCTAGAAGTCGATTTTCAGCAGACTACTTAGCTGGAACGTGCAACTCAATGAGTACATTGTCTTTCTCACTCCATATTTGTGAATGTTCTAAATCTAGGTCTACAATATCACTGTCATGTCATAATACTGCAAATTTTTGTTAAGACCGCATATTTGTATGGTTTAAAAATTATATGATTTGAGCATTGTTTCATTTGTAAATGGCAGCATAATTACGATTAATGCAACTACACATTATGGTCTCTTTAACCGAGATTTGAATTGGCGTTAATATGGTGATTTATTAATTTCAAATAGCACTATTTGATACTTTGATTAATAAACTAGCGCTTTTGTTCTCATAACACACACTTCCAATAGGTACTTCAAATTAAAAGAACTAGATAGTTCTAGCACGTTTCTTAGAGAGAATGCAGTATATTTCTTACAGAGAATGCATTTATTAAGAAAAATTCTGTAAATGGCGGTCATACACTGCGTTTTTAATAAGTACCCTCTGTTCACTGCGTTCTTCCTAAGAACACAGCTATAATAAGATGTAGATACTGTGTTTTTAATTCAAATAACTTATATACCATTACAGATACGATATTCTGATTAAGCTAAGTAGAAAGAGCTGATTTTTCTGAGTGCAGTGATATACATATCTCAATATGCAATATTTTGTCAGATATCGCTGCGTTTTTCTTAGTGTTGGAAGAATACAGGTACAAAATAATAATCTAGTGTTCGACACAATACTCTACTCATTTCAATGGGTGTCAAGCTGGCACAACCACTATAGCACAATTACATCAAACCAAACAGAATATTTAGTACTCTTTTATTACTATGATTGCGTAGGCTTCCGCTACCGGAGTTTGTATCTTCTGGGCTATCCGGAATGCGCCCCATCTCGGTCTTGGTGGTTGGCGTTTCGGCCAGCATGTTGTGGCGTTCCTCAGAGCGTACTGCTGTCATTTATTACTAATTTATTACATAAACATTAAATGTATTTCTCTTGCCGTTTATGAAATAAATGTGGTTGTACTGTCGTGACTGTCAAGCTAGCACAACCAAATTTAAACAAGTGGTTCTCTCCGAATTAACGCATCTCAGTCGTCATATTTTGTAAAACTTATTACAAATCGTACAACATTTGGTGAAAAAACTAAATATTTTGAAGGAAATATCAACACAAATTTGACAACTATAACTGATTTTCATACAGCTACATCATGACCCAACAGTGATACGTTATTCACGGAAGTTCTTCTGCTGATTCATATATTAGAAATAGGTTTTAAAATTTTCTAAAATAATAATGTGTAAATGTACAATAAAGGTCCAATGTAAGAAACAAATAAATATGAAATAATATACAAATTCTAACTAACTCTGAATTGTTAAAAACATAGAAACCACAAGTGCAGAGGCCCCATTTTTAAAGTATCTTGAGCTGAATAACATGCAGATGTCACAAATTGTTTTCTTCTATTTCAGCTTATCAGCTTCAGAACATCTGTAAGCAAACTTTTGGGACTGGATCTACCTGTTCCTGATTATGAAATAATATCTCGACTCCAGAAACTTGTACACGCTCACCGCGATTTCACGTTGGTTTCCCGCCGCTACGACGATCCTCTGTTAATTGGCAATAGCCCTGGAGGGGCAAGAACACCTCTTCTCATGGGGCACAGTCCTGCAGGTACCCGCACACCTCGTTACGATGATTCAGGATTCGTAGATCCTCCAGACTTGAGTGTTCTTGATGACAGTGATGATGTTAATGGTATTTACAACAAAAGACCAATCAGAACGTCTACTTGACATGAGATGTGCTGATTGCCCAAAGGGCAGTATTTTGATAAAGGTAAAAATATTCTATTGGTTACATATTAATATCTAACGCCCGGTAGCAAAATTAAAATATTTCAACTTGAAATAGAAGGTAATGGGAACATATCACACTGCCATTTAAATAGAAATAAGAAGAATCTGTACGTAATTAATATATTTTATTTCTGTAATTTTCATTGTACAATACGCTTATTAATTTAATATCCTAATATGAAGCAATTTGATGTCATAAAACAAAATATTAGAAAAATAAATAACGGCAACTTGATTCCCAGGCAACTGGTCTTGCCAAGTGGACTGTAGATGATATAGTTATAACCCTATAGTTTGTGTTAAAATAGGAGCGAAGTTATGTTTAAAATAAATTGACTTTGCAATCTTTCTAATTAATTGAAATATAATTAAAGTTATGAAGAGAAGAAATGTATTAGGGAAGTTGAAATTATAATTCGTGCCACAATTTTTTTTGGTTCTAAATATCAATGTTGTCAACAATATTTTGACATTGAAGTATTAATTATTACGACATACTATATAGTAATAGGATTATACTATTCACTAGATCACAAATATTGAAGGAAATTGTATCTCTAAGATGTAAACAATCTACAATTGAAACATTTTCCAGAAGTCATTCGCTGGGTTATTAGCTATATTCTAATGTCTTCATGTACTATTATAGTGATGCAAGAGAATATTAAGAATAATGCTATTTGTAGTATGTAGAGCACTCATGTTTTTACTCATACAGCTAGAAAATACTGCCATGATATATCTCGAGCAGACCTGCTCAAATCAGTGCCCGAAAGAGAATGAACGTCATTCTGCAGCAAGGGAAATGACTTCGGGAGGGAACTGCGAGGTGGTTGCTGTATTCAACAATCGGTTTCCGATCGTTCTAGAGGTCAGTGTGTACAAACATACAGGACGGCGGAAACAGAATTCGAAAATAATATAATAGGTTTGGTGATATTTTGGAAAGTGGTATTGAACTTCGTTGCAATTTCTTTTGCTGTGAACACCATAAAGTAATCAAATGTTTTCCCGCGGAAAAAAAAAGATTCTCGCCTTCATACAAGCATTACTTCCCATACCTGAAAAAATTCAATGGAATTTCACAAGTAATGTCTGAAGCCTCCTCCTCTTCTTCCTCTTTTTTTAGTTTTTCTTCTTACGTGATAGGGTGCCCTCTCCAGATTGATGTAAGTTGTCTCCATCTTCTTCTTTTACTTCTTAGCCACGACACACTCGAATTGCGACCTAAGATGACTCATAGAGCTTCTCAAAATCTGATTCTATCAACACGTCTCGTCTGGTTTGCATAGGCCGGAGCTCCATTGCGGGAGAATGGCCACGGCACTTCTTATCAGGAGGAGTACGCGAGAGATAAAAACTCAAGGTCAGGCGAAAACATTTCCAGCTCGTACCACTGGGCCAAAATACTGCGGAAATGAGGATTTCCGTTAAACCTTCGATAGACGAGCAAAGAAATAAACATAAATCTGTAAAAAATAAATGAATAGTCACTCTAGAAAACTAGATATCACAAGTTGATAACAAAGAGTTAGTCCTTTCATATCCGCTAACTTCGAGTCCTAATCGTTAGAAGAATAAGACAACCCTTTCCTCCACACTGCGTCCCACCGTACGGCCCGCTGTTGCGGCAACTACACGATATGTGTCGGCAGCCTCATACTGCTGGCTGCTCGTGTCAACTCATAAGCAGCGATAGAACCCATAGTGACACCCAAGTGTTGCCCTGGATTTGGTCGTTCCGAACCCATATCACAGCACCTAACTAGAAATCCCACGAAAGTGTTGGTACTTTTTGAAAAGCCATGTTTCTGCCTTTGAAAATATGTTATAAATGATGCAAAATTTCATTTTTATGAAAATCGCATTTGGTAGAATAACGGCAGTAGTACACACTGCCGCAGTAGTATACACTGCGGCAATAGAGGCCACATCAAGCACATTGGGACACCAAGAATTGAACGCTTCACACTGGCTTCCAATACGCAGAAAGCGGAGCTTATGCTCTCTATTGATGAGAACTAGAACAAAGGCGGTATATTTCTCCCCCTTTTTTTAAACTTAAAGCTTTAACGGAAAACATCTTATTAATATTAGCCGTGCAGTAATATAATATGATAAGTGCATTTTTGGACATTTTGGGTTACAGACACATTCAGTGAGTAGAATATAGTTTGGCGATTACTGAGTTGAGTATCTGACTACTACAAAAATTTTGTATTTTCTAGAATTATGTAATAATACAGTTTCTCAAGATCTCACAAATTTTCTATGAAAATTAGCTCAAATTTCGCCATTTTCAGAAACTCTCAAATGCTATTTTCTCAAAAACCGCTCTAAATTTTATCATTAAACTTTTTCTTCGGATAATGCTAAATGCAATGTTTAGGATGACATAAAAGTCACTTTGAACTATTTTTGTTGTTTTTTCAAAAATTACGCAAATGTATTTTTTTAAATCTCTCACGCCGTGAATATCTTATAATTTTCAGCAATTTGTAAACGTTATTGCATTTGTGTGTTGAAATGCTTCAAATGCCTTCCAATGAAGTTTTTCAAAAACTCAAAAGTTTTCTGCGAAAATCTTTAAATTTTGCATTTACACTAACGCGTAAACATTTTCTTAAAAATGGCTCCAAATTGTTCAACGAAAATTCCTTAAAGAACAAAGCTTTACTTTTATTAAATAGTCTTAAGACAATATTTGCGTCTTACTATTAGAAAACCGAAAAACTGACACAATTGTTTAAAAATGTACTTCGGGCGGCAATATATGGCAGCTGGCAAGAGGATGGGGTATGCCCGAAAAGCTAGCCCAGACCAAAGAAATTAGGAAACTAACTAGTACGAGAAAGTATGTGCCATTCTGTAGCACTACTAGTATCAAAAGAAAATGTAGTGTGAAATTTCATTATACAGAGTTACACACGTGACACTTGCCCCTGATTGTTAGACAACCGTGTATTCATAACTGTTCGACATGTTCATGAAATGTGTGTTTGTTTCTCTCTCTCTCTCTCTCTCTCTCTCTCTCTCTCTCTCTCTATATATATATATATATATATATATATATATATATATATATATATATATATATATATATATATATATATATATATATATATATATATATATATATATATATATATATATATATATATATATATAGGGCCGATCAGATGGCCGAGATCGCTAAGTCAGTAGTGCCGGAGTGGTCTCGGACCAGAAGATCGCGGGTTCGAGTCCCGCCTCGGGCATGGGTGTATTTGTGTGTGTTTGTATGAGTGTGTCGTCCTTTCACCCCTCATTATCATCATCATTTCATCTTTCATACCCCCAGGATTAACAACCCTGGGGGATAAAAATCGGATCCAGCTTAATGCTGGTCCCCCCAAAGAAGTGTTCGCAAGCACCTGCCACCGTGATATTAAATGAAAAACTGAGCCACGGTAATTGCAGGTTGCTTGCCCTGCGTGGTCCTAGTTGGCCGAAACGAAAATAATAATAATAATAATATATATACATATATATATATATATATATATATATATATATATATATATATATATATAGGTTTAGGTAAATTAGTAACGCTTAGGCAAATTTCTCTTTTCCGGATCTCAGTCTTTCAGGTAGTAAGGTGTTGCTAGACAGCTAGAAGTCCCCGGTGACTGCACGTGTAACTTACATGTTTGTACAAGCTACATAAATATTAATAATATTCAAAAACATATTTAGGAATGACCACATCAAGCACAATCTGTCGGAGACGTAAGTAATCAGTTCTCGCGGTACCATGGAAGCAAAGTCGCAGAGAATCTTTTGTGCGCAGTGTTAGATTGTGAAGTTCAATGCAGTCTGAAGTCAGATTTCCGTTTTCAGTGTGTGTGTCCACTATACTTCTGACTTGGTACGAAATTTTCAGGATGATAGCAACGGTGATCGTAGTGAACGTGGCAGGGTAAGGCGGGCAAGAGCGGGGTCAGGCGAGGGAGAAGAGGGCAAAGAGTGTGGAAAAGAGTATGGTAGATGTGGGCAGTTAGGCGTAAGGCAGAGCAAGCGAGGGTGGGGTTACACAATAGGTAGAATTCACTTCTCTTCCTGTCTGAATAGATTAATATGATAATTAAATTCCCGGACAAGTAAAATTGAATTCAGCTTTAAACTCACCGTGGGATTTAATCGCCCGGGTATCCCCTAGTAGTGTATAAATAAACAACAATAACGTTTCCCCCAACCTATATTTTTTGAAATTTTGGTAACACATTATTTATGAACACTAAATGAAAAATGCATTCTTCGGTAAAGCATATACATATTTTTCCAATTTGGAGGAGGATGTGTCCTGAATATCAGTTTTACCCAAGGCCCGAAATTGTCTAACTCTAGTACAGGGTCAAATTCGTTTTAGAATTCTTCATTAATCTTACCCCCATCACTTCCAAGTATGAATAAAATGTATGTGTTTGTTTATTGAATCAGAAGATGACAAAAAATCATGTACTACATACTACGGTATGTATGAGTATAGTTTAATTCAGATGCCTGAACTTACCCGCACCAAATTGAAACCACTGAAGACTGCAAACAATGTTTCCAAAAACTTAAATATGTAGATTATGCGTTACACAATGTTTGCAATTGACTTTCTGTACATAGAAGTTTTAAACATTTTCCAGAAATAGAATTTATTTTGACGCCGTCTTCATGGTGAGGAAATGTTTGTCTTTTCTTTTTCTGCCGTCTGTACATCTGTCCCGGACCTTGGCAGCCGCTCTAGCGAAGAGCAGCGGTGGCTTCTGCGAGGTCGCCAAAACAGATACGCTGGGGTGACCGCCACTAGAAAAGCGCAGAAAAGAGCTGCAAAGAGAACGGAGACCGCATATCGGCGTGAATCACGCTGACAAATTCAATAAAATTCCTGAGGTATAGTGCTGAGAAGAGAATGTGTACAGCATTTTTGAAAAAAGAAAGTGTTTTCTGAGTAACGAATAAGCTCTTGCACAATCATTTTATGTACGAATATTATATTATTTTTATAAGATGGCGCATACCGTGCCATCTTTTGGTGGGGGATAAGTCTGGACACTGTGTACTATGAGTGAAGATTTTGATAGAGCGTTTCTGAAAATGCAGAATTTGAAGCTAGTGTTCACAGAAAACGGTTGAGTTTTCGAGAAACTTTATCTGACATTATTTAAAGCACCTGTACTCATAAATACAATAATGTGAACAAATCGCCGCTAATATAAATATTAACGACTTGAGAGGCAAGTCAAAAATACATTTTTTTTATTTTTGAAAAAACAAAAGAATGGAGTAATATGGCGTTATGTCATCTTATAGAGTACCTTTAGCACTAACCCTATCAAAAGTTTAAAGAAAAACATTTGGAGCCGTTTTTGTGAAAATCTTGTTATTGAAGCTTTTTAAAATTGCCTATATTGCACGTAATATTGCTCGAAAACTACTAAAATTTTCAAAAAATGTACATGATCTTAATAAAAGAACTCACTATAGAGAACAAATTGTATTTGAAGGAAAAATCTCTATCTTTTATTTTGTAGTTGTAGGAAGACGAAAAATTCTTGATTTTGAAAAAACTTTTGATATTTTCGAAAATTCAGAGTTAACCGTGTATATTGGACCTATGCCATTTTTATACGTGGATGTTACTCTATTCTTACAATAAATTTAAAGAAAAAGTTTTGAGCCGTTTTTGAAAATGCCCGTATGGCTTCATGTAAACTACCCCCAAATTTTGAAGAATGTTTTTCAAAATCTAAAAGTTTCGACTCGAGCCAAATGGACGGGGGTTTCTTCAATTTGTAAAAAATTGTACGCAGGGTTTAGGAGGTAGTAGTGTTTACAGGTACCAGACGGACGGACAGACAGACGGAATTTTTGAAAACTACTTTTTCTGTATCTAGGGTCCCCAAAACATATATTTTCGTTGAAATCTACAGCATTACATAATTTTCCCTGAACTACGTATATTACTCCTTATACGGGAGTAACGTATACGGGGATAGGTATACGGGAAGTACGTATGCGGCAAAGTAAAAATACGCCTTAACTATATATTATTTTATGTCTAATTTTAATAAATATGTAGAATCTTCTATTGAAAATAATTTTATTCAGTAAGGATTTTTTTATAGAATTCATTCATTTGGTTTGTCTTCATATCGTCACATTTTAAGAAATGTTTTTTACAGTTAATGCTTGTTTTTAACTTTGAATATTCACACAGGGCTGTCAGGGAAATGAATAAAATGTGAGTGCACCTTCACAAGAGTTTAGCTTATCCATGACATCTGGCATTGTAACAATATTTTCTTTATAGATCCTATTTATTATTGCTTTAATTTAACCATAAAATAAAATTGGTTCACGGGATTGGTCATTGTGTTTATTGAGATTATTGACCACATTTTTTATTGTTATAAATTGATTTAAAATATTATAAATATTGATTTAAAAAATATTTACAATGAATATAATATACGAATGCATACTTCCGGTCATAATATAGTTCAAAATAATTTTAAAATTTTTTTATAAAACACATATACATACACACATACAATGAAACATATTCACCAAGTATTGTTGGTGCTCAAAATTATAGAAAAAGATTGTTCAGTTCACTTCTCGATATTAGTTTTTGATTGCAAATACGATGTATTTGTTGCGTGTCTCAAAACACTCAACTCACAAGTTCAGGGGCGCATTCATGCAAAACATAGTTTCCTCACAATGCCATAGGTATAGATGAAACCCTCAATTTTCTTTCTGTAGAGGAGTGCATGTACTTTTTACGTGGAACGTTTATGCTGGATTCAATGACAGAAGTTAACCACGTGGCAAAGACATAATTCCCTCCCCACTCCGTTTGCTTTTCTCAATCGTGTGCCATGTTGCTTTGCTCAAAACAAGCAATTTGACATAGTGCAGTCGATGTGTCAATAAGAATCTTGCAAAAGGTGTGGTAGAATTTTCTTGTTTATATTTGTATTAGTAATAAAACCCTAACACCTCGAAATACTTTGGGAAACGTTTTTGTAGTCTTAAAAACGCAGTTTTCGGGCATTTTCCCCTTCATTTTGCTTTTACATAATAACGTTTTATTGTCTGATCTTAGTGCAAAAATGGTTATTACAATTTTAAAGTTACAAATTTAAAGGTCATAAATTTCTCTACAAGCTTTCTTCATGAATTACTTTTCTTAGTCAAATAGTAAGAGCTACGAGTTTTAAAATTTCATAAAGTTTTCCATTTCATTCTGAAGTTGCTCCAAGTATTATCTAAGCTATCCGCAGCGAGCCGCGTCACTGACATGGTGGCTAGCGTTTCGGCCTGCGTATTGAGGAAGGCCTTCCTCAGAGCGTATTGAGGTAGCACGCTGGAGACCTACGCTCTCACGCTGGCCGAAACGTTAGCTACCGTTAACGTTCCGGATAGCCCAGATAATACTAACTCCGGCCGCGGATGCCTATGCAACCAATTTAGGAAGTTGTAGTTTAAAATGTCACGCTGTAGTGTAAAGTATATTTATTCTCGAAATCAGAGTAATAAACAACTGTACAACTTGTTGAGTATTCTGAAGGAAGATCCATACAAATGGGAATGTTATTCAAATTACATTCAATATATGGTGAATAGAAAAAAATAGAATTTGATTTTCTAAATATAAATAATTTTGTTTTTATATGTACGAAATTAGAACTAAAATTTATGATAGCAATAACAACCATTAGTTTATTTAAAATTTCATTCAGTAATAGAAATGTAACGTTTGTTACTTCATAAAAATTCACGTCTTTGTGTTCTTTTTGCAACTTTTTTCTCTACATATCATTCGCGGATACAAAACAAACTCGAATTACATGGAATACAAGATATGATGAATTTTATTCTGTAGGTTTGTGATGTATTTTAAAGTGAAAAAATGATTGTTATGGTTAATTATGAACATGTCAAGGATATGGTTATAAGAGTAATTATTGATAAACTTACATCCTTTAACATCTTTTAACAGATATTCTTTCACATACCCTTTTTATATTACAATCTGATGTTTAAAAACTGTCTCTCCACATCCTGGTCAAGTTCACAACTAACCATAGCAATTACATCTTCCCTCTAAAAATTAAGTCACACGTACTTAATATAATAAATAATTAATTATCTTATATTCCTCACAATTCTTAATAAAGGTCGAGGAGTCCGACATATTTCAGGGTCAGTTATAACTACAGTTTGAAAAAAGAACAGAGGGAAGCCCAGACCGAAGACAACGTTCCATGCAATTATAGGGATTCTGAGAAGCTCCTGTTCCTTTTTCTTTAAAAATCAGAACAGTAAATCAGGAAAATATAGGGTAAATGTTTTACAAAGATCATTCGTAATCTTAATGATTATCATAATAAAGAAACAAATAAATAGTTGTATGTGTGAAACGTTGAGAGCACAAATTGATTCATTTAGAAGGTCGGTTGTAGAGAGCGTATATATTACAAATACTGCAGAGAAAGAAATACTGCAAACAAATGTTAGATAACTAATCGATTTCCTTTTAAGGAATACATTTTTGGACACGTGGACATAACGTATGTGTAGAAGAATAAATCCTTAAGTTACAGATCTTTCTCTGTATATTTTTATTTCTTTCTTTATTAATTTTACGGCCACACTGTACTGAAAGTAAACTATTATTGTAAATGATAAAATAAAAATAAAATATTTAGTGATCAGAAAAATGTATTTTCTTTCGTTGTCTTATTAACTCATATTTCTTTAGAACATACAGTGCGCCAGAAAAGTCTCTTTGCAGTGGGCACCTTACTGGTGAGAGTTCTAGCAACAGACGTGATGGTAGCACGAGATGCAACTAGGAACAAAAGATCTTTCCATATTTTGTTGCGTATTTAGTACCTAATTGTACTCACCACAATCATAACAGATGCTGGAAGAGTTGTCCCCTTCACTTATTTTCTCATTTACCTGGTTGCTACCAACGTAAATGCAATTTTTAACAGGAGGCCCCGATTCTTCTCGGTGCGGAGAGACGTTCCTGGCGCACTGTATTTAGAAAATGTCTCCTCTTGTATCCCATATTGATGGTAGACCTTGTTTCCTGTATCTTACTCGTTCAGACGATTTTCTTCAAAATTAATATTCGCCAATCGAGCCGAATGAATTGGTGTCAATGAACGATGCCCTGTACGTTTGATTCGTATATTCCTATTTTTAGGGGTACCTTCGTAAAGAAGTCTCACCAATATCTCAAAACCAGCTCCATTTTTTATTACATTTTGTCGTCGGATAGCATCAGAACTCTTAAATACCGAGGGTGCCTTTGGCCGGGCGGTCCTAGGTTCGAGTCTCAACGCTGGCAGAATTTTCGACACTACCTTGTCCGCTAGGTTCAGTCGCTGTCAGCGTTATACTAGGAGTTCAGTCGTTGTCTGGGGAGAATTGTCGTGGCCGGCTGCTCTGATCGGTAATTTTCCGTGGTTTCTCCGATGAATCGACGAACGACGGAGCAGTAGCCTAACAACCGGCCCACTGATCGTGCGCCATTTTCCTTTCTCTTTCTTGTTCTACCCTAATCCCTTACTTACACACACACTCACATTCACTACACTAACACACTTGCCGGGAGACCGGTCGGGAACATACAGCTTGTCCCGGCAGGAGCGGTGCTCCGCTGGTGAGAGATACCTGGTGGAAGAAAACTCACGCTAGCCGGCGGTACGTTGGCGGCAGATCTCGCCACCCAGCTGCAGCCTCCATCCCGAGGAAAAAAACGTGCAATTCACTGATGATACTAATGATCTTAGCAGTTGACATACCCGGAATCATTCTCTAAGCAATCAGTGCTCTTAAAAAAGGCGCTGGTCTTATTTTCGTTCAAATATCTGAATTTTACAAATTTGCAAAAGTTCAAAAGTTTCAGTTTTTCCTCGTATGTAGCAAATAACAGTTAAATATTGGTGGCGATACCATTTTCGTCGAACTGCGTATTTCAAAAAATTGTAAATATTGTAGTGAAACACATTGTAGAGGAATGAAACTGGTTTGGGTGTTACTAGACTATATATATATATATATATATATATATATATATATATATATATATATATATTTTAACACCCCGACCTAACACGCACACAACTTGTACCTTCTTAACACAGCCGCATGCACTGTAAGCGGGTTGATAAGATATTATGCTCGTGAAGCGAGCTTAAAATCTCGGGAGCAGGATCTTTAGGGTACGAGAAAGGTTTGAACCCTTGACACAATAAAATCACACAAACTGCACATAAACGAGCATATAATTTACCCAAAAAACTTTGTGGCATGAATTAATGACAAAGAGAAAATCAAAAATAGAATCACACTTTACAAAATAATAAAAAAAACACAAATAGAAACCTTCACAGCTCATTGAATGAATAAACACATAATTTTCTTCAATACTAATTCTCTGTAACAATTTCTCTAACCTACACTGGGAATTCCCTTTGAAAATTAATTATGTCTAAATTTAAGTTATCCTAGTTACATTTGTACATGAAACCAAATTCAGTTTACAATATCTTGCTTTTACAAGAAAAATATTACATGCGAAGAACAAAATGTGGCAAGTGCATTACTCTCAACTATAATTTAATTGTAACTGCTAACAGCAGAATAATAATTGTTCCAATAAAAAGTTTAAGGCAGGCAATAATGCATCAAAATCTCCTCCTGCAATGCTATAACTTGTTATCACCCGTGTCCTCAATTTACTGCACTTTCATCTACTAGTCTTTTTCCTGCCGACGTGAACTTGACCTACTTTTCGTTGGATTTGAATGTTACCTCGAAAAACGGCCGTTTCCTGCCGGGAAGGTCACACGCTGAATTCTGCACCGAGGTTGCGGGATTCCAGCGTCTGCGCCGTACGCCGTCTTCTTGTAGTCGGCCTCTTCTTCTCCCTGGGTTTCTTCTTCTCCTTTCGCTTTTCCTAACCGGCCTCTTCTTCTCCCTCGGCTGCTACCGACGACTCTGATTACACCCTCGTGGTGAACAAATGTCTCTTGCACTTCCGTGAATACTAGCACAAGTTCCTCGCTCGCTGCTACTTTTACTTTGTTAAATAATAACTTTCAATGTTTTTGCACAACGGTTAACTTTACTTCCCGTGATGCTAATTGAGGAAATACTTTCCTAAATATTCAAATCTCGCGGACGACTAACTGGGACGTCTGTTCGACGCCGAAAACTCCTATCTAACAGTTGTTGCGGCGGCAAACAATAGCTACGCTGCCGTTGACGAGCGGTGATGCAAATGCTGCTTACCCGACGAACTGCGACAATCTGAAGAGCTGCTGACTCGAGGCGTGATGGCGAGGAAAGAGAGCTTCCGCTCGCGCGTCAGCCTATTTATTGTGAGATGCCTGGGGAAATTCTCCGTGGTGGGGGCTTTTCTCCTCCTTCAACCCTTCACCAAGAAAAACGTTTCTTGCAAGATCGTCTAAATTAGTACAGGCAACGGATACCAGGCTGCGAGTTTAGGCACTCTAATTTACCGCGCCTTCTATCCTCGCTGCCTGTGGGTGTTCATGCCGACGAAACGATGGTGTTATGGGGTTGTATAATCCCATAACGCCACATTGCCCCCTCCTTCTCTTCTTAAGTTTTTTTTTCGCCCACGAAATAAAATCTTAAGTGGGCCTGAGATTGTAAAAATTATAATCGCCGATGACCTCTCCACTCTGACTAATGTGTCTTGCCACATTAGGAGCAATTATACTTTGAATTTCGTACGGGCCTTCATATAATTTAAAAAATTTCGCAAATAATTTTAATCGAGGATTTGACATCCGGGGCGTTCTCAACAACACTTGCTGGTTTACAGTAAATCGATAAGGCTTCTTCTTCTCTTTCCGCTTTCGTTCTTCGCCCGATCGACGAAGTTTCTGAAGTATCTGTTCATCATCGACAATTTGCGGATTTCCCGTCACTTCTTCCCGATCCAGCATTTCCAGGGTGTGTGGCGGTTTTCTGCCGAAATGCGCCTCCCACGGTGTTGTACCAATGCTGTCGTGATGAACCCGATTCATCCAGATATTTAGGTGTGGAATTAATTGATTCCACTCGCTATGATTTTCCAAGCAATATGTTCTGAACAAACGGGACAGCTCCTTCATCACCCTTTCCGATGGATTTGATTGGGGATGACGAATGCTGGAATAAATAGGAGTGATGCCCTTTTCTCGTAATGCCTCCTGGTACTGAGTACTTGTGAATTGCGTCCCATGATCGCTAAGTATTCTTGAGTACGTACCGGCAATTTCGAAGTGTTTCTCAAGTTGGCGTAAGCAATTGGACGCGCTGGTCTTATTTATTGGGTACACCCTTGTGAACTTTGAGAACACATCGATCATCACTAAAACGTATTTATTCCCGTTTGTTGTTCTCGGCAACGGCCCGTAGATGTCAATGGCTAAGAGATCGTTTCGCCCTGATGGGATGATATTATGCATGGCGTCGGTGTATTTCCGATTTGGGTATTTGGTAGTCAAGCACGTATTGCATTTGCTTACTACGCGTCGTACATCTCGCGCCATCCCCTTCCAGTAGCACAATTCCTGTATGTGGATCAAGATCTTCTTGGCTCCGTAGTGGGCATTCTTGCAATGCACGTACTGTACTAAATCGTCTACCTTGTTTTTGGCTATCCATATTCGGTACGTGGGTGGTTGTCGACGTACACGAATTGTTAGTAGACCGTCAACTACGCGCCATTTCTCGGAGTCTTGATCGTGCTGCTGTTTCAGTGGCGAATCGTCTGCCCTTCCTTCCTTGATGCGTTTGATCTCTGCCATGTTTTCATCTTGCTCTTGCCAGGATATAACGTTGCTCCACTCCCACTGTAGTTGTTGCGGGATATTTAAATCGATCGGTGCAACCATCAACTGAGTTTCCGCTCTGGATTTGTCTTCAACCTCCGTTCCATATCTGCTCAGAAAATCGGGCAATCTATTCTCTCTGCCTGGGCAGTGCTGTATTAGGAAATCGAACTGCTGCAACCAGATGATCCAACGTTTGAGGCGGTCGTTCTCCGTAAAGCATCTGTTCAGGAACGTTAAGGACTTGTGATCCGTCCGAATGATGAAAGTTCGGCCGGTCAAATATTGCCGTAACTTCATTACGGACCACACTACTCCGTAAGCTTCCTTTTCCGTGACGGAGTATCGAAGCTGGGGTCCTCGCAGCGACTTGCTTACCAGCTGAATGATTTTATATTCTTCGCCCTGTTCTTGAAAAAGTACAGCTGCGACGCCGTAAGCACTACTATCCGTCTGGAGGATCATCGGCTTCGAAAAGTCCGGGTGGGCGATGACGCATGACTTCCTGAACATTGCTTTAACCTCGTCGAATGCTTGTTGATGTTCGATTTCCCACGCCCATTTCTGATTTTTCCTGAGCAGATGATAGAGCGGTGCGACGACCAAGGCATAATTGGGGCAAAATCTACTGTAGTAATTTATCATGCCTAAGAAACTTCTCAGTTGTTTGATGTTCTTCGGTGCCGGAATATCGTCGATTTCTTTGCTCTTATCTTTCTTCATTTTTACCCCATCTTTGGATACCTCGTATCCCAAGAAATCGAAATTTTCGACGCAGAAATAGGTTTTATTTAAATTCAGTGTGAGATTGTTTTCAATCAGCGTCTGAAAAATCGTTTTTAAATCTTCCATGTGCTCGTTAAAAGTCCTGGATTGGATTATTAAATCATCTACGTACAATGTCGCACGTCTTTCTATAACCTTCTGTAAGATACCATCTAAACATTGCATTAATGCCGCTCCACTGTTTTTTAGCCCAAACGGCACGCGTTCGAACACGAAGGTTATACCTTCGAACGTGAAGCCCGTGTATTGTTGGTCTGCTCGCGCAATCGGCATCTGCCAGTAGGCATGACGAAAATCGGTGCTAGTAAACCATTCGTGTCCACCAAAATTTAATAGCATGTCAGCAATCCTTGGTGGTACATCGCGGTATGGCACCGTTACAGCGTTTAAGCGTCTTGCATCCAAACATAGACGTAGACTCCCATCTTTCTTCTTTACTACAAGAATTGGGTTGGTGTACGCCGTAGTCGCTTTCCGAATCACTCCCTCTTGGATCATCTCGTTTATCAATTTCCTTACTTCATCACGGTAGGCTACGGGGATCGGATAATTTTTTGCTTTAAATGGTCGTGAATCTGTTAGCTCGATTCGAAACTCATACCCCTTTACCGGTTCGTTATGATTTTTAAAAACATCCTTGACGCTTATCAATGTCTGGAACAACGCATTTTTCTGATCAACCCTCAATTTATTCTCCCCCATTACTTTCCTCCTTATTTCTTCTTCCATTTCATTTTCCTCCATTTCCACGCTACACATTTCGATTTCTGCGAATTCTTCCGATTCGTCTCCCTCATCTACATGTGCATTTTGCGCCTCTTCACTTTCATCTACCTCCCACACATTTTCTCCGTTGATCAAAACTTGCGTCTCTCCTATATCAATAATAGCGCCATGTTCCGCCAAAAAATCTACTCCGATAATTAATGGGTAAATTAATTTCTTCACTACTAAACAGATTATGTCAAACACTTTTCCTTTAATTGTCACTTACACCAATACTTGTTTCTTCACTGGATGAGATTTCCGCCCCCATGCGTCTACCATTCGAGTATTATTGGTCGGCAATTCCAAAACGTTTACTTTCTTGCTTACCAGCTCTTCATACAATTCTTCCGATATTACAGATTTAATTGATCCGGTGTCCACCAATGCCTTACTATGCACATCAGCGCAACTAATTTCGATTACGGGACATTTCTCCCCTCTTCTTGGTTTCCAATTTTCCCATAAATTCTTTCCATCATTCGTAATCCAATTTGCAGTTACAGGGATCGCGTGTTTGTCGTAATAATTGTTCGATTTGGGACCCCTCTTCAACTCGAACTTGGCGTGTTTCCCGGTCCCGTTCGATTTCTTGCACCGTTTTCATTCCGCGGACTCCGTGACCTTGCCCGCTGCACGTTTCTTCCAGCACCTGGTCCCTCGCCGTCGTGACCTTGGCTGCGCGCCTCCCTGCCTGTCGCGTCGCCACTTTGCTGCGCTCCGTCCGGCCTATGCTGTCAGAATCCTCCTTGATTTTTGCTCCCTCCTTTCTTTGACGATGGAACAGCCGTGTCTTGAATTACTTGCATCGCGTTGATATTTGATTTCGTCGCCTTCGGTGTTTGGTTCATATTTTCAAACGCCAAATCGTAGTTGCCTAATAAAACTTGAAATTTTTCCACGTCTTTGACATCTACGCTGCGTAATAAGTTCTGGATGCTTAACGGGAAATGTCTCGTGAGAATGCATATTATTTCTTCATCCGACACGGGAGGAGAACACATTTTCAAAGCTGCTATTTTTCGTGCTGCGTAGTCTCGCATGGTTCCGCTAGAAGTACGGTAATATCCGCTCATTAATGAAATTCTAAAATTCATTTGCTGTTCCTTTCCCCAATAACGGTCTAGGAACCTAACTACAAATTCTTCAAATGAATTTGGCAATGGGCATAACGTTTCTAACCACGCCTTTGCATTGCCTTCTAGCGCTTGATGCAGTAATAATGTCTTGTGTGCTTCGCGGGCATTCGAAAGCACGAAAAAGCTCTGCAATGATTTAATAAAAGCATTCGGATTCTCATTTGGATGGCCTGAGAATCTAAGTGATGTCGGTACATTTATATTGCCTCCTCGGCATGCTCCCCCGCCTTCTATTTTACTTTCTGCTATTTCCCGCAGTTCCTGAATCTTACGTTCTTGTTCTTCTAGTTTCTGTATTACTTGCGCCTCGACTTGACGCTTCGTATCCGCACTAATTTCGGTAACCTTGCCGCGAACTTCCTGAACTTCATTTTGTATTTGCCCGAAACGTGCCTTATTCTCTTCATCTTTCTTTTTGATTTCCGTAGATATTGAATCGATTCTCGCTCCGACTTCTGCACGCCTCTCTTCAATTAACTGAGTGCATGTTGCTACTTGTACAGCGATTTCTCCCCGAAGCTCGTCGCATTTAACAACTACTTCTGACATTATAGACTGTTGGAAATGCTCAAATTTTTCATTAAAAACCCTTGTTTGGTCGTCAATTCTTCCGGCTAATTTTTGTGACTGTTCTTTAATTTCTGCTGCTAATTTTTGAGACTGTTCTTTAGTTTCCGCCGCTAATTTTTGCACTTGCTCCTCTGATTTTCGCGACTGTTCTTTAATTTCTGCTGCTAATTTTTGCACTTGCTCCTCTGATTTCCGCGAATGCTCCTCTGATTTTCGTGACTGTTCTTTAATTTCGGCTGCTAACTTTTGCGACTGTTCTTTAGTTTCCTCGGATAATTTTCGCCCTTGATTTTCTACTTGTTGTGCGAGGGTTCGCGCAAAATTTCCTAATAACGCCTGCATTAATGTCCTCATAGAATCTTCTGTGCGTTGCGATGGTTGTTCTGGCGTAGTCTCTGCTGATTCGGTGCGATCCGCGGTCGGCTCACGTACTTCCTCTACCTCGTGCAACCCTAAATTTTCCATCCTACGAAGTACGTCCCTGTCGTCGCCCTCACTGTCCTCGTCACTCCTGATCTGACTAGGTTCCCTATATTCCTGACTACCTGCCATGCTAAATGTTTTGCGTCTGCCTTTTACTTTTCACTACCGAATGCACTTCCCTTCCAAAATATCACAATGCAATACACTATAAAACACTTCACTGTACACAGAAAAACACTTGCTGAAAAGACACAGTACACAGCCTAATATATGCCACTAAATGCTCGTTTATCGTGTCTAGGGTTCTCCTTTGCTTGCTCGATTTCAATCGATCGCTGCCCCACGTAATGGGCGCCAAAATATTTAACACCCCGACCTAACACGCACACAACTTGTACCTTCTTAACACAGCCGCATGCACTGTAAGCGGGTTGATAAGATATTATGCTCGTGATGCGAGCTTGAAATCTCGGGAGCAGGATCTTTAGGGTACGAGAAAGGTTTGAACCCTTGACACAATAAAATCACACAAACTGCACATAAACGAGCATATAATTTACCCAAAAAACTTTGTGGCATGAATTAATGACAAAGAGAAAATCAAAAATAGAATCACACTTTACAAAATAATAAAAAAAACACAAATAGAAACCTTCACAGCTCATTGAATGAATAAACACATAATTTTCTTCAATACTAATTCTCTGTAACAATTTCTCTAACCTACACTGGGAATTCCCTTTGAAAATTAATTATGTCTAAATTTAAGTTATCCTAGTTACATTTGTACATGAAACCAAATTCAGTTTACAATATCTTGCTTTTACAAGAAAAATATTACATGCGAAGAACAAAATGTGGCAAGTGCATTACTCTCAACTATAATTTAATTGTAACTGCTAACAGCAGAATAATAATTGTTCCAATAAAAAGTTTAAGGCAGGCAATAATGCATCAAAATCTCCTCCTGCAATGCTATAACTTGTTATCACCCGTGTCCTCAATTTACTGCACTTTCATCTACTAGTCTTTTTCCTGCCGACGTGAACTTGACCTACTTTTCGTTGGATTTGAATGTTACCTCGAAAAACGGCCGTTACCTGCCGGGAAGATCACACGCTGAATTCTGCACCGAGGTTGCGGGATTCCAGCGTCTGCGCCGTACGCCGTCTTCTTGTAGTCGGCCTCTTCTTCTCCCTGGGTTTCTTCTTCTTCTTTCGCTTTTCCTAACCGGCCTCTTCTTCTCCCTCGGCTGCTACCGACGACTCTGATTACACCCTCGTGGTGAACAAATGTCTCTTGCACTTCCGTGAATACTAGCACAAGTTCCTCGCTCGCTGCTACTTTTACTTTGTTAAATAATAACTTTCAATGTTTTTGCACAACGGTTAACTTTACTTCCCGTGATGCTAACTGAGGAAATACTTTCATAAATATTCAAATCTCGCGGACGACTAACTGGGACGTCTGTTCGACGCCGAAAACTCCTATCTAACAGTTGTTGCGGCGGCAAACAATAGCTACGCTGTCGTTGACGAGCGGTGATGCAAATGCTGCTTACCCGACGAACTGCGACAATCTGAAGAGCTGCTGACTCGAGGCGTGATGGCGAGGAAAGAGAGCTTCCGCTCGCGCGTCAGCCTATTTATTGTGAGATGTCTGGGGAAATTCTCCGTGGTGGGGGCTTTTCTCCTCCTTCAACCCTTCACCAAGAAAAACGTTTCTTGCAAGTTCGTCTAAATTAGTACAGGCAACGGATACCATGCTGCGCGTTTAGGCACTCTAATTTACCGCGCCTTCTATCCTCGCTGCCTGTGGGTGTTCATGCCGACGAAACGATGGTGTTATGGGGTTGTATAATCCCATAACGCCACAATATATATATATATATATATATATATATATATATATATATATATATATATATTCTAACCCGCCTATTGCCAACTAACCACCTTCAACAGCAGCACGCATGCGCATGCGCATGTTGCTCGTGAAGCGAGCTTAAAATTCTCAGGAAGTAGGATCTTTCCGGCACGAGAAAGGTCTGAACCCTCGACACAAAAAAATTGCAAAGATTGTGAACAAACGAGCGTATAATTTACCCATAAAATTTTAGTGGCACAATTACACGAGAAAAAAAATAATCACACTTTTACAGAGAATAAATAGAACACAAATAGAAACCTTGCAATACACAAATTCTAACTTCCCTCAAAATTACAAAAAAGAACTGTACAACAATTAAACCACCATTCACGTAAAACAGTACAAGGTATGGCTCTCTTTTTTTAACTGCCTCAATAATTGGGGATTTCACTTGCTCCACTATTACGCATAACAAAATGTTTCCCACTTTAAACTATTTTAGTGAACTGTCGCGTTGCTGCGATCTTTTTTTTTCTAACGAAACTGCTGTGGTACAAATGCACGTGTCTCACCGACGCTGCGATGCTCGCTGCCAGATGACCTCGCCGATTCAAGGTTGTGGGCGCTCCAACGTTTCGCCGAAATCTCCACTTGCTGCGTCGACCGTTCGAAGTCCCACGCTGAACCCAGATCCTTCGCACCTACACGCCCTGCCTTCCATTCAAGACCATACCTTTCGCACGTACGCTTGAGCCTTCTTGGAGATGCCATCTTCTTCTATCTTCACACGCCTCGTTGTATAAATTAATTCGCGCTTCCAATTTATCGAATTTGCTGCGCCTCTTTCGTTTGCGTGCGCGGCCTAACTACTACACTTTTGACTTGTGCAGTAATAAAGAGCAATATGACCGTACTGGAATTATTCAGAGTCCTTCGGCGCCAATCTAGGCAATATTAGTCATACTGCCGATTCCAAAATTTACACCACTTTCTATCACTTTGGTAGTCCAATTTCTACTCTAGCTCCACGTATTTAAATAAACTCCTACTCTATCTCGAGAAGACCTTGCTGACCTGCCAATGCGATCGTTGTCGTTGCAGGAATATCAGAGATGCGTTCCCCGTCGTTGCTGGAATATCAGAGAGCGCTCCCGAAGCGTGTTACCGTATTTATGGCCCGATGCCTGGGGAAATTTCAGGAGTGGGGTCTCTTCCGATCTTTCAACCCTCCACGAGAAAAACGTTGCTCGCTAGTTCGAGCGCTCTAGTACGGTCAACAGATAACAGGTTGTGCGTTTAAGAGCCACTGCTCCGCCGCGTATGCTATCCTCGCTGCGTGTGGGTGTTCACAAATACTAGATGGTGGCGTTATGGGGTTGCATAATCCCATGACGTCACAATATATATATATATATATATATATATATATATATATATATATATATATATTGTGTATATATGTATATATATTGTATTGCATTAGTTGCCAATATATATATATATATGTATATATATATATATATATATATATATATATATATATATATATATATATATATATATATATATTGGCAACTCATGCAATACCTTTGGCTTCCCTTTCACTTTTGGTGACCCACGACCGTGTGTCCTCAGATTTCGGAGTGAGAGAATGTGGCTAATTTTAGTTAAAAGAAAGAGAAAGCACTTATTCGGTCCTTGTTTGTCTTCAACGTACTGCAACCACTAAACTGAAAATAGTAAAAGCCTGTCTCTTGGTAAATGGTGTTCACTTTAGGCATGTATTCAAGGGCCAGTTGTTTGTCTGTCACTACTGTCTTAGAACTATTAGCATTTTGTTAGTTTCTATTCGTTCAAAGTAAAATACTCCAATAAACCAATATGCCATCAGAAATATTATTAAAGATGAAAATTCTCCATCGTTCACACGAGAATAGAGTTTTAATCCTAGAGGCAAATTCTTAAATGCTGTGTGTATTCTATTTTAGAACAATTAGAATTTTGTGGTTAGTATTCGTTGAAAGTAGAAGCCTCCACTGAAATAGGTAAATAGGTTGGACATGAGAATGCACACAACCAGCCGGCCAGGACGACGGATTAGAGCCGATTTTAATTAACAAAGTCATGTTACAAGGAAAAATACTTCAGTCAAAACCATGACAAGTTAATCAGACACTAATAATTATTCTTATTACTAGTAGATAACACAAAAACATTTCTAAGCCTATAATATACTTAATCTAAACTAATTATACTATTTTTAATTAAATTAAGAACTAACTATACAAATAGAAGAAAATAAATATCTATTAAAAAACAATTTAAAATATTACATTTGACTTACAATTTAAAAAAATAGTACTCACTTTCACACCATACAATATCAGCTCAGTAAAAGAGTATTTAAATGATTTTGAATGATCGCAATGTTTTATATTTCCTAACATTTACTGGAAGGCTATTCCACTCTCTGGCCGTTGCTACTAAGTAAGATTTATTGTGAAAATTGGTGTTTCTTTTATGAATATTGCAAAGCAAAGATTTCTGGAATCTTGTTTTGAGATAAGAAATTTTTTCACAGAGGTAAGTAGGTACACCCATATTTCATATTTTGTAGAAAAGACACAAACTCTGATACCTTTCAAGTTTAGTATGTGATTTGCTTTGTAGTATTCCGATATGTGGTCATACTTTCTGATATTATATTGAAACCTAACACGTGCATATTCAACTCTTTGAAGAGCATCAGCGGTTGATTTCTTTACTTTACCGCACACAATATCACCGTAATCAAGTAGGGGGATCAGGAGGGATTTTACTACTAGTTCTTTGGTTTTGGGTGGAAGTCATTTGTAAGCACATTTTAGTGAGTACGTTGAGGCATACACTTTGCGGCAAGTGTCTTGAGCATGAGGTTCCCAATTTAGGAATTTATCAATGGTCAGACCGAGCTTTTTGACTTGAGAGTAGAAAGGAAAAGTAGTGTTGTTCAGAATGATATCAGGAATATTTAGATTTTGAAGTGCTTTGTGGGACCGGCAGGACCCAATAATAATTGATTGAGATTTTAATGGGTTTAGCTTAAGGCCGTTTCTCTCAGACTATTCATGTAAAGAGGCCAAATCGTGATTTGATTTACTAACTAAATGGGCCACTTCAGAAGGTTTCCCGCTGACGTATATCTGTAAGTCGTCTGCATACATATGATGACTGATGATGTCTGCATAGAAATGATCATGGTTTGAAATACCTGGAACAGGAACTTGACCATAGAGTAACACTTCAGAAATATCTGAGACAATCAAGTGATCAATCCACGAAATCGTTTTAGGCGAACTATGAGTAGGATACAAATTCAATATTTGCAGATTATATGAATTGAAAGTATAAGTAAAATTAAAGGCAGATTTTGTTATGGTATTTTTTAAGTCATAATAAAAATTCCCCATTATAATAATATCTTGAAACGTATCTGAGAGTTCAGAAAGTGATTCCTCTAATTCTGACAACATTCCCGCATTTGGAGACCAATACACAAGCCCGAGAAGTAAATGTTTTGCTCCAAACACCATGTCAACACACATCTATTCCAAGCCCGGTGAATTAGTAGTAGATGCTTTGATTATTTTGCAGTTTATATCATATAATACAAACATAGCAACACCCCCATCGGATTTCTCTTTTAAATAAACTTTTATTATATTTCTGTCATTTCGTAGAAGATTGTATTTAAGAACCGATACAAGATCAGATTACGCATTAGATTTCAACCAAGTTTAACTAATATAACTAATATGTGTGAGCTAGCTTCAGAGAGATCATGGACACTTTCTGAGTGATGTCTCTTTAGAGATTGTGCGTTAATGTGAAAGATAGACAAGCCATGAGGAAAGTGCGAAATGGACGCGTTGAGATCTCAGAGTGTAGGGCTACGGGGTGTAGGTAGCAAGCTTAACGCCGGACTGGGGCCAATGCCACAAGCAGGTATGTCTAGGAGCGCGGTTTCCGGTAAGACGTTGTCACCTGAAGGTTGCCAAATTTATTACATAGTATTTGAAAGTGTGCACTTCACAGGAAGAAAGAAATTGAAGGTAATGTTATATTAAAAGTAAAAATTAGATAATAATTGAAGAATAACTCACGTCTGAAAACAAATTAAAAAGTTACGCGCCATTTACAGGTAGCGAGTCAACTTCAAACATGCTGGTGAGGCGTTTTTCCCGCTGTCAGGTATTCACATATATTACACCATCAAAAGACCATACATTTTAAGGTGAAAACTTGAAATACATTTTCTCAATATTTCTTATCTACGTGTTACTGATTACTTTATCACTACCTACAAGTTTTCTTTTATTTCGGAATATTTCAGCCCTTTTCATATAAGATAATAATTTAACTATAATAGAGCGACATTTGCCATGCGTTCTAGACCTTACTCTATGGCTCCTATCAATGTCTTTAAAAGTAAGACTCACACCAATATCTCTTGCCATCTCTATCATTTTAGTGTCAGTGTTTTCATTGTTGGACTCGCTCATTCCACAAAAGCGGAGCGAATTTCTCCGCTGATACAGCTCCAGCTCGTTAATTTTGTCCAACTTTAGCGCCGTGATTTCCCAGCGCTTCTTGTCGAGGACGCGGTTCTGTTGCTACATGGTCTCCCGAAGTTTCGTGAGCTCGTCCCGAAGCGCCTCCATGGGACCATGGTTGATTTTCTCCGCTATCTGCACAGCAACAGATTCGCTCACTTTAGCTATGAAATTTTTGTTTTCGAGGACGTTTTTCGCAGATGATCTCATGGCGAGAAAACACAGACAAGTATATTAGAAAATGAAGAGAAACTAAAAGCAAACATAAATCAAATTGTATACAACGAGTTGAAACGAAGAGGAACACTAGGTTGTAGACAGCAGGATAGACCAAGGAAAAGAAGAGTAGAGTAAAAAATATAATAAAATAAGAAAAAAGTGAGGTGTATTATGCAAAACTTTAACAAAAAGGGAAGGTGACAAAATTAGAAGTTAAAAAATGTAGACAATTAACCCTATTTCTGGGATATAAAAGTTAAATACTGCTAACTCAGAGATAGTAAAAATGGGATAAGAGAGTAAAAATAAGTTTACTTGCCTAGAAAGAAACTGTTAGATTTCCTCTTCGCCTTCACCGCTTGCTGCTCCCCTGCTATGGAGCCCGCGTCGCCACCCGCGCTCCGACACGTCCTCACTCGACGACGGCCACTCGACAACTGGGACAACACTTCACACGGCGCACAAAATATTACCTATATTAAAAGGAGGTTTCTTGAAATTTGTGTGTATACTATTGTTTCAGAAAAATTATATTCGTTTAAATTTGAAGAACACAGAAATAGTTATGTTGTGTTGTGGGCTTTGTTGTTTTTTGTGAATGTTGTGTATATGCTATTTCAGAAAAATTAGAATTTTGTTAGCTTCTATTCGTTAAAGTAAATGGCACCACAAAAACCATTATATGCCATTAGAAATATCACAAAAGATAAAAATTCTCTATCATTTACACGTGGAAACATTTTCAATCCCAGAGGCGAATTCTTGAATGTTGTGTGTATGCTACTGTGGAAGAACAATTAGAATTTTGTAAGTTTCTTTTCGTTAAAAGTAAATGACTCCACAGAAACCATTGTATGCCATCAAAAATATCACAAAAGGAAAAAAGTATCTATCGTTCACACATGAAAACATTTTCAGTTCTAGAAACGAATTCTTGAATGTGGTTTGAATACTAGTTTTGGTACATTTAAGATTCAACTCCATAGGATTGAAACAGTTTCAGACAAATAATTGTTTCGTGTGTGAACAATAAAGAATCTGTGTTCTTTGCATCTAAACGAATAAACGGAAGTTGTTAATGTGGTTAGAAAAACAATTAGTTACGCCGTTTCGAAATATATAATTTCTTCATCAGGGCTTATTAATAATCATACAGGTACCGTCTCATTTCAAGCCTCCACACCCAAGTACACATGAAGTTGCCACATGGAGCAACTGTGGCTAGTTTTTATTCGTTGAAAGTTGAAGAACACAAATTAAATTCTGTGTGTATTCTACTGGCTTAGATCACTTACAATTGTGTTAGTTCGTTTGAATTTAAAATTTAAAGAAGAAAGATTCTCTATCGGCACACATGAAACAATTATTTGCCCTTAGTATTATCATCAAAGATCAAATTTCTATCGTTTAGAAGTAAATATATTTTCTTTATTAAAGCGAAATTCTGTGTATACATTTTTTTTGTGTATACTACTGTTTCAGAACAATTACAAGATTGCTTTTTATTCGTTTAAAGTTAAAGGACACAGATAGTTATTTTCCTTTCGAAAACTTTTTGGTGATTTTTAATTCTAGAGGCGAATTCTTTAATGTTGTGAGCATACTACTGATTCCGAGCAATAAGAATTTTGTTAGTTTCTATTCGCCAAATGTAAAAGACTCTAAAGAAACAGTTATATTCTCTCAGAAATATCCTAAAAGATGAAAATTCTATATCGTTCCCACGAAAAAATATTTTAACTTCTTTTCTAACTATAATTGCCTTACTTTTTATTTCGTCAAAGTTTGAGACTCCACAGAAATAGGTAGTTGCTAGCAAATGTATAAAAATATTAAACATTTTAAATCAAATTCAACACAAGATGCTGAATCCTAAACGATGCGTGTATTCTGTTGTTTCTGAACCATTAAAAATGTATTCGTTTAAGGAACATAATTCTACAGAAACAGTTATATGCTATCTGAAATATATAAAAAAATATTTCTATTCGATCAAAGTAAAACACTCCACAGAAAATGTTATATGCTATCAAAATTATCATAAAAATGAGAATTTTCTATTGTTTACACGTGAAAATATTTTTAATGCTTGAAGCGTATACTTGAATTTGTGTTTACACTGTTGCTTAGAAATTTTAGAATTTATGAAAATTTTTGAAAATATATTCAACCCTAGAAGAAATCCTTGAAATTGGTGCGTTTACTACTGTTTAAGGAAAAATTAGAATTTTGTTTTGAGTTCTTGTGCAAAATTGAACACTAGACTGAAGCAGGTATTTGCTATCAAATATATCATAAGTCGCGTGTTAAGACATAACAGTGATAAATACCAATATCCGGCATTCTTACAAATGTTTTTTCCAAGAAATTTCATATCTTTAGGTCTTAATCTCTATCGTTTACACAAGAAAATATTTTCAGATTCTAAATATTCTTCAAATTTTTGACTTTGGTGTTAATTTACCTTCTTAAGCACAAAGCGTTAGAAGTTCGTAGTTAGACCACTTTGAAAGTAAGACAATACACAAAAACGAAAATATGCTATCGGAGATGTCAATTAACCCGTTTTGAGAATCCAAAACAGCAAAAAAAAAAAAAATTGCCCAAAATGCGGATAATTTTTTTTTTGAAAATTCAAGACAAGGAATTTGCAGGAACATTTTATTCCGAAGTTCTGTAAATAATGATTTTCACTGTTTTGGAGTCAAAAAACGCGTTTAATGATCTACCCTATAGGAAAGCAGCATATAACTCTTTTTATCATATTTTAAATAAGTTTTAATTGTGAATTTCCACAGGTACTTAAACATTTAACACACTTAAAATACATACCAGAGTCAAGAATTCGTCTCTAACAATTTTTTTCTCGAGTGAACGATAGAAATTAGGATCTCAAGAGAAGTAAATTCCTGGGGAGAAAAACTTTGTCCGAACCTCCAAAAATTGTTTTTTTTACTGTTTGGAAGTCTAATATTGCGATTTATTTTATACCAAATAACCGTTACATCCTAGAAATTTATATTCAACAAGCAGTAAGATACAAAATTCTAAATTACACCACATTCAAGTTTCAAGGGTTATATATTTTCACGTGTGAATGATAGAGAATTTTTAAGATTTATGATATCTGCTGGCATATAAGTGTTTCTGTGGAGCAATTCACTTTGACCGAATAGAAAGTGACTTTTTTATATTTCAGATAGCATATAACTATTTCTATGAAAGAATTAATTGTAAACAAATAAAAACTTCAAAAAATTCAATAGGTTCTGAAAAAATAGGGTACGCACAGCGTTTAGGAATCCGCCTCTTGTGTTGAAAATGAATTCACGTGTTAACGCTATAGATATTTATTATTTTTTATGTTTTCGATAGCTTCTATCTATCTTTGTGCAGTCTCAAACACTGACGAAATAAAACTAACAAATTTCTAATTGTACTAAAACAGTAGTATTCAAACAATATTCAAGAATACGCTTCTTGAAGTAAAAGTGTTTTTACGTGTGAACGTTAAGGAATTTTTATCTCATCTTTTATATTTTATCTGATTGCGTATAACTGTTTCTGCAGAATCATCTACTTTTGAAGAAATAGGAACTGACAAAATTCTATTTGTTGTGAAACCGTAGTATACACACAACATTCAAGAATTTGTATCTAGGATTGAAAATGGTTTCACGCATGAAGGATAGAATATTTACATCTTTTATGATATTTCCGATGGCATATACGCTATGTGATGAAAAGTGTCTGGACACGAGGGTGACAATGATTTACAAGTTCGTGGCGTCGTTCACAGTTATTTGCACATTAGTTCACACATTAGCACATTTATTACAGTTACACAATTACACATTTGCACATTAGTTCACACATCAGTTATTTGCCTTCTGAAATGTCTAAATATTCAATTCTCAATCGTTCGCACTTAAAAATATTTTCCATAATAAAGAAATGACTTGAAATTTTTGTTTCCTGCTGTTTGAGAACAAAAATATTGTTTAGAATATTGTTAGTTTTTATTGGTAAAAAATGAGAAACCCAGAAATAGTTATTTGGAAGTTTCAAAAAGTTCCCATTTTGTATTGTTCACATGTGATTTTTTTACATAAAAGTGAATTCTTAAGTTCTGTGTATACTACTGGTCTAGATCAGTTTTTGTTAGTATTCATTGTTTTAATGTTAAAGAACACAGATTCTCTAAAGTTCACGCATTAAACAGTTATTTGCCTTCAAAATATCACCAAAAATAAAATTCTTTATCAATTTATATATTTAAGTTTTTTGTATTTTGTGTGCATACTACTATTTCAGAACATTAGACTATTGTTAGTTTTTATTCGTGTAAAGTTGAAGACAGAAATAGTTATTTGCTTTTGGAAACACCATAGATATAATTTTGTATTGTTCACATGTTATAATATTTTCCATCATTAAGGCAAAGAGTTAAATTTTGTCAGTGTATTACTGGTTTACAACTTTTTCAATTTTGTTAGTATTTATTCGGTTGAGTTAAAAACCATAGATTCGCTACCATTCACCCACGAAAGAATTATTTTCCTTCGGAAATATGAAAGGTCCAAATCTCTATCGGTTAAGGATTATGTATCTCTTTTTACTTTCCTGTATACGGAGTACTATACGTAGTATAAGGAAAGATATGTACCTATGCAAAATTCGGTTTGGAGATTTAAAAAAAACAGACCTCGGAAAAATGTGAAATGAATGTTTTTACCACACGCATAAGAAACAACCTTCACAGGTATGAAGCAATTTCTAATAGTACTTGTAATTGTTGCTGCAAAAGCGAATCTTGTTACGAAGGTTGCCTTTTATGTTTCGGGATTTGGCAACCCTGGTGTTGCAATCTGGCAACTGACAGCTCTATCGTAAAGTTGGATGTTTTGAGGTTATACGTACTCAGAACGTTTGGACATACGAGCGCTATTTGTGTTGTTTACAGTAACTTAAAAGATTCATCTTGGCCCAAAAATGGAATTAAATCGTGAACATTTTTGTGCGATTATTTTTTACAAATTTCGACGTGGATTAACTCAGCAACAGTGCATGGATGAACTTAATTCAATTTTTGGCGATGAAGCTCCATCAAGGACCAGTATTTATCGATGGTATGGTGAATTCAATCGTGGTCGTAGTTCACTTGAAGACGAATTTCGCGAAGGTCGTCCAAAATCAGTTGTTGTTCGGAAAACCATTGATGCTGTGCGTGAACTGATATTGCAAGATCGTCATGTGACATATCGTGAGATTGAGACAACCTTAGGCATTAGTGGGACCAGTATATATTCAATATTGCATGAACATTTGACTGTCAAAAAAAATTGTTCGCGTTGGATCCCACACAATTTGTCAATCGCTCAAAAAATAAGATCGCGGTGCTTCGAAACACGTCTATGACATCGTGACAGGTGATGAATCGTGGATTTACGCTTATGAGCCCGAAAGTAAACAGCAGTCGACTGTATAGGTGTTTCAAGATGAGCAAAATCCAACAAAAGTTGTTCGCGTACGAAGCACTTCCAAACAGATGGTCGCCTGTTTTTTCAAAAAAACTGGATATGTCGCAACCGTACCACTAGAACATCGCAGAACAGTCAATTCTGATTGGTACACAAAGATTTGTTTGCCAGCTGTCATCCAAGAAATCAGGAAAGCCAACCCCCGAAGACGGATCACTCTTCACCACGACAATGCGAGCTCTCAAACATCGGCTCAAACAACTGCATTTTTGAGCACCCAAAACATCGATTTGATGAGTCATCCGCCGTATAGTCCTTAATTGGCACCGAATGACTTCTTTTTATTCCCGTACGTAAAAAACAAACTGAGAGGTCAACGTTTTTCGACACCTGAAGAAGCGGTTGCTGCATTCAGAATGCATGTTTTGGAGATACCTCAATCAGAGTGGCAAAAGTGCTTCGACAATTGGTTCCAATGCATGCAGAAGTGTATAGATCTTCATGGGGAATATTTTTAAAAACAATAAAGTGATTTTCGATTATTAATATTTGTTTTTGTTCTCTAATCCTGAAATATGAAAGGCTACCCTCGTAGTTAGTGAAACAGTTTTAATTTTTAAAGCTCTAGAACACTGTATAAAATATATTTAACGGTATAGGAGATTCAGTACCGCTAGTCTTTTGATCTTGTATTAGTCGTATCCGCAGATGACTATATATTATGACTGAACAAGTATTATGAAATACATTTAATAGCGATCCTTCCTATGGCTTATATTTGTTTTTGCTTTTAGTTTCTTATTTCCAATGTGGACGAACAATGAATTCCAATCAATAGTTTCTTAGAAAGGCAATTTAGATCTTTAGTTCCAACGCAGATAATAGCTGTCGCTAAGTCTTTAGAATGGCAAAGATGATGCCAGAATAGTGAACAAGATCAATGACATAGACTTTTGTTGAGTCTGAGAAACAATTGTTCCCAACCAGTCGGAAATGGTGTTTTTCGCAGTTTTACAGTCTGAAAACGCATTTAAAGATACTTCCGATGGCAAATATATGTTTTTGTTTAGTTCCTGAGTACCAATGCGGACTAACAATGGATTCCTACCGGATCGTACCTAGGTTCTTAGAAAGGTTAGAGTGACATCAGAGTTATGAATTCGGCCGTCTGAGTGTATATTTTTACGTTTCGAAATTAATGAACGATCCAAGCTTTAGAATTTCTTTATGAAACAATTTCGTAAAAACAGTCGGAAATGATGTTTTTCACAGTTTTACGATCTGCAAATTCGTTTTATGATTATTCCGGCAGCATACATTTTTGTATAGTTCCTTAGTTCCAACGCAATTAATACCTATTGATAAGTTCATAGAAAGGCAAAGTTGATACCAGAGTCAAGAATTCGGTTCTAGAAAGGTGTATTTTCACGTTTAAACGATAGTGAAAAAAGATCTAAGCCATTGAATTTAGTTTTGAAACAATTGACTACAAAAAGTAGAAAATAGTGTTCCTCGCAGTTTAATTGTCTGAAAACGCGTTTTAGAAAACTTCCGATGTCAAATAATTGTTTTTGTTTAGATCCTAAGGGGACTAGCAATGAATTTCTGTCGATAAGTCCAGAGAGGCAATATTGACACAGAGTCAGGAATTCGGTTTTACGAATATATATTTTCATGTTTCGACGATAGTGAACAAAATCTAAGCCATGGAGTTTGGTTGTGAAATAATTAGGTCCAAACAGTCGAAAATGGTGGTTTTCGCTGTTTACATACTGAAAACGCGTTTTCTGATTCTTCCGATAGCATATATTTGTTTTTGTTTATTTCCTGAGTTCCAATGCGAACAAAAAAGGAATTACTATCGTTAAGTCCTTAGACTGGCAATATTCACACCTGCGTCAAGACTTCGACTATCTGAAGGTGTATTTTTTACGTTTCGATGATAGTACACAAGATACAAACTATTGAATTTCGTTGTGAAACAATTGGGTCCAGACAGTCGGAAATGGTGTTTTTCGCAGTTTCACCCACCTAACAAAAGCTATCGCTACCGAAAGTAACCTATCCCAACCTAACCTGATATAACCCGAATAAACCTAACTATACCTAACCTTTCAAAATGTAACCCGACCGAACCGAACCGAACCGAATCGAACCGAACCGAACCGAACCGAAAAGAACCGAACAGAACCGAACAGAACCGAACAGAACCGAACAGAACCGAACATAACCGAACCGAACCGAACAGAACCGAACAGAACAAAACAGAACCCAACCCAAGCCAACCCAACCTTCTAAACATTACCTCCCCTCATCTCTTCTCACCTCACCTAACCAATCCTAACCTAACCTTACCTAATCTTATCTCACCTGCCCTCCATTGAACACACCTCACCATACCCTATCTTACATCACATCACCTCCCCTCAGCTGACCTCACCTTACCTTACCTCACCTCTCCTCAGCCCACCTCACATCACCTAATTTAAGTAAACCAAATCCTAACGTACCCTAATTTAAATCAATCTTTACCTAATTTCACCCCACCTCAATTCATCTCACCTCATTTTACACCAACTCACCTCACCTTATCTCACCACATCCCACCTCACCTCACACCTCGCACCTCACCTGATGTGATATCAAGCCGTGCCGTACGTCAAGAATACAGTCTCGCCTAGCCACGTATTCCTCTTCCTAAATGCAACAATTACATATTATCACATCCGCGCGACATTCTGGTACGTCACAACACTTTCTCGCCTTTAGTAATAGTTATGTAAAAGTTTTTATAATGATTATGAAATTTGATTTTTTCAAAGAATTTAAAAGAATAATAAAGAATTAATCTTTTAAAACTTAAGCTTATTTTTCTTTTCATAAAGTCGCTGGGCATTTTCAAAAAATATAATTTCTTTTCTTAAATTTTCTATTATTCCATTCGTCTTAATTTTTTTCTTTTCTTTGCAGATTTGTTTTCAAAGTGGGGAAGACAGATCTCCCAGGTGTCTGCCCACCTGCCTAAGGTTGTCGCAGGTTGGCTGTCGCAGGTTTAATAAAGAACATATTGAAAGAAAACAACACAGACTCTCAGAAATTGAAAATGTATGGCATGTCAATTTACATTCGTGAGTTAATTCACACGCATACGTATTCCCATCTTTTAAACACTATTTGTATAAATTCTTATAACATTCTTTGTAATGATAGACTTGGAACAATGTAAATCACTCTTATGAAAACTATCCCTAACCTCCGACTATATGTACTGAACTCACATTTGTACTCTTCTGCAACAGCTCACAATTCAGCCTATTTATTTGGTGGAAGAATACATTTCACAGTAATACTGACTAGTTTTAAAACATGCCAAAATGTCGTCGACATTTTGAACAGACATTAAATGCATTAATATCAATAAAATAGGCAAGAATCATGCCATTTTTATTTAGTGTCACTTCTCCATTTGTCAAAGACGTTCTTCTACTGGCACATTTCCAATTCTGGTCTCGTCTAATTAGTATGTAAACACTTTTGTTGTTTGAGTCTCAAAGATTTTGTAAATATTTGTAGATCATTTCAGAGTCACTATTCTGGAGCGTATACAGTTAAATGTGTCATATATCATCTGAGCATATTTAGACTACAAGAAGTAATTAGGTCAGTTAGGTGTATTTGTTTTGTGTACCATTATGTATCTAGCAAGTAGAAGTCTATGTTTCTAAACTCTTGGGCACGTGTTTTATATTTAGTTTCCTTTGTTAGCGCTAAATCCAGGTGGCTTCGCGTAATGCCAGATGTCGCGCCTGAACTCCACAAGATGAGCATTCATAATAAATAGTTTATTTACGTAAGGTATAATATATTTATTAATATATTGAATTGCATTGAATTAATGCCTTATTTTACGTGGCGAGACTGGGGCCATTAGGCCTGCTCTTCCGTCTGACCACGCAAATTACGCTACGCTCCTTTCACCAACTAGCAGAGAAAGGAGGTATTTCTTGGGCGAGAAACAGGCGATTTTAATTTAGCTCAGAGGCTTCATTTAGACTTAAGGATCTTTTACATTCATCTAAATCTACTAACAAGGGACAGCCGGCTTTACTTCCCTTCCGAAGGAAGGCGTACGAAGTATTTTTTCGCCCTTAATAATCAACGGCTTCGATCGAGTTTGAACCCGCCAACTTGGGTACAACAGTCCAAAACGCTAGCCGTTACACCATCGCCGCGCGCTATCATATGGGCATTCATTTAATAGAAATTCAATGTTAGTCTGCGTTGGAACTAAGGATCTAAGCAAAAAAAAAAATTATATTGCCGATAATATCATAAAACGCGTTTTCGGACAGTAAAACTGCGAAAAATACGATTTCTGACAGTATAGACCCAATTGTTTCACATCGAAATTCTATAGCTTAGATCTTGTTCACTTTCGTTTAAACGTGAAAATACACTTTCGGAAAACCGAATTATCGATTCTGCTGTCAATTTTGCCTCTCTAAGGATTTATCAATAGGTACAATTGCGTTGGAACTAAGGAACTAAACAAAAACAAATATATGCCATCGGAAGTATCATAAAACGCGTTTTCAGACTGTATAACAGCAAAAAACACCTTTTCCGGCTGTTTTGACCCAATAGTTTAACAACGAAATTCTATGACTTGGAATTTTTTCACTATTGTCGAAACCTAAAAATACCATTCTGAGTGCCAAAATTTTGACTCTGGTGCCAATATAACCTTTCTAAGGACTTATTGATAGGAATTCATTATTAGTCCGCATTGGAACACAGGAACTAAACAAAAACAAATATTTGCAATCAGTAGTATCATTAAACACATTTTCAAACTGTAAACATGCGAAAATCACCATTTCCGGCTGGTTGGACCCAACTGTTTCTCTACGGAGTTCTATGGCATTGAACTTGTTCACTATCGTTTAAACATGAAAATACACCTTCGTAGAGCCAAATTCATGACTCGATCTTGCCATTCTAAGAACTTATCGATTAGAATTCATTGTTAGTCCACATTGGAAATGAGGAAATTATCGAAAACTAATATAAGTCTTCGGAAGGATCGCGGTTGGATGTACTTGTTCAGTGATAATATATAGCCGGCCATCTGCGGATACGACTGACGCAAGATCAAAGGACAAGCGACTTGTGATAGTGGGATTGTCGGAATGTGGAATTTACGTGGTCTAGCCTTTTAACAACAATATTGAACAGGACAGGCAGACAGAAAGACAGACGGATGGCAGACGGACGGCAAACGTCGGACGGGCAGACGGAGAGATGAATGGGTAGACGGACATATTAAAAAAGGAATACTTTCGGATTGAGTATACCTCAAAAGGGTTTTTTTTGAAATCTCTAAATTGATTTTCGCATAGGTACATATTTTTTTCTATTTTCACTACGTATAGTAGTCCGTATACAGGAGAGTAAAAAGAGATACATAGTATAAGAATTATTTCTGCTACAGGTTGAATTGGATTTTACGTATTAATTTTTCTCTATTCTTTGATCTGGGCTACCTATTCTGGCTTGTGAAATACTTTTGCCAACTCCCATCTTTTCGCTATCGACCGTACATTTGTATGAAATATTCTCAATTTTCGTTTCTTTATCATTAAACGGAAGTATTAAAAAAAGTAAATCCACTTCATTAATGACAATTCCTATTGAAAAATTCGCAACCTGTTGCATCAAATAGTATCTAAGCGCTACCGTTAATTGGAATTTTGAAGCCTTTTTAACAGAAAATTTTTGAGCACGACCAAACCAAATGTAACCAAGCCTAACCTAACCCAAACTAAACTAAAAACTAAACTAAAAACTAAACTAAAAACTAAACTAAAAACTAAAGTAAAACCTAAACTAAAAACTAAACTAAAACCTAAACTAAAACCTACACTAAAAACTAAACTAAATACTAAACTAAAAACTAAACTAAAAACTAAACTACAAACTAAACTACAAACTAAACTACAAACTAAACTACAAACTAAACTACAAACTAAACTACAAACTCAACTACAAACTAAAATACAAACTCAACTTAACTAACCTAACGTAACCTAACATTACCTCACCTCATCTCACCTCACCTCACCTCACCTCACCTTACTTCACCAAATACACCTTCGCTCTCCTCACTTCACCAAATCTCATCTAACCAAAACTAACCTAACCTTACCTAATTGTATCTCACCTGCCCTCAATTTACCTTACCTCACTTCACCATACTTCACCTTACCTCGCCTCACCCCACCTCACATCACGTGACGTCCCGTCACCTACCGTTTCATAACTTACCTAACCTAACATAACCTAATCTAAACTCACATCGCCTCACATCTCCTTATCTAATTTCACCCCACCCCATCTCACCTCACGTCATTTTACCGTACTTCACCTCACACCTCGCATCACACACTTCAGACCTCACACGTCTTACCTAAACTTACATCTCACCTCTCCTAGCCTGACCTAACCCAACCTCACCTCACTTTATTTTACATCACATCACCTCACCTCACCGGAAGGCAGACTTTCAATTTTTTTATTAGTTTGCAAAAATCGCTATAGAGAGCTCTACAAGGATGGGTAGAAATGGCGGACCTACCATACATAATGTGCTCCCCCACCACGTATTTCTATATGGAATTTTCCCAACCTTAAAAGTGACAGAACCTTGGCGACCCCGCTAGTCAGAAACGGCGAGGTGGTGGACCTTGCGGACGAGCTCGCGCTGTATTTTATCTCCAGTGCTTTTGAAAATCAAATGTATCAAATCGTCAGCAAGATACGGACAAACAAAATTTCCCACAATGGACCTCAGAGAAGCTCATTCCAGACCTACAAGCAGGAGGTATTCTTGTTAAAGTTAAAGCTTCGTATTCCAATAAACATGTACATAAGGCACCATTTTGAAATCCACGAAACTCTAAAATTGAGCCTTGGCTACCGGATAATAATGTTGATTTTTAATACGATATGTTTGACCAGGGGCGTGAAATTGGGCGGTCAAAAGGGGGTAATGATTTTTGCGCCATCTACAACAGATCCGTAGTGAGCCGAACTAAACGTGTGACGTTATGCAATTCAAAAAGCTGGCCTGTAGGCGGTGTTTGTTTTTCGTTACGTGCAGGCTGCATGCGATATTTATTTACCATGTCTAAAACTTTGTTTTCAGTATTTTGGAAGATGATATTAAGAAAACTGGTGGTAGACAAAGACATTGCTAGGATTTTCGCAGTGGAGGTATTTATAATTCATTTTGGAATCTTGTTGCATAATTGTAACTGATTATTTAATTTGTGCGCATTTACACCATGCGAAATAGTCTTAAAAATCCCTAAATTCATGTAGTATAACCTAACCTGTACATATCATTTATTCTGCTCTATTTGCTTAAAGGTATTGTAATTATATTATTTCATATGGTATTGGACAAGTTTTGTAATATGTCCATTGTATATCCATATATCCATTGTTTGTAATACCCAGGTATTCAAAATGTCTCATTTTCAAATATACATAATTCATTATTGTTTGCATTTCTAGAATAGGTACACTCTCATTAGTGTATGATGAAAAATGTAATTAATTTTTATTTGCTTAGGTGTACGAGTTACGTTACAATTCTGGAGGTAATCTTCGAGTTGCCGTATGATAACTGGCAAGATATAAACGAATTTGACTTCACTAACATTAGAAGATGGAATTGTATCAACAGTTTCCTACAAGCCCAGCCCTCTTGTTTCTCAAAGAACATTTCAAGAAAATATTATTACAAAATGTGCCAGTGAAATCTTTTTTTCCCTTGATGCTGCAAATGCTGCTAGTTTCGATGATATTGTAAACAAATATATTATTTCAGCAACATGTATATCAAATAATAAATGCTTTGTTTAGAAAAAACTTGCCTAACAAGCACTGGAAATCTATTAATAAATAATCAAAACAATTTTTAATGTGAACAATTAAAAAACGTTTGTTTTGGAATGTGTAATAAAAGAACTGTGTGTAATAAATAATATACTCTGAATATCTAAAGTTTATTTAAAAATATTAAGATAGGTATAATACTTTTTTGGATATTTCACATACTTCAGTCCGAACAATAAATCATGTAATAATATTATTGATAGTTATAGTAAAAATCTAATCCAATTTTTCTACATATACCGTCAAAATTCTGTCATCCGTAACAATTCAGTATTGTTCTGCCCATGTGTAGGTTTCAATGAGGATAGTTTGTGTGTGGACTTTGTGGAAATATTGTCATGATATGCAGTAACCAATCAAATAGCTATAGAAAATGAAAAATCTTGTACTGCAGCCTAAACAGAAGAAATCTGTGCCAATTGTTTATTTTATTTTAAAGTTAAGATTGCCTAAAACTTTGGAGAAACAGGCCAAATTGAAACTGTTATATCTTTCACAAATTTTCATTTCATAAACGATTTTTTTGTAAACAACGCAAATTCCCTCTTTAATCCCAGAACACTAAGCATATTTACTGGTATGTTATTACTAACTAAAAGACGAATCAACTTGTCAAAAATAAAACTAGTATAATTTGTAAATTTGTTTCATTTTCCTTGGTTTTCAAAGACTTACCCAAAATAGTCACTGAATAGTGATTGATATTGTATCAAAATTACAATTCTAAAAAATGTCTTTTGGCTAAAAAATGTCACCAAAAATTATGGCTGGTATGACTTCCATCATGATTTCAATCAAATGATAGTTTTTAAAAATCGATGATTTAAGTTAATATTTATTATTTGTAATATTTGAAAAAAGGAGCTATACAGATGAAGACTTACATCAATTACACAGTTTATACAAAGAATATCATATTTCTTATAAACTTTTTCACATAATTGAACAATTTCGAGAAAAAATACAATGTAATATACATTAAAATGAGCATGCTTATGAAATGAACAATAAACAATTTGTAGTAGGTATTTACTAATGGACTTGGATGGTATAATAGTTTTTATCCAGCATTTCATTGTCTGTAGATAATAGCAAATCCAGGAACAATACACACCGAGCTAGTTTCAAGAAAAACGCGTTAAATCTTCAAGCGTATTTGTAATTCTAGATTTGGAGTAAAATGTTTGCTAATGCCACATAAAGTATAACATCTTAGAGAAGATGGGCATTAATAAAAATGGAATTTTATTGATACTCACTTAAGAATAAAATTAATATTGTTAACACTAATAAAAATGGTATTTAATCTTATTAATTTTAATAATATTAAACATTTTCCTTGTGTATATTGATACAATACCATTTAAGTGGGAGGGAACAGGACAACTATTAAATAGAATTTAATATTTCAAAAACTATCTAATATTGTTGTAATTTTGTATGAATCAGTTGTTTTCAACAGTAAGAGGTTTTTTGATTCAAGTAATATTACAGAAAAGATGGTAAATTTTTTTTGGACGAAGAATGCCTTTTTTCTGAACCATGCTAATAGGTGGCGCCACAAGCTTATTCGATACTGTGAACACATGAGAAGTTTTTTTAAGTGCGTGAAACTGTAAGTACTCAAATTTAAAGATTTTGTGGGTTAGGGTGGTATTGCAACAGACCCCTCAAAGGTATAGTATCTATTTGAAAAAAAAACAAACGAAAACAAACAAAGAATAATGTAATGATACATTTAAAGTAATTAAGGATAAATAAGTCACTTTACAAATTTGGTTTTTTAGTAAAAACATTTAATACAATATATAAAAATATTATTTAAATCAAGATAACCTGAATCATAAGAAAAACAGATATTCTTGGATATTCCCTGTACTCACCACAACCTTCGCGCAACTTTACTTTGAGAATGCGCGCCAAAACGCTACAGCTGCGCTATCAGCACCGGGCCCGTGACTGAGGAAACAAACTTAGTACTCCGCCTTTTAACATTGACTGTGTTGTGTAAGGCCGGGGTCCCTGGTTTCGCAGCGAAGTTCAACCGTCCGAAGGGCGCCGAGTCGCGCCGAAGGCCGCCGATCGATGTGGCCGCTGGGGGGCATCCGAGAAGAAACTAATGGTTTATTGCATTCAAGGTATGGTGTAATCTGAGCTCTTAGGTATAATTTTGGTACCAAAACGGGGATTGATCAAACCGGAGTTGATGTACGAAATTTGTGATTTCGGTAGTAAAGTGTTTGTTTAAAAAAAATAATGATTGAGTTTTTCCAATGTTTCCGTCAAACCTTCAGAGGCCCATTCACGAACCAAGACACCTGTCCCTTCTAAAAATAAATGTATTGGATCGCACCGCATCGAAGGTACGTCACAATTGGCACCCGAACAGTATGGGCTCGTGTATTTAAAAAGTGTGGCTCTGGGAAATTTCACCAAACATTGGAAATTTACAGTGTGGATAAACCGGATTGTGGAAGGATATAAGTATTTATAATGTATGCGACGTGTACCGAGTAATTAGTAGATATTATTTAGTAATTATTAATTTTGCAAGCAGTAAGAAAAATGATGCTGGGAAGGAAAATGAGTATTTTTGTGAATAGAAAATATTGGTCATGATTAAGTATAATTGTGCAACAAAGCAAATTTGAGGACACTTCGCTCTGCGCTCTCGACCGAGCAACATCTATCCGAACGTTTCGCAGAACAGTGGTGGAAATTTTTTTTTTCAGTGGTAGCACTAAACAGTATTAAGTTGACGGAAGTGCGTGTTTAGTGTTAGTGCACGATATTTATGTCTAACAATGATCTTCTCAGCATAGGGCATTTAGTTTCTCAAGCCCTAGAATCAATTTACAATTCAGAATATCCAACCAACATGGCGGTCGCAGAAAGCAGCCTGAACTTTGGGGGCAGCAGCATGGAGTACATCGAGGACAGCACGTCCCAGCCTCAATAACACTCTTTCATCAGTTCTCATGCGACTGGATCATCGTCGGTGCCTATCGAATCTGGGCAAGTATCATCACAACAACAAACAACCGGATCAACCCATTCAGTGACGCAACAATACAAGGTAATGCAAAGCAAGCGAAACCGCGAGGACAGAGGCGACGCCAGTGACAGAGACGCCAAACGCATGACCTCGACAAAACTTTCCTCAGAACTAAACCCCGATAACAACTTCACAACCACTACAATGTAGAGGTGTCAAATAGATTCAGTTTTTTAAATGAAGAGTTATCTGAAGTACCAGTAGAAGTAAAAAAATCCCCCTATCTATTTAACAGGAATTAGCAATCATACCGAATTTATAAAGGAAATCAAATCTAAGTTAACAGAAAACTTTACCACTCAACTCAAGAACAAAAAAATTAAAATACAATTCACGACAATATCCGACTACAGAGCTGCAGTTAAATACTTTATAAATCCTAATAAACAATTCCATACGTACTCAGATCCCAGTGTAAAGAAATATTCAATTGTGATAAAAACATTCATCCCACAATCAAGAAAACGAAATTTTTGAAGACATCGCATCTCAATTTCCATCAGTTACAAAGGACACGAGACTAAACAAGAACAATGTCCCGATCCCAGTAGTCGCTGTAGAATTCAACGGCACCTAAAAAATCGAAAGTGTTTTGGAATTAAAATACATTTGCAACTCCGTAGTAAAGCCGGAAAGAAGAAAGAAAACTGTAGGTCCCATCAGTGCTACCGTTGTCTAGACTATGGACACAGTAGAAATAACAGTAAATACGAAGTTTCGTGTGTGTTCTGTGCAAAAAACCACCTTTCAGCAAACTGTCCATCAAAGAAATCAACTCCTAGTTGTCAGAATTGCATGGGGAAGCACAGGGCTGACCTCAGGTCAAAATAATATACATATTATGGGAACATAGTGGAAAATAACAGCAATAATTCCAGTCCCAGATCTCGACAATCACGCACGCCACCACCCACAATCATGACTCAACAAACTTCCCATCCTTGCCTACAACTAACAATATTCCTAATTTCACTCAAAGAATTAATAATCACTATCAACCAATGAATGTAAATAATGTTTATCAACAATATCACAATCAGCAAACAAACAATCAATTTAATCAATACGACAACAATAACTCCTTCATTACCAACATCACACAATTTATCACCAATCACATAGTTAACCTCATCAACTCGCTAATTCCAACAATAATACAAAGTATTCAGAACTCCATCGCCTCCACAATTAGTAACAGTTATGGAAGATTCACACCATAAAGATTAACCATTCTCAATTGGAATGCAAATGGCATCGTAAACAAAAAAACCGAACTAGAACATTTCCTACAGGCAAAAAAGATAGACATCGAATGCATCACAGAGATGCATTTGAGCTCAAGCAAAACATTCACGATACCAGGATTCAAAATCATCAGAGCCGACAGAAACGAAAATTATGGAGGTGGTGTTTTAATTTTGATTAAGTTTAGTATTCAACACCACCAAATAACCTTGCCACTCACTCCAGGTATTGAAAAAATCGGGATAAATGTAACATATAACAATAATCAAAAACTAACTGTAGTCACGACGTATAAACCACCCAACATAAAAATAAAAACTACCTCTATCAATAAATTACTACAATTGCCCAATCCTTTCATCATAGTAGGAGATCTAAACTCAAAGCATTCTGCTTGGGGATGTCGGACCACAAATCCTGCCGGTAAATACTTAAACAGAATACAAAACACAATGCAGCTTAAAATACTTACGCCCACAGAACCAACCCATTTCCCGTATTATCCCAATAATAACCCAGATATATTAGATATAGCAATAACAAATTTGAAAGACCCATTTTACTCCACAGTTCATCATGAATTAGACTCAGACCACATCCCTGTTGTTATAACAACTAAATTAACAAAAACTCCATCCCCCCTCCTCCCACGCTGAATAACGCACAATATAAACTGGAATTATTTTAAAAACTCTGTTGAAAAATCAATACCAAAATTTCAAATCCTCAATTGTCCAATTGAAATTAATCAAGCAGTCACTAAATTAAATAATATAATAATCAAAACAATCAATGACTATCAATATACAACATTAGACACCAGAAGGAAACTTAAACGACCACTACCTCCCAGTATTACTGAACTAATAAAAGTTAAAAATATAACCAGAAGGCTTTGGAACACTAAAAATCTGTCTCTAAAAATCCGAGGACTGAAAAAAAATTAAATCACCTAACAAATATCTGCAAAAAGGCAATCAGTAAATACAACTAAGAAAAATATAATAAATTTATTGAGGGACTAAATACTAAAACCAATTCTCTTTGGCAATTCACTAAGAAAATTCTAAGGAAAAGGAACAGCATTCCCCCACTGTCAACCGAAACTGGGAAAAAATACTCGCCTATGGAGAAAGCCGAGATTCTAGCAGTCCGTTTTGCTAGCACATTCACTCCTAATGAATCCATAAAAAATTCCAAGCATGATGAAATATTAACATTTTCAAACGCTCCTTTATACAACGTTCCTCACAAAATTAAATTCATCTCTCCCTATGAAGTTAAGCAAATAATCACAAAAATGACAAATAAAAAATCCCCAGGTCACGACCGAATTAATACTATCATTCTCAAAAGATCACCAAACAATGCCATCGCATGTTTAAACAATATATACAACTCCATACTAAGAATAGGTTATTATCCCCAATCATGGAAACACTCAATAATACATCCAATAGCAAAACCAAATAAAAATCATTCACGTGCAGAAAATTATAGACCAATCAGTCTTTTACCCATCATGTCAAAAATTTTAGAAAAATTAATTCTCACTGACTAAACACTCTCACAGACTAAACAAACATATAAATAAAACTAACTCAATTCCACCTCATCAATTCGGTTTCATATCCCAACACTCAACGACGCACCATCTATTGAGACTAACTGAACACATCCACTCTGCTTTCCAAAAGGGATTTCACACCACCACTGTATTTCTAGATGTGTCACAAGCATTTGACAGAATATGGCACCCAGCCCTATACTTCAAATTAGTCGAAATCGGTACGCCAAACTATTTAATTCAAATCATCAAAAATTTCTTATCTAACAGAACTTTCTCAGTAACAATAGATGGTCATTGTTCTAACCCCAAACAAATTGCCGCTGGGGTCCCCCAAGGTTCGCCGCTATCCCCAACTCTCTTTAATCTATACACTGCAGACATTCCTACTTCCCATCAAATAAATACCGCCCAATTTGCCGACGACACTGCTTTATATATCTCCGGCAATTCATTACAAACTCACCAATTCCAGCTCCAACAGCATCTAAATCTAATAACAAATTGGGCAAATAACTGTAAAATTAAATTAAATCCATCAAAATCAGCAGAAAAAGTCTTCTCACTAAAACCTTTTGCATATCCGCCCCCGCTGCTTATAAATAATAATCCTATAAACTGGACCCCAATCACGAAAACAATAAAATATCTTGGATTGAATTTATATACTAAACTTAATTGGAAACAACACATTGAGATAAAAGCACAACAGGCAAAAATCAAACTCATCCAATTAAGATCTCTACTAAACTCATACAACCGCCTCTCACTGTCAAATGCACTAACACTATACAAATCACTCATTCGCCCAATACTATTATTCGCATGCCCGATCTGGACCAATGCCGTCAAAACCAATCTCAACAAATTCCAAGTGATTCAAAACAAATATTTAAGATCAATAACAAGAGCACCATGGTTCATTAGTAATAAACAACTTCATAGCGATCTAAACATAAATGAAATAACTCACCAAATAGCATTCCTATCTAACTTTTACAAACTTATCCTTCATAAAGGCATCAACTCACTAAAGACTCGGCAAAGATCCCAGATACAAAACCAGAATTAAGAACAGATTCCCGCTCCATTCTTTCCTCCAGCTATTTGCAAATGTAGAATAATTCTCCTGAGGTGCTTTTGTTTCCTCTCCCTAGATTACGATTAATTAAGTACAATTTTAACCTAGATTAAGTTAATTAGATTAAGTCATCAAACAATTGCAAAGTTTTTATTGTAAACTGAACATTGTACCTCAACAAACAACTAAATAAATTATATATATAAAGCAGATTTGAATATAACTTGTATGCAGTTACAAGAATTCATTATTTGCAGGAGAACAAGAGTAATAATATGTGCACTGGTAAAAATTTGTACAACGATTTAAGAAGATATAATAATTACTTGGTGACTATAAAATTTTTAATTAATACAGTGTGCATGTGTACTTGATTATTTGGAAAATAACTAGTAGAGATTTATTACTGATGTATGAATAAGGTCAGAACATGCATATTGAGGGATTATAAAATATTTGTGGGAATAATAACATGCAGTTTGTGGTTGTGATTGTTAATTTGGTTCGTGCACATGTGTAATTAGGCAGTTATGAAAACAACCCATAGGTAATAGAACAAAGTGGTACTTCTGAAAAAGAACATTCATGGAGTAGTGTAGATTTAGAACAATTTGTAGGGTATTTACTGTGTATATGTAAACAAATAGTGTGTATATCTCAAGTGGTTAAGAGTATCATCACTTCTGAGATTTTGTAATACAGACCAATGCTAATTCGGTTTCTTTCATGGAGTGTGTGTAAAGAGTTTGTGAAAATAGAAGTAAATTTTTGATGAACACAAGAGGTGTTTGATGCTATGTTTGTGCGAATTGTGTATGCCACATTTCTTGAATACATGTTCAGAAGTGCAGTGTTTATTGGTTGTTGGTGGGAAATGTTAAAAATTTAATGGAAATGATATTGTTCAGTGAAGTTTTCTTGGCAGTATTTTAAACGTGCATTTTGAATATCCATGTATCATTGTTGAGGGAATTTTGCAAAGGTGTTAAACTAAATTGGGTGTCTTTGTTGTGGAAACGAATGTTTATTGAGAGAAATGCAAATTATTTTAGAAGTATGTAGTGAACTTGCACAATTTTGAACTCTTTTATGTTAGTGATTCTAAAAGAATTCACTAGCAGCATTTATTGGTTCATTTGGTGGATGTGATATGTGTTATGAAGGGTATTCTTGTGTGATATTTATGTGACTGGAAATTAACTTATAGAGATTGTGTATTTGTGTATTAGGTGAAACATTTTTGTTGGAGTTAGTTTGGTCAGGTGGTAAATGAGAAAATTTTGTTTGTACAAATATCAGAATTAATAGTGTGTGTTAGGACAAGGTGCTGAATTACTCCTGGGACATAGTAAGGAGTGTTTATTTTGATACTTGGCATGGTTAACTAGTGGGATAATTGCCGTACCATTGCAAAGTAGGCAAACGGGATGGCAAACTGTTGTAAGCACAGAGACATTGAAAAGCGAGTTGAAGGGCTGTGTGAACATTACGAATTAGCTGGGGACGAACGCTGGGTTCACGGTAACGAGATGGAAGCCCGGAGCATAATGTTGGAACGGGATGAGAAGGTGGAACGAGTAGACGATACGGATGAAAGGTGGAGGTACTTTTCTGGAAAGCAGGGATATTAGAATCGGAAATCAACTGGATGACACGTAGGGAGGGTATTTCAATGAAAAGGTGAAAATTACATCGACGCCGATGAACCAGGCAGCAGGGAACCCAAATCGGGAGGACCTAGCAGATATCTATCCAGATATAATGCAGATGATGAGGAAGATATTGGAAGAACAGAATAGACTGGGGGGGGGAATTGGAGAGGAAATTTGAGGAACAGACTCGAAAGTCAACCGAGGAACAGGACAGGAAAGCGGGAGAACGAAGTAAGAAAATATTGGAAGAATAGAAAAGAATGGGGGAAAATTGGATAGGAAAGCTGATGAACGGAACAGCAAATTACAAGATGAAATAAGAGGGCAAATAGAATCTCTTAACAACTTAATCGAGATGACCAAGAGTGAAATGTCCAGGATTGCGGAACAAGTGGAAGCTCAAGACAAATTAATTTCCAATGGACTTTTGAAATAGAAGAAGGAACTAGAGTCTTCGTTAAGTAAATTGGGCGGGGAATTGGAAACTCAATTACACCAACAATTGGATGCTAAGATTGACGCACAGGGCGATAAAACTGAGGAGGCCCAAAACCAATTTCGAGAGGAAATCACGATGGTGGAGGGCAAAATGGCGGATCTCCAAGTCAAAGTCATGGACGATGTTCGCAGAGTGGAAGCAGACACGAGAAAATCACAGCAAACGATCAAAGAAGAAATCAAGGAGAATAGACGGGAGTGCGAAGAGGAAGTTTCGTCACTACAAGCCGATGTTGAGCAGATGAAAGAGTGCAAAGTGTCACCGATTGCCGCGGGTGGGATGGCGCCATTTACGCCCCTAAGGTCATTGAAGTTTTCGGGAGATGGTAGGGAAAATCCTTGTGCATTCATGCGGGCGGCAGAACGCCACTTAGTAGTGTTTAACACATCGGAAAGATGCAAGGTCCAATTCTTATATCTAATGTTGGAGGGGGAACTCCCGGACGTGGGCCGATACATTTGACGTATTTCTTGGGTCGCTGAAGGAGTTTAAAGACATATTTTTCGAACGGTATTGGAACGAAGAAATCCAAATGAACTTTAAGATAAATTTAATGAACAGTCATTACAGTTACTCCATGGGAAGTTTACGTGAATACGCAACGAAACGCATCATGGATTGTAAAACATTCTCTCCCCCTATGAACGATCAAGAGATTATTTGTGTATTGACGCGGCAGTTTCCCGTCACTGTCCAGAACGTCCTGCGTAGCGCGAACCACCCAGATTTAGAAAGGATTCAAAACGTATTGGTAGGGTATGACCTTACGTTCGCAGGCGCTCCAAAGAACAAAAATTAAGGCAATGTAAATATATTGAGAATGGAGCCAAGCAATAGGCAAGGGAATGATGATGGCACAGGCAACCAGTGGAATCGACGCGGGAGAGGTGGAGACAGGTGGCAACCGGAACCGAGAATCAGATACCAGAATAGAGTGGGTTGGACCCAAACCGTACGGAAGCAGCCAGAGGTGGAGGGGGGAGTGCACCTGATCAGTCATCGCGACCTGGTACAAGCAGAGGACAGGGAATTCATTTAAACCAATAGAGTCCGTGGTGAAAGGTGGCCCCATCGCGGACACGGGAGACGAAGACTTAAATGCGGTCCCCATCAACACCATTCAGCCCATCCGTGGCAGAGACGTAAAAGTTCGGAGATTCGAATAAGAAAGTGTCCCACGATCAAGGTAGAGTGTGAGGGAGTCGATACGGAGGCATTAGTGGATACAGGGTGTACGACGACAGTTGTGTCGGAGGAGTTTTATGAAGAATTAATCACGAAAGGAAAACAAGTAATGTGCCTGCCCATGAAGAGGGCGTATGTGATAGGAGCTACACAGAAAAAGTCGAGCCCGATCACGAAACAGATAATGTTTAACGCCACGAGTGGCGATCAAACATACGAAGTGGTAGCCCTGGTAGTGAAGAAATTGTTGTATCCGATGATCATAGGGACAGACTTTCTATCTGATCAACGAGCGGTTATCGATCTGGACCATCAAGTGGTAGAATTAGGGAGCCAGGCGATAGCGATTGATTTGGGGATGGAAGAGGGGCATGAAGTGTGTACGGGTGTATTGTAGGAGGACTTGATAGAAGACAGATTAAAGCAACAGGTCAAGCAGACAGAGGTATTAAATGCACAGCAGAAAGATAAGTTGTTGATGTTCCTAACAGAAGACAAAAGAGTGTTTCAAAAGAATCGAGCACCAAATCAAAGGATTCCAGTTCCACAACCAACTTACTGATTACAACCCCTTTTAGGCAGCGAAATTATCCACTACCTGTAGCATTGAAACAAGATGTGACAGAGTTGCTTGAATCGATGGTGAATGACGGTATTATCAAGAAGACGGCATACACGAACCCTATTGTAAGAAAAAAATGGAGGGTTGCGGTTATGTTTAGATGCTCGGCGGTTGAACGCGGTGACATTACCTTATAGGGACGCCTCACCGTCAGTGGAGGAAGCTTTACAAAGATTTGGGGGGGAGCTTAATCTTCTCAAGCACGGATTTTAGCAAAGCGTATTGGCAGATGCAGGAAGCTGAAGAAGATCAGATGTACATGGGTTTCTCGTTCGAGGGGATTTGTTACGTCTTTTGTAGAATACCGTTTGGATTACGTAATAGCTGAGCGGCATTGATCCTATGTGTGGATCAAATTTTACAAGGAAAAATGCAAAATGGAGTCACAACGTATGTTGACGACATAGTGTTGTAGGCAAAATCCATCGAGCAACACTTTCAAGACCTACAAGAATTATTCCAAATACTGCAAGAAAACAAACTAGTGCTCAAGTTGAAGTCGACATGGTTTAACAAGAAGATAGAGTTCTTAGGTTATGTGATTTCAACCGAAGGAATTAGTCTGAAGCCAGAAACTGCCGAAGAGATCAGAAATCTACCGCCACTGTCAGACAAATACGCCGGGTCATCGGCACATGCAACTATTATGCAAGGTTCTGTCCAGGATATGCGGATGTGATGTAATAATAATAATAATAATAATAATAATAATAATAATAATAATAATAATAATAATAATAATATGCCTTTATTAATACGGCGAGGCTCGGGCCATCAGGCCCGCTCTTCCGCCTAACCACAGAGTAATATACAGAGTAATGTAGTAAAAGTAATGTAGTAATAGTAAAAGTACTAAAAAGCAATGTTATCTAAAAATTTAAAGTAATGTAATCTACAAGTGGTAAGTAGTTAGTGGAAAGCAAACGTTATTTAAAGCAACTTATAAATAGACAACATCAGAGGTTAAATGGATACAATGTTACAATAATAAGTTTGAAATAATTTTAAAATGCGCGCTACGCGGCAGCCTGGTATTCACCCCGAGCGACTGTGATCTATTAATACAGAAAGACACCATCACCCGCCGCTCGATCCTGGAGGAAAACCCGCTAGTAGGGGAAAAGCCCACCAGGCAGACTGCGTCCTAATACAATGAAAACTAAGCTAACATGAAGTAACGGGTCTTTGGGATGAAATCCTCAGCTGCGGTCCATGCTGCAAAGGGTTGTTTCCTTGTTTAAAACCGCCTCTGCTCCTACGGATGAAAGTACAGTTCCGGCAGTATCAAGAAGGTCGCAAAGAAAGTAACATTTTTTTACAAAAGTAATATTAATGTTATTTCTAAAACATATTAATCTTAACACTCCTAAGGAATAGTTTTAATTTGACCCGTAATCAGCGGTGATTTAAATTGCAAAATGATGTATTTTACTTTGTAAGAAAATCATGCAGGTGCTTCTTAAAAGATGTTAATGAAGAGGAGTTTTTAATATTGGAAGGCAATTTATTCCATTCCCGGGCTACAGTAATTGCGAACGATTTATTGTAGTAGTTGGTTTTGCTTTTTGGAATACAGAGTAACTGGGATTTCTGAAATCTAGATGATTTAAGATGTACAAAATAATTTTTTAAGTATGTCGGGGAAACCATTTTTAGCATCTTGAATAAAAGACAAAGGCTGTGATACAAAGGCCTATCCTTTAGTGTTAATATTTTGTGCTGTTTATAAACTCCAGAGATGTGATCGTATTTTCTTATGTTATAAATGAAACGAATACAGGAATTTTGAGCCCTCTGTAGAGTTTGAGCGAATGAATCTTTTAAATTGTTATACACAATATCCCCGTAGTCGAAATGAGGACACAGCAGGGGTTTTACCAACATTTCTTTCGTATTAGTAGGGAGACATTTATCGGTATATCTAAGGGATTGCAAAGAAGCATAAACTTTCCGACAGACATTTCGGATCTGATATTCCCAACTTAGATGATCATTAAATATTAAGCCCAAGTTTTTGACTTGTGTATGACGGGGTACTACAACATTGTCTATAAGCACATCAGGAACACATGAACCTTGAAGTTTCTTATGCATTTGAGAAGAGCCAATTATGATGGTTTGTGATTTTGTAGGATTTAAATTGAGTCCGTTTCTCATTGCCCATTTGACTACAGATGAGAGTTCATTATTTAATTTATTTATTAGCATTTCTACCTGTGATGGTTTCCCGGAGATATAAATTTGCAGGTCATCCGCGTACATATGATGACTACATTCGCTTGATAGGTCATTCATGTAAATTAAGAAGAACAGTGGCCCTAACACGGATCCCTGAGGTACTCCTCGGTGGAGAGGTTTTGGATTGGAGTGCAGATCGTCAACTACTACAATTTGTTGCCTATAGTAGAGATAGCTTGCAATCCAAGAGATGGTGGAATCAGAAAAACGTAGATTTTTGCACTTCGCTATCAGGATGTCGTAATCTACAGAGTCGAATGCTTTACTAAAATCTAAAAGAGTTAATACAGTTACGAGGCCATCATCTAGCGCTTTTCGTATGTTTTCAGTTACTTTCAATAAAGCAGTTTGTGTGCCTCTACCTCCTCTAAAGCCGGATTGAAAGTTATTGAGCAGATCTGAGTTGGATACGAGTTTTACAATCTGTTTTCGAACAATTTTTTTCAGAACTTTAGACACTGTCGGCAATATACTAATTGGGCGATAATTGCAAGACGCCGATGTCAGTTCAGATTTTGGCAGGGGGCGAACATGTGCAATCTTCCACGCTTGAGGAAAGGTTCCCGTTGTTAATGAGAAATTAATTAAGTGCGTGTGCGCCGGAAGGGCAAATGGTAAAACAAATTTCAATTGTTTGGCTGTGATACCATTGGAGCCATTTGCATTTGATTTTAGTGAAAGAACAATTTTACTAACTTCTTGATGATCAACGTTATGGAAATAAAATTTATCCCTGATAGCAGGTGAGTTGCTTGAAAGTCTCTGTAATGTATTACGCTTGACAGAAGGTGGTATTGGTTTTGAAACATTTACAAAGTACTCATTAATATCATCCAAGGGCATATCGATTGAAATTTCAGAAGAATTTGCTTTCCTGATTCCGAGGTCTCTCAGTTTGTTCCAAACGTCTTTTGTGTTTGTATTTACTTTAAAGACATCATGATAATATCGAATTTTTGCGTTTCTAATTTTTTGTTTTACGGAATTTCGTATCTTTTTGTACTCTCTTTCATTTTTAGAGGTTTTATTACGCTTGAAGCGATGGTAAGCTGAGTCGCGTTCCTGCATGAATTGCTTTAATGTACTTGTAAGCCATGGGGCCGCGGGACGTGTCACACGTCGCGTTTTCCATGGTGCATGTTTATCGAATAGGTAAGATATAATTTCGTTGAAGACTTCTACTTTACTATTAAGAGATGTTTGATTATAAACGTCATGCCAAGGAGCTTTGGCACTGTCGTCGAACATAGCCTCAGAATTAATATTTTTGTAGTCACGGTAGCGGATCATTTTTTGCTTATATTTAGGACATTTTATAGAGTACACCATAAATAGCAAATCATGCTTTGATACTCCCGAAACAGATATATGACCGTACATTAATACTTTCGAAGTGTCTGACACAATCGCGTGATCTATCCACGTTTCAGCTCCTAATGATAAGTGAGTAGGGCCAAATTCTAATATTTGTAAATTGTATGAATTAAAAGTATCAATAAACTTTTCGACCGAGTTTGTGAGCGGTACCTTCTGAACGCAATTGAAATCACCCATGATTATGATATCCTGATATTTACTTGTGAACTGCGAAAGGGGAATCTCTAATTCGGATAAAACTCCCGGGTTCGGGGGCCAGTAAACAACAGCAACAAGTAAACGTTTCATTCCAATTTGGATTTCTGCAAACTTATATTCCATGCCAGGTAAAGAGGATGTGGAGTGAGCGACTACTTTAACCTTAATGTCATTGCGAACAAACAATGCGACCCCTCCACCCGTCTTTTCTTTTAAATTGCTTTTAATTACCGACCTATCATTCCGAAGGAGTTTATAATTAGAAGATTATAATTAGAGAATTGAAAACGATGTTATAAGTCTCTACTGCGCAAATGCTACACCCGCTTAAAATGGAAAAATGCCGTAATCTCTCCGACTGTGATGCAGTGATCTCACGCGCTATTTGCCTTGTGCTCCCTTCCGGGGCCTCTCGGATAGTATTAGCAACTGACATAGAACAAATATTCTATGCATAGCATAGAATAGAACAGACATATAGCATAGAACAAATATTCTATGCTACTAAGTGTTTATTAATAACCGTGATACGTTAAGTAAAGTTGTGTGTGAGTTATATGTACTCTGTGTTAATATTGGTGCTTTAATGAGGAGATAAACTTTTCAAACGGCCGGCGTGGGGCCGTTGGCGGCGATGGTGATGGCGGGCGCGGATTAAATGAGAACTTTTTATTGTAAGTAAGATCAACTGCGCTGCTCGACGGGGCGGGGGGGGGCGTATGTGATCATGGGTGCGCATGTGCTCGTGTGGAGATGTGCAGAATTTTATTCGTGACAGCTTGTAGACCGCCGCTGCGTGACCGAGTTGAGGACCTACTTTCGCACCACGTGCGTGATCCTCTATAAATACTAGACCGCAGATGACTCATTAGGCTAAGTGTAAATAGTAGATTAGAATAACATATTGATAGAATAAAATGAGTCGTTTAGTTAAAGTATTGTATACAAACGTAAATGTGGGAAGCCGTAGGCGAACTAGTACAAGGCCCGGTTGTGTTGCATAATTCAGTAGGGAATCAAAGATGAAGTATAGCATATGCAAATGAGCGCACAAGCGAAAGGACGGTGTTTAAATTAGATAGCGAGCATTCTCACAAACATTTTGAGACATCCCCCAGCAAAATCGGCCTAATAATGGCTACTACATGGATTTTTTTATATGCAAATGTGTATATTCACGCTAGCCACAGACGCCATTACGGTCATGTGGTAGCGTCCCTCCCCAATGCCGCCATATTGGAGTAGCTAGCAGTGTCGCTCAGACCCCCCACCCCGGGCAAGACGCCCAAGCGAGTGATGACACTAACTAAATCACAACAAATATTATGCCTCTCACTAGTATTATTAGTAAATAATTGCATGCGTCATTAATTGCCATTGCTACAAGTACTGCCCACTGTCCTTGCACCGTTCGCATATGAACGGCTTTTTGACAGCGAGCCTGAAACTCATGCCATAGCGTAAGCGGTTGAGGCACGGGTCCGATTACAATAAGTTTGCTGGTTTGAGTCGCCCCCGATCCGGTGTGATTTTTGAAACACCAGCCTTCTCCATCTCTTCCCTCCGAAGAAGAGAAACACAGACTGAATAGCTGAATCACGACCGAACTGATGTAAATGTTGGTTAGCATCCGCCATCAACGGCCTGAGATTACAGCGCTACCTAGGAGCGCAGTATCCAACCAACTAGTGCGAAGATAGGCACGAGCCTAACACCCCCTGCCTGTAAACGCGTGAAACCTTGTCCATCATAGTTCCCATCTTAGGTCACAGAGTTCGCGCAGTCAATACCCCCCCTTCCTGCCTCGGCCTAATTGCATGATAAGTCTGCACATGGAAGCACGGGCGTGCGTGATGTTGTGATCGCTGATCGTCGCCCGCAGCCCCGTTCGGCTCCTCGTCTGCGTTCTGCCGTCGGCTGAGCCTAAGAATGTCGCCACGACCCCGCGTCGGCCCATTCCTCTCAATAAATCCGAAACGCATCGAAGTACATAATTATTGTGGTGCACGCACGCGAAGTGATACCATATACTTGTCCCATTTCGACACCCAAGCTAGACTTGCACACGTCCGAGTGGTATCTCACTTAAGCCAAACGCAACAACGAAATACCCGCCTGCTGAGAAAAATGGCAACTGAAAGAAATACCGCTCCCAGAAACGACTTCACTGACTCTGATGAAATCAAGGTCATCACCATAAGAGAAAGTCCTGAGGCAAGTTTGAGAAGTTCCACAAAGAAGAAAAAGAGCAGGGCCATGAATAAGCCCCGTACAAGAAAACACGAATCCATGCGATACGTCTCCAGAGACGAGGAGCTCAGCAAAGCCAGGATGAGTCTGTCGAAGAAGATGGCTATCTCGATAGGGGTTGACAGTTCGAGCAGCAAAAGAGATAGCCCCTTGCAGAAACCGTTCACCCCCGATAACGGAGCTATCAGTACCAGAACGAGGTATAAGACCAAAAAAGCCTGCAAAACTACGCCAAAAGCACACCGCATCATAGACAGGAGCACAAGAGCAGCCAATAGGCGCGAGCGCCGAGCCAAAGAGATACGCCCACCACCGCCCTCACCCATCTCTTTGGTATCGGGGTCCCATACCCCCTGTGGTCTGTTCAACGTGGCAGCGGAGCAAACACAGAAGGAAACGTGCACAGAAATCCGTCAACCTAATAATGACCACTTGCTGATCTCTCCTGATGTTACGGGAGAAAATGGCGGAGACTTTGCCGCACACAAGGACTGCAACACAGCCCCCCACACACCTGTTGGCAACAGGGAGGAAACGACAACAGTAGATAGAGATGGCGGCGCATTCCAGGTGCCTGAAGGTGATGTGGAACCTGCGGAATGCGATCAGAGAGTCCAAGCAGAAGTCCAGGCAGACGGAGGCGCTGTGCCACTATCCACGGATGACAGCGGTCGCCCGGCAGGTAAGTATAAAAGCAATTCGTATGCTCCAGCTAGTCCTCCACGGCAGTACATTCTCTCTGCCACCCCATTTCCACCTCCACCCATATCCCGACCATCACCGCTAATAAACATTACAGTCCCCCCGCCTAACAGCAACCTATCCGTTAACACCACGCGGTCAGTAGAGGTAGGGCCAATAGTAATCACCCCTTCTGGCCAGATGAGAAAGATCATAACAACCTATACTCACGTAATAAAACGGGATGACCACCCAGATATTAACATATTAACTCAACAAACCGCAGCCATCCCCCCCCATGTAAATCCGCTGATCACGCCGCCAGGTCTTGGCCCCGACCCATGCGACCCCACCACTGTCAATAAAATTTTAGGAATCAGACTTTCTAAACCTCAGCCCAAAAGAAGGTCCGCCCATAGCACGCCCGTCCAGAAATGCCCTTGCCTAGCAGAGGATAGCAGCCCTATTATTGAATGGGTAACCATTGATGAAGCCCGAGAAGATAGTCCGATTACACCGCTGATAGACTTAACAGGACGGAGTACACCTTCCCAGAGCCCGATCAATATTGAACTATCCACTGACTCACCAATGGCAGACACATCCGACCTGCTTGACACCCCCATGAGAGCTGACTACCAACTGCCCTACCAGACATCGCCGCCTCGCCAATATCGCTCTGCCACGCCTATGCCAGTCTCGAGCGACTCAAGCACCGGAAGCTGCTCTATACTTACATTATCAAAAATATTGGACAAGCTCGAGCGAGAACGGCCGAAAGCAAAAGCATTTCGAGAAATGGGCCGACGCACCCGGAGCGCGCCCCCCTGCGACCGGGCTACGGAAACTCCGACAAAAAGGCGACAACCTTGCGACCAAAGGACACGTCAGCCCGAAAACATGCACAGACCAGTAAGTGAATACTCGCCAGGATCCACACACGAAAGCATGAAATGCGGACTGGACATGGAAGATGACACAAGCCGCCCCTCCACCCCGCTCGCAGAGGCGACCGCCACTGCACCACACACAGTCAGCCAGGTAGCTCATGACGATGACAGCGAGCCCCGAAACGTAGTACATAAGCACATTCCAGAAGTAGTCAACGTGTCAGAAGATGTGGCCAGTACGCAAATTACGGACGAAGCCCCGGCAATATTGGGCTTCCTCCCCCCACGACTAGAGAAGGGCAAAGTGGTCATATTCCTCCCAGCCCCTCCGGACATGTTCTGCCCGTGCTGCTCTCAAGATTACCCGCCACTGCTACATAGCAAGGGGCTAGGGGAGAGAGTTAGGAGGATGGAGAATCACGTATGGGACAGGCACCGACGAAGATCCATCATCCGGTGCCTTGGCTGCGGAGACGATGTCAACGACCGGCGCCACATCAACAAATGCCGCTTCCTTAAAAATAAGCTAACCACTTTCACGAACCGCCCAGCAAGATGGCGATATGTAGCCGGACCCGCCCGTGACACCAATGGCAGGCTCATGCGACCGGCGCTGGAGGAGCACAGAGTAATCATCCCCATCCCGGCCAACGAAGTGCTAGTATGTCCGATTTGTGACGATAGAATATCCAGCGCTATAGCTGAATTTAGCCGAAGATTCTCACTAAAAAAGCACCTCTGCAGAGCACATGGAGTAGAAGAAGTTGCCCTCATATGCGGAGGCTGTGACACCGAGGTGAGAGACTGGAGAACACATAAGAAGGAGTGTGAAACAGGTAGAAAAATTGCTCCCCCACCCACGCCGCGGGAAATGATGCCGGCCCGTTGCGCGTACCGCGACTGTGAGCTCCTTTTTGCAACAGCCAAACAAGCAGCCCTCCATTTTCGGGTACACGCCACGGAGCAGAGACGACAAAGGGCGGATGCTAATAAGTTCAAACCTAACACAGCCAGGGCAAGAAGTGAGAGGATACTCGAAGCTATAATCGGACCAAAGGGTATGCATCAGACAAATAGTGAGAACGACATAAATGAGGGAGACAATAGAAGCGACTGCAGCAGAGCATCCGGAGAGGAACCCCCTGCCCCTGCATTGGATGACAAGCAGAAGGCCGATCAAGAGAGCACCTTGCAGCCACAGCAGGATACCCAGCAGCAACAAGGTATGGATCCAACTCAAGGCAGCACATCAGCAGATGGACACGGCCACACTCTACATCACAGCCTAACAAAAGCCAAACACCAAAGAGGAAGGCGACCAGAAGCAGGCGTACGCCCACCGACGAGTAAATCTAGTAGAACCTTTTTTAACTCTGCACTTTCCCCAGAAGAAGTGAACCGAATACAGGACCAACTGACCAACAAGGCCCCCCAACGTAGCAATAACAGGCAAGTGCGCACGCCACTGGGTAGCAAGGAGGAAAGAAGAGCCCAAATGGCCCCCGCCCCAAATGGCCCCCGCGTGAGCAGCTGAAGAGTGGAATAAACAATCACAGAGGAGAAGATGCCCCGATACAGATAGAAGCAAGGCAGGTTGAACGTAATAACAAAGAAAGAAGAAGAAAAGTGAGAGGGGACAACACAAGGAAGCCTGACACAAGAGCATCTACTGTTCACTCCGACCCCCCTGCTGGCCCAGCAGCAGAAGCCGGAGTCGACCTGAATAGAATCGCACAACAAACTCCCCTGCAGCCACACACAATGCCTTCGACAACACAGGAAGCTGACCCCACCTCATCCTCCCGCACGGGTGAGGAAGCCAGGCCGGAAGAGCCGCTCAGAAGACCAAGAGGCCAGAGGCCAAAGCGCGCCTATGAGTGGACCGAGGGTCTGCAAAGCTCCTACGAGGAGACCGTTGACGCAAACAACTCAAATGACTTATACATAACAGAAGACAGTCTAGAAGATCTATATAACCGCCTGATATCCGGCCTGCAGGAAACCGCCAAGATAAAAATACCCCCAGGCGAAGCTCCGAAGCCAACTACGACAAGAAACCGCCAACCACCGATCGCCGACAAGCACAGAATTAGAAAAACTTATGCATTCCAAAGACGTAAGGCAATGCGGTGGATTGCTGGGAGTGACGGAGAGCAATGTATGCTACCCATTGCTGATATCGAAAAGTACTTCAAAGACATTAACGACGCAAACAACCTTCCGTCCAGCTATGACCGAAACATTTATGAGGAAGTCACTGGGAGGGAGCGTGTTGACTACAGCAACTTTTCCCAAAAAGAAGTGCTTCTAAGACTATCAAAGGCGGAAAACACTGCGCCCGGAGAGGATCGAATCACCTATAACCACCTACGACAAGTGGATTCGGAAGCAAAAATCCTTACTGCAATATTTAACTTGATAAAACGGGCTGGCAAAATTCCTGATGCATGGCGCCGGTCACGCACAATCCTGCTATTTAAAGGAGGAGACAGAACAGACTTAGCTAACTGGCGGCCAATCACCCTGACGCCCACAATATACAAGATTTACACCGGTCTCTGGGCGAGACGACTCGGCGCCTGGTTGGAGCAGAATGAAGTGCTCTCTCCAGCGCAGAAGGGATTCCGACCATTCGATGGGGTACTGGAACATAATTACGCGCTGCAGCGTCAGATAGATCGGGCGAAGGCGGGCAAGCGCGATCTAGCTATAGCACTCCTCGACCTAAAAAACGCTTTTGGTTCAGTGCCCCATGGAGCTATCCGCGACGCTCTGAAAGCGGCGGGAGCTGGGGAAGAGTTTATCAGAATTGCGGAAGACATCTATAAGAACACATTCACCGTAGTTCTGGCGGCACAGGGACCTACCGAGCCGATCCCGATAACAAGGGGTATACGCCAGGGATGCCCATTAAGCGGGGCACTCTTCAACTTAGTGATTGATGCCTCAATCAGAGCCGCAGCGGCTGCCTCAACCAGTCCCAATCCCATTCTTGCGTATGCTGACGACATCGCAATAATGACAAACAGCAGGGAAGAACTCCAGCAAACAGTGAATGCCGTCCAGGATAAGCTGAAGAAAACGGACATAGAGGTTAAACCGACTAAATGTGCTGCGCTAGCGATAGTAAGGAGGAAAAGGCTCGATACGGAATTGAGGATAGATGGACAACGTATTAAGGACCTCGACATTGATGAGTCCACAAAGTACTTAGGATGCCCGGTGGGGTTTAGTGTAATTACAGACTGGACTGGGCTCAGAGAACAGGAAATCGTTGCGGGTCAAATAGCAGACTCATGTCTATACGACTGGCAGAAGCTGGACGCTCTCTGCCAGTTCGTTCTGCCCACAATGATCTTTCCACTGAGGATGGAAAGGTATGCCAAAAATAAGCTAAATGTAATGGACACGGCGATTAGGGCAAACGTGAAGGAGTTTCTCTCCCTTCCTGAACGCGCATCAACCTCCTTTATCTACGGCCACAGGGAGGATGGAGCTATCGGAATGCAATGCTTGAGCGCGGAGGCAGACTACTGGGCAGTCGACTCTGCGTTCAAAATATTGACTTGCCGAGATACTAACACTAGAGAAGCAGCTCTACAAGACGCAGTTGAGGAAGCGGCGTACTGCCTTGAAAGTGAGCCAGGCATACCTTCCCTCCTACGCTATCTAAACAATGAGAGAACAAAACGCAGCTATGGACCGCTAACATTCTGGTCGCGGGCAAGGCAGGAATCCAAACGCCTAAAAATAGAATGGAATTTCACAGCAATAGGGAACACCCACACTCCTGACATCACACTTCCCCACACCTTCCCCCTACCTGCGTACGAACGGTCGAAACCCCCGCTGGGCCCGACTGGGCGCAGCATAGCGGAACCGCGAGGAGCGACCTCTAGCACTCCCTCTCCTGCCGGGGCCGTCGACCCGGAGCTGATACCAACCGTAGGAGCAAGTGCGGGCGGCGCCGCAGGTGTGGAGTCCCATCCCCGAACCTCGACCCGTTCGGGCTGCAGCAGCACCGCCGGGAATACTGGTGCCCTCAGAGACTCCGCCACTTCCTGCGGTGATGCAGTCACCTGCCGACTGGGGACGAACACGGAGGAGGGGAATGGAGATGAGAACAGAGTGACATTGAGCGCCAAGGACCGGTCATCGCTGGTGAGACGCCTACGTGACGCTTTCCATAGGGTACACTCCCAGCGCTGGCTGGAACAGCCCGCCCAAGGCATATATGCAAGCGCTCTCAAAGGGTTGGGGAAGGAATCTACTTACTTCCTACAGTCTGGCAGGAACATGAAAATTCCCACCTATAAGTTTCTTTTTCCGGCCAGGATCAACTCCTCTCCAGCTCTCAACTGCTGCCCAGGTAACGTGACCAAAAGTTGTAGAATGAAATGTACGTGGAACAACGGGCAACCAGCATCCGAGAACATTGGTCACGTTACCACGGGGTGCCGCTACCTGTCACCTTTATGGAACGCCCGACACAACAACATCGGGGCCATTTATAAAGAAGCAGCCATTGCAGCGGGGTGGCAGGTGCTCCGGGAGAATCAGGCAGTGGTGGGCAGCAGTCGCCCTGATCTCGTACTCGCGCGGGGCAGAATGGCACTCGTGGTAGACTTCGCGGTGGCTGACGCACGAGAAGGCAAACTTGAGAAGAAATTAGAAGAGAAGCGCCTAAAATACGAAGCCTCCCGCGCCCACCTCATTACCGTCGGTTACCACAGCGCCGAAGTACTCCCGCTTGTGATAGGGGCACTGGGAGAATGGTGTGCGGGTAGTGACGCCGCACTAAAGAAAGTTGCGGATGGCCTCAAACTAAAAGCTTTAAGGGAAAAAATAGTCACTGAGGCCATTGATGGCAGTGCGGCATGCTACTACACGCACACCGGCAATATACACCTGGCCCCGCGTGAGTACAAACAGATAGCGCGGGACAGAGTCCGCAGAGGCGCCCTCCTCCACCCCGTGCCACAGGAAGCTAGCTGCGGAACAACAACACCAACGACAACAACACCAACGACAACAACGATCTGCAACAACACCAGACGACAAGCTGGAGTCCCTGCGTAGATCTCGAATAGATTTATGTGTTATAAAAAATATATGTATAATACTCATAGAAGTAAGAATTTTCATTAAGCCAGACGGCAGCTGAAATGTATAAATGTATATATGTATGTATAAATGTATATATTAGATTAAGAAATAAATATTTGTGTCCGATACGAGTCCTGATTTTATTGTAGATTTTAGCCATGTTTCGCTTATTAATAACAGGTCTGGTTTCGTTTCAGTTATAATATTTGAAATTTCAGAGTAATGCTGCTTAAGTGATTGGGCATTTACGTAGAAAACAGACAAGCCACGAGGGAACTGAGACAAAGAAATTTGTAAATCCTGGAGGGTTGCAGGGCTACTTCGAGCAGGTATGGGACTAATTGGGGTGAGGGGGGCTGGGGTGAGCCAGTACCCTCTCCACTTCCGGATTAGCACTAAACACAGGTACAGAATTCCTGGAACGCGTGTTCTGAGGAAAAGGCGGTGTTAAGCTTCGTTGCCACATTTATGAAGATATCCGCGGTAGAAAAAAATCAAAAGCAATAAGCAGAAAGGAATCGGAGTTAAATAAGTTGCTTATAATCACACGTGGGGCACTAACTTCTTAGAATTAGTCTAATTATTATAAGTTTCTTATAACTAATAAATATTCTAGGATAATAGTTAAGTATAATTATAAGAATAAGGACACTAGTGAAACAAATAATATAATTAAAATGTTGTAATATAAAATAATATAATTCTAATATTAGTAATAATAAATTAGAAGTAAAAGTATTAATAGTAAATATTATGATAATATTAATAATAGTATTAGTAATTCAATAGCATTATAAAAATTAGCAAGACGCGAAAAAAATTATATTTAAAAATATTTTTGTTTTAAGAACGAAAAATAACATAGTCTTTGCTCCTATTTATGTATACTATCCAGTTTTGCTATAGTTCTGACGCGAACTTTGGTATTTCTCACCTTTACGATGACGACACCATCTGTTGTCCAAACATTCTGTTGGCCGAAACGTTCCACAGCCTTTTTTAGCACTTCCAGCTGCATCCTCGTCAGGTCCTCCCGAATTGTGATACCCGTTTTCTTCAGATTTCTTTTTGATGAAAACATTTCCTGGCGCTTCCTATAACTGATGAATTTTACAATTATAGGTCGAGTACCACCATTCGTTTTCCGGCCAACTCGATGGCTGCGATCAATATCGCTTAAGTTTAATTGGACACCAATCTTTCTGGCAAAATTGATTGCAATGCAGTCGGTGTCCTCGCCATCACGCTCGGGTTCCCCAAAGATCCTTAGGGAGTTTCGCCGCTGGTACTACTCAAGCTCTTCAGTCCGCTCCTCCAGTAGAAGTTTGAGATCATCGATCTCCTTAGTTTTCTCTAATAGTTTATCTTCGTAACGAGAAACTAACACCTCCAATTTCTTTTCTACTGCTTCAGAAACAACCTGTGCAATTTTGCTTATGAAAACATCCGATGTCAGGATGCTTTCAATAAGCGAAGCAGAGACAGCGTCATTCGCTTTACCGTTGCGTGTGGCCATGATGTTGAAAAATTAGGGGTAAAACGAACTTACTTTTATGAAAATTACTTTTAGGAAAAAACTAAAAGTATTAACAATATATTAAAATTATTGTGGTTATACTTAGCCTATACCAAGCAGACACTGGCGAAGTGAGCGGCGCTCTTCACTTACGATCGTACTGCTGAACAAAACTACCTGCGGTGATCCTCGGAGCGCTTAGGAAATACGTCCTCACAGCTCGGAGACCATGACACGACTGACCCGTTGTACCCGTTCTACAAACTTTTGAAAAAAGGTCGGAAATGGAAGTGGGACGATACATACCAGGACGCGTTCGACAAGTTGAAAGAAATGTTCTATAACAGCTGTTTTATAGCTCATCCCGATTTTTCGAAAATATGCATTGTACAGACAGATAGTAGCGACTTCGGGGTTGGGGCCAAGCTGAATCAAGTCATTGATGGCCAAGAAAAAAATGTATCGATAATCAGTGGATTACTCAAAGGACTCGAACTCCGATTCTCTCGAAAACTATTCTCCCTCTTCAAGCTTTCACTACTTATTAACTGCCACAAGGGCAGGCATTGTGCGGCAAGGAAGAGCTGATATTACCAACGAAGGATAGGTGGACAGTAATATCGGTGTTATCAGTGTTAGTACATGCCCGACCCGAAATACATTCACGACGGTCGGGGGTCTCAACTGGAATTGATGAAACCGGAGTTGATGTACGAAATTTGTGTTTGTGGTAATAAAGTGTTCGTTTGTTTAAAAAAAATGATGATTGAGTTTTTCCAATGTTTCCGTCAAACCTTTAGAGGCTCATTCACGAACCAAGACACCTGTCCCTTCTCTCTCTCTCTCTCTCTCTCTCTCTCTCTATATATATATATATATATATATATATATATATATATATATATATATATATATATATATATATAACACACAAAGCTTGTACTTTGATTACAAAAATAAATTACCATTTGGCAATTGAATTTACAATAATCATTCCTGAAATTCGAAATTAAATATAGAGAATATACTGTTCTCTTCCAGCTTCCTAAATAGAATGCTAAAATTTTTATGGTTCAGTGCTATCGTACAAGAATTCCTTGGTATTTAACAATTGAATGCAACAGTTACTTTGTATCACATCTGAGTGACAATGTGGTAAGTGCCAATACTTTTTCGCCTTTAGTAATTAATATGTTATAATTTTTATAATAATAATATAATTTTATATTTTTATAATTTCTTCGAGCATTTTCAAAAATTAAAATTTCTTCTCTTAAACACTTCACATTTCCATTCGTCCTTATTTTCGTCTTTGCTTTGCTGATGAGTCTTCAAAGTGAATACCTGGGGAAGACAGATCTCCTAGCTGTATTGAAATCAACCTGCCTATTGCAGAAAACACTAAATATAAAATATGTCTAGAAGCGCTGTTTATCTAAGAGTAGGGGGATGTGTGTGTACAGTGAAGAAATGTCTTGTTGGGTTTTGTATGTCTTTTACCTGTACCGGTATAATGGTTATCACCAGTGATTCGGTGGAACATTTAGGTAACTTGTACAGAAATGTAGCTTTCTCAAAAGTAAAAACCTTTTTTTATATTTTTATTACTACCACAAAAAGGGAAAAGCTAACTGTTAAAGTATATTAAATATACCTGAACTCTTTTTAAGGGAGTGTTGTGAATTGTTCCCAAAATCTCTCGATAACAATAAATAAACACACCCCACAACAAATTGCATTAGTGTTTATATTTATTATATTCGTTTGATACTATAATAGTACTACGGAAGTATAATTTTTTTCATTTTTGAAAAAAAAGTTGTTAACACCTTTTTCTCTATAAATGGAAATATAGGAATAGAAGACGAGAAGGTTTAACAAGCCAGACATCACGCTGGGGTTAACGGAGTTTGTGTAAAAGGACAAGAACTAACGCTAAACAGAATGAAACAATTTGTTTAATTAACGAAAGTAAAATGGGTTTATATAAAATAACAATATAAACACACCCTACAATACTTCATGAATTAATTTAAAAAATCAACCAAATTTAAAATTATAGAAAGAATATCATTCGACAACTGAATACGATCACAATACGTATGCACATAGCGGCGTTATCTGAAAGTGCGAACATCAATGCCCACCTGTCAACTCATATTGTAGATAATACGCCATTTGATATTAAACTGAAGGTTCGCCAAGATATTCAACACGTAAACATCGTTTGAGCATCATTCTCATGTAATAGAGTCGAAGCCTTGTTTCTAACGGTAACAACTAGTATTAATTATTCAAAGGTGAATACATTAATTTCATTATTTCTTGGCCCGGACTTGCTTTTTTTATTAAACGAATGTAGGAACATAGAAAAAAATCAATACTTTCAGTGTAAAATGAATTTAAAATTTTCGCACTCTACCAAACTGTAGATCTGCCTTCCTAAAACCCTTCTATTCTTGAAAACAAATCCAGGAACACAGTTCGAACAGATACTTCAGTATAGTTTACTACCCGAAAATTGCTGTTATAAAGCATATGTTTAAGAGCGCCCGAATTCTTTTCTTCGTCCCATTTCTTAATAACGAGACGTATAATTTCCCTAGCTGTGTATTGTTAGGCATTTACTACGAACAGAAGCCATACCATTACACCAAAAGTCACAAACCAAATTGAAATGAATACGCTATACACTTGTGTTACGAACAAGAAGCAAACAACACGTCACTCATTGAGTTCATGTCTTCTCAGAACAACAAACCTTCTATTAGATGAAGTGATATTGAAATCGCATACAATGTTGTCAATGCAGATATATTATTTCCTCGACTGCTCGCGTAGGCCGCAAATTGCAAAACACGTCAATATGCCGAATACTTACACTGTAGGTCTTCGGCGAATTCTTTAGTTCAACCTCGTACCTACGACAGATGACAGTAATATTTATTGTGTGGTTTACTAAAATTTTGAAAATATATATTTTTGTGCAAAACAATTGAATTTCCCTGACTATTCAAGAGAGATTATTGTCAAATTGCCGCCTAGCGAAAGATGAGGCGTCAAAAATCGTTACAATAGTGTGAACATTTTCCAGGATTTCAACGTCAAAAGTAATTTGTTGAGACCGCAAAGTGTGAAAGTGGCTTTTAGATTATACTATCTCAGGTACCAAAAACTTCGTTTTATTGGGGACTATACTGCATTGTAATTCAAGTACAAAATGACCAATGAATTGAGTGTTTGTAAACATTTCTTTTAATAATATTTTAAATCCTCCAATAATTACTGCGAAAACAGAATTCCAACGTTGCTTCTGCGTCAGAATAACTTACAACACCATCAACAAAAACATCTCTGCCGTCATCTCGAAAGAGAAAAAGAGATTGTTGTGTTCTAATCTAATAACTTGGAAAATGGAAAACAAGAGACGGTGAGTGATGCATCAAAAACATAATTCGAAAACTGCAGAACTCTTCAGTGCAATAAGTCGCAGAGACAACCACTCATTTTTCATAATTTACTCTTTTAATGTTACAAACATAAGATGTACAAACTTTTAGAATTTCGTTGGTCAGTCACAAATGCTTTGTGTTCTCTACTATATCACCTCGGTCTGTAGTAGTATTATAGCATCTGTAGTTTGGTATCTGTGGAAAAATAGATTGAGATGCAAAGTGACGAAAGCATAAATCGACTGTCCGGCTTGCCTATTCCGCAAGTCCCGCCTGCTGCGCGGGGATGGCCGCACGCCGCCTGGCCCGGCCGTGACGCCGCGCCGACATCGGGCCCACAAAAATCGGGTGGGTGACGCAACGGCGCAGAAGCGGAAGGGGGAGGGGCAGGTGTTTTCCTAAATTTCACTTTACGACGGTCTTATTCGTCCGATTTGAGTGATTGTCACGGCGTTGGATTCAGGAAGCTTGTCGCCATCGCGCTGAAACCTCCATTTTTTATTTTTTTCTCTGAAGTTTGTAAACTAAATTCAAATTCAAATTTTTGCTAGATTTTTGGAAAAAAGGCTTCGTAGCGTAAATTCTATTTTAAAAAGGCGTCAAATGCCGTTTACAGATCGAAAATCTGACCATTCGTCCAGACGTTATCAGTAAGGTAACGTTTTCTTTTGTTGGTGCTGCCAAGTGGTTGCTACAAAATGTACTAGTGTCGGGACTTTAAGCCTTAAATCTGTGTATTATTTCTCGTAATAGCACCATTTTTTTCTCGCCGTTGCTCACTCGAGGAGGAAATGATTGTGATGGGGCCGTGAGCGGTTGCGAGTTCGAGGCGGGTGTTTTCGATATGGGAGGTGGGAGTGGGTGGGATCATGGAATGGGGAATGTTTTTTCTTATGCATATGGCCAACCTCCACCCAGAGTGGATCTGTCGGTTCGGTAAATAAGGAAGTCAGGAATGGAGAAGGATTGGGAAGCAGAAAGTTTCGTCTCATGTATTAGTAGTATCCCGATGGTGTAGTCGTTTAAGTATTGTTTAATGTCCGTTAGCTTCCGGGACAATCCTCCGTTGGCGTTCCAGGTGGTAATGTTAGTGAGTTTGAGTCTGAGCGTCATTGTTTAGAAGATGTTGCAAACTTTCGTAAGAATGGTCATCTTTTGTCATGGAGTCGCTTGATTCTTTGATGATGTTGATTACGTCTTTGGTTGTCGAGATGACTTTAGGGATGTTAAATGATTTTAGCATTTTTATGAGGTCCTTGATTTCGGTCATTGTGAAGTTGATGATGATGATGATGTTGGTTGTTCTTGTGATGATACGACGTTGGCATATGAGGATGATGGATTATTATGGGTCTTTTGTTTGGAGGATCTGGAAAGGCTAGGGAATTGTGTGGTTGATAGGTTGTTTGGAGCTGTCTGGGTTCTTTTCTAGCATCCAGAATAGAATGTTTAAATATTTGTGGTGTACAAACCTTAACCTTACATATAACTTAACATAACCTAACATAAAGTAACCTAACCTAACCTACTCTGATCTGACCTGACCTCACCTGACCTCACCTGACCTAACCTGACCTAACCTGACCTAACCTGACCTCACCTGACCTCACCTGGCCTCACCTGACCTAACCTGACCTAACCTGACCTAACCTGACCTAAGCTGACCTAACCTGACCTAACCTGACATAGCCTGACCTAATCTGACCTAAGCTGACCTAACCTGACATAACCTGACCTAACCTGACCCAACCTGACCTAACCTGACCTAACCTGACCTAACCTGACCTAAAGTCACCGAAACTGTGCGAACCGGACCCAAGCTGTCCGAGCATGCCCGATCCTGTCCGAACCTGACCGAACTTGACGGATACTGACCGAACCTCATCAAACCTGACCCAACCTGACCGAACTGGGCCGAACATGACCGAAACTGAACGAAATTGACCGAACCTGAAGGAACCTGACCGAATCTGATCGACCTGACCCAAGCTGACTGAACCGAACCGAACCTTTTATTTTTCATACGGATATCAATTTCCTGTTTCTATATCGATTTCCCGTTTCGATATCTATTTCTAATTTTGATACCAATATACAATTTTAATATTAAATTCTCGTTGAATATCAATATCGCGTTTTCATTTCTTTGTTCCAATTTCAAAAAACACCGAGCGCATTCCTCAGCCTCGCAATCAAGTCAGCACCCACCTATAAGAATGAGTAGGCTCGTGAATGAACAGACGCAGTAGACACGTGCACGTGGAGCAGGAAGTGAAAAGCGCAGAAGGGGACCGGGTAAGCGAGCCAATCAGTGAACTTGGTGTGAGCATTCTCCACGTTGTCTATTTGCGAACCACTGACCCAGTGCCATATCGGACTTGGAAATCTCGTTCAATTTTCCGTTTAATAATTAAAACACAAATAATTGAGATAATTTTAAACAAAAATACTCTGCTAGCGGAAAGATTGCAGTTGACTAGAGTATTTTAGGTCAAACCAAAGAATAGAAAAAAATTATTACGGAAAAATCCGTTCATATCCTTTGAAAGTCTGATGAATCGGAAAGTGATTCATTTTTGATATGTCCGTCTATCCATTCATCTATCCGTCCGCTCGTCCGTTCTTCTGTCTTTCCGTTTGCTGTCCGTCTGTCTTAATGTCCGTCAGTGCGTATGTTATTGCAGGTTAGAGCACAAAATTCCACATTCCCACAATCATATGTCCAGCTATCCAATGTCGCTCTTCCTTTGATCTTGCGTTAGTAGTTTCCGTAAAATGGCCGCCTATATACTATGAGTAATAATACCTATAAAAAATAGGAAGCAGGTATCGTGTATATGGGTCAGCTATGGAAGGTATATTTTCCGTTGCATGGAAAAGTTATCAAACTTTCAACACAAGTTTCTATTTATTGGACAACCAGGGCGACGATACAATACAAAATAGCAACAATAATCCCCGATGTCCTGAAGGTGAGTAAATACTTAACGGCTCTTTCGCCGCATACAAAATTCAACAATTGTACAGAATTATAAATAGAGCCAAAAGTTGCTCAATACAAAAATGAAGAGTTTCCGATTTTCGGATTAGCTCACACCAGTACAATATTCAATTTAATACAGAATATTACAACGTAAATGGCGCAAATATACAAAGTTGACAAAGCTGCCAGTTAGCAAACTTTCAGAAAATAATAAAAATAAGTAAAAGCTGTGTAACAAATACAAATACAAAATTAGAGTGAAGTATAACGAATCAAGACAGAGCCCTTTGAAATCGGGAATGTCACACAAATCTGGCACAAATGCAAAATGTTTGAACTATATACATATGCGACACGCATTAGCGAATCCAAGGTAGCAGATTACAAAATATTTTTGGTACAATTAAAATGGTTTTCTATGTACAATTAAAAAATTCATTTAATAGAGAGCCAAATTTTCATATTTAACGTGGCAGAGAGCCACGGCGACAACAAAAAAAGTGGTTCTGTTACGAGAAATAATACACAGATTTAACGTAGTTGTAGACTACGCTCCTGTCAATGCTATTGGAGCGCGGAGCGAACTTTTTGCTCGTATTTATAGGACAAATTACAGATAAATTTTCCGTTCCGATGTAGTCTAATTTCTACAGCAGATTAATTTTAAATGTTGGAGCTGCTTGAATTACAAAGTGCCGAACAAATACTAGAAACTATCGATTGTCAGAGCAAAAGCCCTGCTACCTGGGTGCCAATGGCCGTACCAGGCCTATATTGAAACATTTGGGAGAAAAATACTCAGTTTTAATACAAGTCAGACAGAGAGACAATGTTGAAATAAAATCTAAGATATACAATGATTTAGAAATGATTATTGACTATTTCTAACAACCCATAAATCACACAGAGCTTGTAGTTTAATTATAAAAAATAATTTAAAAGATGGTATTTATTGACTTCCAATAATCACCACTAAAATTCAAACTAAAATATCAATAATAACTTATAAACTAAAAAAATAGCATAGTTCAACTCAGGATTGAATAATGAATTTCAACAATTTGAAGGTTGAAAAGCTCATAATTTGAGAGAAAAATTATTTTATGAGGTTCAGGAACTTTATTTAATTTTCATGCATACAAATTAACAAAAGGGGAAAAAAAAAAGAAAAGAAAAACAACCAAAAACGTAAGTGTGGCCACACTGTACATTTTAGAATATGTGTTTGAATATTGTGAGAAGGCAAGAAAGATGTAAATCCAACATTCAGATTTTTACCTTAAATTTTAGGAAAAAATTATATATTATATTGAGGTACCTCATATTTTAGCTTAGAAACACCCTTCTTTAACTTAGATGGTGGTCTGTATAATACAAATGAAAGAAATCTGAGTGGTGCAATAATTTTTAAGATGGTAAATAAGTATTATAAACCTTAATCAGAATTTTTCAGGCTGAATTATGACATCAGTGTCTCATATGTGTACGATAGCAATGTGTTATACTTATTTATGCGTTCTATGCTGAATGCCAAAAAAGAAGTGTATTCTCGAGATTACGGCACGTCCTGGTGTCATAATCGTTAGGTTAGGAGTGGTGGGGTGAGGTGAGATGAGGTGAGGTTGGGTTAAATTTGTCAAAGTTCAGAATGTCATATTTTCGATTCAGAATCTTCCCTTTTCTGTGTAAATTAAAAAAGCCTCTATATTAATTATATCTAATTATATTTATTTCAATTTCTCTTAAAAAAAATACCTGAAATCTGGAACAAAATACCTGAAATTTGTGTTGAGACCATTTATTATATATTTTTTTTTTTTCATATAAAGGTATGGACACTTCTTATACTTTTTTTATGCTCTTATGAGACTCTGATAATATTCCCATGACTATTCTATAATGTACAGTGTTGCCACAATTAATTTGTCTGCAAAAAATTATTTTTTGTTGATTTTTAGGCACAATCACTGAATTACATTTTTTAACTCATGATTCATTTTTCCTGCTCCAAATAAGGGCCTTACGTCTTTGGTTAATTACTATTCAGTAATTTATTCTGTGTTACCCTATACTGTTTATGTACTTTATAAATCACTATTTGTATTTCATTTTAAATTTTAGGAATGATTATTTTAAATCTAATTGCCAAAGGGTAATTTATTTTTGAAATCAAAGTACAAGCTTCGTGTTATTACTAGCTAAATATAAGTGATCAGTAATCATTTCTAATATGTTATATACCTCACATTTTGTTTACAACATTGTCTATCTATTTATTTTGTATCAACATTTTATATTTTAAAATCTACTGCTATAAGAACTGTACAAAGCAATACTTTTTCGCCTTTAGTAATAGAAATGTAAAAATTTTTATAAAAATTATATAATTTCATGTTTTCAAAAATTACACTGGACCTTTTCAAAATTAAAATGTATACTCTTAAACTCTTTACATTCCATTTCTTTTCTTAAGATGAGTCTTTAAAGTAAATACCTGGGGAAGATAGTTCTCCTAGGTGTATTGAAACCAACCTGCCTATGGCTGAAAACACAAAATATAAAATAGGTCTAGAAGTGCTGTTTACCTAATTGTAGAGGGATGTGGGTGTGAAGTGAAGAGGGAATAAGCGTCTTGTTGGGTTTTGTATGTCTTTTACCTGTACCGGTATTATGGTTATCACCAGTGATTCGGTGGAACAGTTAGGTAACGTGTTCAGAAATGTAGCTTTCTAAAAAGTAAAGGCCTTTTTTTAATTTTTATTACTACCACAAAAAGGGAAAAGCTAGCTGTTAAAGTATATTAAATATACAGGAAATTTTTTAAGGGAGTGTTGTGAATTATTGACAGAAATCTCTCGATAATATTGATTAAAACTTTATTGAACCTTTTTTCCCACATCAATTGCCTTAGTATTTATAGTTATTATATTCGTTTGATATTATAATAGTACTACAGAAGTATTTTATTTTTAATTTTTAAAAAATAAGTACGCATTGTTAACTTTTTCTCTATAAATGGAATAATAGGAATAGGGGTCTCACAAGCCAGAAATCGGGCTGGAGTTAACTGAGTTAGCGTGGAACGACGAAAACTAACGCTAAACACAATGAACCAATTTATTTAATTAAGTAAAGTAAAATAGGTTTATATAAAATAACAAAATCAACACACGCTACCCAACAATACTTCATGAATTAATTTTAAAAATAAACCAAATTTAAAATTATAGAAAGAATATCATTCGACAACTGAATACGATCACAATACGAATGCACATCTTAAGAAAAGAAGTACGGATGGAAATGTAAAGAGTTTAAGACAAGAAATTTTAATTTTTGAAAATGCCCCTTGTAAGTTTTGAAAACATGAAATTATATAATTATTATAAATATTATTACATAACTATTACTAAAGGCGAAAAAGCATTGCCACATACCAGAATGTCACTCAGAAGTGATACGAAGTAATTGTTTTAATCAAGAGTTAAAAACCAAGGAATACTTGTACGATAGCAACGAATTATAATTATTTATACGTTCTAAGCTGGATGCTAGAAGGGAAGAGTGTTCTCGAGGTAAAGCACGGGTATTACGTATTAAATTAACGTATTAACTTGTCTTTCTAAGGACTTATCGGCAGGTATTAGATGGGTTTTAACTAAGGAAGTAAACAAATACAAAAAATGGCCATCGGAAGTATCATAAAACGCATTTTTCAGATTGCAAAACTGCAAAAAACACCATTTCCGTCAGTTCTGACCCAATTGTTTCTCAACGAAAGTCATATTCACTATCGTTCACTATCGTTTAAACATGAAAATACACCTTCGTAGAGCCAAATTCTTGATTCTGGGATCAGTATTGTCTTTCTAAGAACCTATCGATTTCAATTTATTGTTAGTCTACATTGGCAAAATTAACTTTTTAAAAGCAGTTATAATCCTTCGGAAGGATTGCGGTTAGATGTATTTCAAAATACTTGTTTAATCATAATATATAGCCGGACGAACGGCGCAATCAGCTTTGAAGCTGCCATTAGACATTCACAGTAAACCAAACGCAATGTATAATACTAAAAACAAAAGCGGAATGTCTGCAGTGTTACAAAAAAGGTTCAATTATTATCTGGGATGAGTGCACTATGATTCATAAACATTCTTTTGAAGTTTTTCATAGAACTATGCAAGATATAAACGGCAATAATCGTCTCTTCGGAGGTGCTGTTTTACTACTATCTGGTGATTTGCGGTAGACATACCTGTCATTCCTCGCCGCACTTATGCTGATGAGATTAACGCATGTTTGAAACAATCATTTTTATGGAAAAACGTTGAAACACTTCGATTGACTATAAATATGCGAATACCTTTACATAAGGATCCGATGGAACAAGTATTTTCTTATCAATTACTGAATATTGGAAACGGTACAATCAGACTACATCAAAATAACAATGTCCCCAATTGCCAGACTACTTCTACACTATTGTTTATTCAAAAATTGAACTAATTGAGAGTATTTCCAGATATTCTTAATAATCACTTAGACCATAATTGACTAAGTAATCGTGCAACTTTAGCGGCAAAAAATGTTGATGTCGATGAAATTAACTATCATATACAAAATTTATTGCCAGGCGATCTAATGACTTTTAAGTCAATTGACACCATTGTTGATGAAAACCGGATCGTTAATTTTCCAATTGAATTTTTAAATTCTTTGGACTTAGCAGGAATGCCGCCACACAATCTTCGTCTCAAAATTGGTTCACCGGTCATTCTATTGCGTAATTTAAATCCACCAAATTATGCAAGGTACACGATTAGGCATCAGAAGAATTACCGAAAGCGTGCTTGAAGCAACGATATTGACTGGAAAGTTTAAAGGCGAAGTCGTCCTGTTACCTCGAATACCTATGATACCATCAGGATCTACAATTCCTTTCAAAAGGCTAAAATTTCCGATACCTTTGGCTTTTGCGATGACTAGAGGTGAGAAGTGAAGAGGTTGGGTTAGGTTTGTCATATTTCAGATTGAGAATGTCATATTTTCGATTGAGAATCTTCCCTTTCTTGTGTAAAGTAATTACAGCAAAGAAATATTTCCCCAAATGGACCACAGAGAAGCTCTTTTCAGTTCTACCAGAAGGCGGCATTCTTGTTAAAGAAAAATTACAATTAACATGTACATAAGGCATCATCTCGAAATGCACGGAACTCTAAAATTGAGACTTGGCTACCAGATAATAATGTTAATTTTAATGATATATTTTCAAATAAGAGTTACATCTCTGGTGAAAAGATATGGTTTGTTACATTTTTCGTGTTAAATTGTTTTTTACATTATTGCATACGTAAACGAGTAATATACGTAGTATGCGGAACGTTATATACAGCTGTAGAACATTTATTTCTTAGTTTTTCAAAAACAACAGGTTTAGAGGTCCCCTTACGCCGAAAAAGTGTTGATTTTTTCCTCAATCGCATGTCTGTCCGCCTATCTATCATGAATACTTGTGGATAAATGATTAAGAGTTTAGTGCATTTCAAAATGAATACGAAACTATATCTTTAACAAGAATACCCCCTTCTGGTAGATCTGGAATGAGCATTTCTGAGGTCCATTTAGAGAAATTTTCTTCGTCCATATAGTGGTGATGATTTGATATATTTGATTTTGAATCGTCACCCCCCCCCCAAAAAAAAACACTGGAAATAAAAACCATCGCCTCAGGATAAGGCGCATACTGGGGATAGAGATGACAAACACATGATAGAGTTGGTTTGCTCTGTCCAGCGGCGAGGGTGGAAGCGTGGAACAACCTGTGGGGGCGCGATCTCGTCCGCATGGGCCAGCACACAAAATAGAGATTAAATATGATGTCTGACAAACTACAGACCTGTAGTTTTGTGTTTGTTATGTACACCAATTTTGTACCAATTTTACAACATAACAAAATAGAAGTGTGGTGAGAAAAGTTGGTTAGGTTAACTTTGGTGGGGTTGGTTAGGTTAAAAAATTTTTAGTTTAGGTTATTTAATGTTGTAATATTTAGACATATTGGCCCCAGTTTTCATTCGTTAACAGCGTTGTTTAAATAGTGACTCGATCGTAGTTAAAATTTTGCTAATTACGCTCCCATACAGCAGCTTTTTCTATTCATTAACAGCTTTCTATATATAGAAATATATTAAGATGTGTGACAAACTACACCCTTGCTTAACTAATCATATTGTGCAGTATCTCTGCGTAATTTTTATTTATTTTGTGTACTATTAGGCATGTATCAAATAGGAATCTATATATTTAAATTCTTGTGGACGTGTGTTTTAGGTTTAATCCCTTTTTGTCGCAAGAAATCCTGGTTTGCCCCAGTTTTCTGGCAGGTCGGCCGCAATGTTTGGAAATTGCCAGAAGGCGTCGCGCTTGAACTCCGCAAGATGGCGTTGATGTGCTAAAGCTGGTTGTGTTTGATATTTTTCCCCAGCATTTTGGCTTGGAACAATGGCCTTTGTTGTTAAATATAATAGATTTCGATGTTAATTTTTCTTGTAGGAGTGCATTTTGCACTATCATTACCAAAAGTGTAATGAAGGAATTTATGGCCCTTTGTAAAATAAATGTTGTTTTTCTAAATATTAATGTCATTACAAAGAAACATGTGGACACGCAATGGAATTACCTCTTCATATTATTTGATGTCCAGTGGTTGCACTTTTTCAGTGGTATACCTTCTGGCTACAACGACCACTGCTACATTCGTAACGCCGTTCTTGTTGAGCCCTGCTATCAATACCACATGTGACGTCACGGCATCACACCACTGCGGGCGCCACCTATGTAGGCCGCTCCTGCGGCACAGGAGATCGGACAGTCGCGCGCATTTCAACTCGCGGGATGGATCCCGCCTTCTCATCGCAGCAAAGCAACCCCTTAGGGCGACATCTCCCTGCGCAGTCAATTAACCAACGTGACTCGCTGCGTTCGACCCCGCACCTTACCAGGCTACGGAAGGAAAATGTTCACATCATTAGGGACGAGCGACGGAGCCAACTTCTGCGTGAGAGCAGAGGTGTCTCCGACGACGCCACCTCACGCGACCACCGCAGCCGCTCCCGATCTTCACGGAGGAAGAGCGTGGCCCCGCCGCCGCCACCGGCGGCCCCCACCGCAACAATAACTTCTTATTCTTCTTCTTCTTCAAACTCCATCTCTGTCCAATCAGGCACTATGTTTCAGATTGCAGACAAGACAACCGGAAGTGGCCAAATGCCGCCCAATGCAAATCCCTGTAACGCAGGGGTGAGTAACGACCAGGATGGACCTTCGAACAACAAATTTTGAAGAGACTGACTGACCTTGACAACAAAAGGAAAGAACTGATGGACCTAATACGCGACGCACAACGACAACGACAGTCCGGGGGGGAGAGAAATTAATTTCCCCCCAAAACCCTGCTCGCCACCCCACCTCTTCCTTAAACAATCCACCAATGCAAACCCCAAACCCATTTGACAATATAGCACCAGAGGAAGACATGGAGACCGAAAATGGCGTTACAGCAACCGACTCAATGACAAACAATTCTTCGATTAACAGCTCACAAATGACAAACAATAGTAACCGGACAAAAAATATAAAGATGACTCACGGACCAATAGGACATCAAAGAAGACTAATCGTAACTGTACATATTGACAACAAAGAATTGAAGGACGCCCAAGGACTCATCAAAGAACTTACGACAGTAGCACCCGACGGATTTACCGCTAAGAACAGGAAACAAGAACTGATTATTCAGCCAAAGACTCATGACGGCAACGGCAAACTTTTCAAAAAAATCGTCGACTTGCGACTCGATACGACACCCTCAAAATAAATTCAAGATTCATTATCATCATCATCGCACCACGACAGAACCACGCACAAAACTTGTAATTCGAGGACTATCTTCAAACATATCACCAGAAAACATCATCAAAGAAATCAAATCACAAAACATCACCATCCATCACGCATCAAAAATGAACAAGACACAAAATGACCAAACATCTCCCAACATCAGACCCATAATAATCCATCATGCTCATACGCCAACGTCGAATCATCACAAGAACAACATCATCATCATTAACTGACCAAAATAAAGGACCTTATAAACATGCTAAAATCATTGAACATCCCTAAAGTCATCTCGACAACCAAAGACGTAATCAACATCATCAAAGGACCAGGCGACACCATGACAAAAATTATGACCATTCTTACGAAAGTTTGCGACATCATCTAAACAATGACGCCCAGACTCAGACTCACTAACATCACGACCTGGAACGCCAACGGAGGACTATCCCGGAAGCTAACGGTCATTAAACAATACTTAAACGACTACACCATCGTGATACTACTAATACATGAGACCTTCACGGAGAAACTTACTGTTTCCTAATCCTTCTCCATTCCTGACTTCCTTATTAACTAATCTGACAAAGACAATCTGACAAAGTTAGTTTAGGTTAGGTTAGGTTAGGTTTGGGTAGGTTAGGTTAGGTAAAGTTAGGCCAGGATAGGTCCGGTTTGGTCAGGTTGGGTCAGTTTACGTTAGGTTAGGTTAAGTTGTAAATTTCTGGAGTAAATGTTTTCTCTTTAAACCGTACTAAAGTAGGCTATGCAGTATTGTTAATTTCAGTTATAGGTTGGTAAATGTATTTTTTTAAGATAGTTAAATTTGTTTTCTAAAATGTTCAGGCAGGTCAGGTCTTTTCGGGTTAGTGTTGGTTGCGATATTTAGTTTATAGTATATAAGATTTAATAATATAAAATGTGAGCAGTTCTTTTCATCAACAGCCTTTTTTAAATACAATATATAAGATTGATGACAAATTAACCCATGACTAATTACTTTTCAAACGAATTTTGTAGTATCTCTTTGTCTTTTTATTTCTTTTGTGTTCCATTAGGTATGTGCCAATTGCGCATCTATGTTTCTAAACTCTTGTGCACGTGTTTTTTTATTTAGTTTCGTTTGCCGCGCTAAATCCAGATGATTTGCGTAGTAGCAGATGGCTTCGCGCCTGAACTCCACAAGATAAGTCATAATAAATAGTTTATTTATGTGAGGTATGATTTAAATATTTAATAATATTCGATTAATGATTTTAACTGTAACATGTTAACGTTTTTCTGGCTTGCAAAATGGGAAAAACACCATTTCCAAGAGTTTGGACACCATTGTTTCAAAACAAAATTCAATGGCTTAGATATTTTTTTCACTATTGTTTAAACGAGAAAAAACACCTTAGTGGATCCGAATTCTTGTGTCTGGTATCAACTTTGTCTTTCTAAAAATTTAGCGACGTATTGACTGCGTTGGAACTAAGGATATAAACAAAAACATAATTGCCATTGAAGTATCATCAACACGTTTCGGACCGAAACCGAAATTCAGACCGTTTTTAGACCGACAATAAAATTCTATTGTTTGGATCTTGTTTATTATCGTCAAAACGTAAATAAAAACATTCAGAGAGAAAATAATTTTGACTCTGATGTCAATATAATTTTTCTAAGGTTTTGTCGAAAGGAATTCATAGTTAGTCTGCATTTGAACTCAAACACTGAACAAAAAGAAATGTTTGACATGGGAAGAATCATAAAACGCGTTTCCAGACAGCAAAACTGCGAAAAACATTTCCTACTGTTCAGATCCAATTGTGTCACAAGGAAATTCTATGGCTTGGATCTTGTTTATTATCGTCGAAACGTAAAAATACACATTCATTAAGCCGAATTCTTGTGTCTATGGTCAATATAACCTTTCTAAGGACTTATAGAAAGGAATTTATAGTTAGTCCGCAATGGAACTCAAGAAAAAAGAAAAACAAATATTTGCCGTTGGAAATATCAATAAACGCGTTTTCAGACCGTAAATCTGCAAAAAAACAAAAAAAAAACACCATCTCCGAGTGCTTTTATAGTCATAACACGCGATTTTAGACTGCAAAACTGCGTAAAACACTATTTTAAACTTTTCAGTCCCAATTGCTTCACAATTATATCTATTGCTTTAATATTGTTTACTATCGTCGAAACGTAAAAACACTCAATCAGAGAGTTGAATCTTGTGTCAATATATCACTTCTAGGGACTTATCGATAGACATTAATTGTATATTTGCATTGGACATTAAGAACTACATAAAAACAAATATTTGCCGTCAGAAGTATCAAAAACCCGTTTTCACACAGCAAAACAGCGATAAACACATATTCCGACTGTTCTAATCCAATTATGTTACGAGAAAATTCTATGGCTACGATCTTGTTCTTTATCGTCAAAACGCAAAAATACACATACACCGAGCCGAATTCTTGACTCTAATGTCAGTATAACCTTTCTAAGGACTTATAGAAAGGAATTTATAGTTAGTCTGCAATGGAACTCAAGAAAAAAGAAAAACAAATATTTGCCATTGAAAGTATCATTAAACGCATTTTTAGACCGTAAAACTGCTAAAAACACAATCTCCGAGTGCTTTAACCGAATTGTTTCACCACTACATTCTATGCCTTAGATCTTTGTTCACTATTGTTTAAACGTAAAAATACACCGGACAGCCGAGCCTTAGAGTCAAGAATTCGGCTCACTGAATGTCTATTTTTACGTTTTCACGATAATGAACAATATCCAAGCCACTGAATTTCTTTGTGACATAACTGGATCAGAACAGTCGGAAACGGTGTTTCTCGCAGTTTTGCTGTCTAAAAACGCGTTTTATGAGTTTTATGTTTTATGATACATATGTTTTTATTTAGATCTTTAGTTCCAACACAGCCAATAGCTGTCGCTAAGTTTTTAGAAACGCAAAGTTGATACCAGAATCAAGAATTCGGCTCTACGAATGTGTATTTTCACGCTTAAACAATAGTGAAAAAGATCAGAGGCATTGAATCTAGTTTTGAAACAATTGGGATAATGCACTCGGAAATAATGTTTTTCGCAGTTTTAAGGTCTGGAAACGCGATTAATGATGCTTCCAAAGCCAATTATATGTTCTTGCTTTGTTCTTGAGTTCCAATGCGGACTACCTATAAATTCCTTTCGATAAAACCTTAGAAATGTTATATTGACACCCAAGAAAAGAATTTGTATATCTGAATGCTTTTCTTTACGATTTCACGATAATCAACAAGATCAAAGCCATATAATTTCATTGTCGGTCTGAAAAAGGTTTGAATTTCGGTTTCGGTCTGAATACGCGTTTAATGATACTTCAATGGCAATTATATGTTTTTGTTTAGATCCTTAGTTCCAACGCAGTTAATATGTCGCTAAGATTTTAGAAAGACTAAGTTAATATTAGACACAAGAATTCGGCTCCACTAAGGTGTTTTTTCTCATTTAAACAATAGTGAAGAAGAGTTCTAAGCCATTGAATTTTGTTTTGAAACAATGGGGTCCAAACACGCGGAAATGGTGTTTTTTGCAGTTTGACAGCCAGAAAACAGTTAACATGTTACAGTTAAAATTATTTAAATTAATTAAATATTTTAATCATAGCTTACATACATAAACTATTTCTTATGAGTGCTTATCTTGTGGAGTTCACGCGCGACGCCATCTCTACTACGCAAAGCATCTGGATTTAGCGCGGCAAACGAAACTAAATATAAAACACACGTGCACAAGAGTTTAGAAACATAGATTCGTAATTGGCACATACCTAATGGCACACAAAATATATAAAAAAACACAGATATACTACAAACTTCGTATGAAAAGTAATTAGACATTGTTGTAGTTTGTCGTACATCTTATTTATTGTATTTAAAAAAAGATGTTAATGAAAAGAACTGCTCTCATTTTTTTAAAATTTAATCTAATATACTATAACCTAAATATAGCAACCAACACTAAACCGAAAAGACCTCACCTGCCTGACCATTTATAAAAACAAATTTAACTATCTTAAAAAATACATTTAACAACCTATAACTCAAATTAAAAATATTGCATACTTTACTTTAGTATGCTTTAAAGAGAAAAAAAAATTACTCACAGAAATCATTTATCCAAAATTACAAATTCCTAATATTTACGTAATAACTTGGGTACAGCCTCGTATGGGGTTGTCTATCGTAACAATTTAACCTGCGCTACTGTCACAATTTAAAACACGCTGTTTACGAGAGCCGAGTCCTATATGCATAAATATTTCAGCATAATATAACCTAAATCAAAATTATCTAACCTAGCCTAACCTAACATAAAGTAACCTACACAAACCTTATCAAAATAATCTAACCTAACCTAACACAACCTTAACTATCCAAGTCTAAACTATCTCACCCTAACCTCAACTCACCTATCCTCACCTCACTAAATCTAACCTAAACAAATGTAACCTAACTTCACCTTCATACACTGTACCTAACCTCACCACGTCGATCCTAACCTAAACATAACTAAATATTATATAACATAACTTAACCGAAACCCACACAACCCTACCAAACCCAATCCAACCCAACCTCATCTAAACTAACATAACCTAACATATCCTATCTTAACCTCATTTGACTTCACCTCACCCCAACACACCACACTACACCTCACATCTATAAACCAAAAAACAAACCAAACGTAACCGAACCTAGGAAAACCTTACCTCTTCTTATCTCACCTCACCTGACCTTTATTCACATCACCTTAACTCACCTCACTTCACCAAAGCTCACCAAACACAACATAAATTAACATTACCTAATCTAATTTCACCTGCCCTCAATTTAACACACCTCACCTCACTTGACCTCACACTACACAGCTCACACCTCAAACCACACACCTCAAATCTCACCCCTCACACCTCAAACCACACACCTCAAATCTCACCCCTCACACCTCAAACCACACACCTCAAATCCCACCCCCACACCTCAAACCACACACCTCACAACACTTACCTCACATTTCACACCTCTTACTTCACATCTCACACCTCGCACCTCACACCGCAGACCTCACATTTCACATCTCTCAACTCACACCTCACGTCTCACATCTCACACGACACACCTCAAACCACACACCTCACACCGCAGACTTCACATATCAAAACTCACACTTCACACCTCGCACTTCACACCCCACACGTCACACTCGCTCCTCATACCTCAAACCTCACAACGCACACCTCATTCCTAGCACCTTACACTTTACACTTCATACCTCTCACCTCACCTTACCTCACCTCACCTCACCTAACATAATCTAATCCAAATGTTACCTCACCTCACCTTTTATGACACATCATATCATAGAATGCTTAAATTTTAATTTTTCGTTTCTATCGTACACATATTCCTTGTTTTTTAAATACTGAATCAAACAATTATTCTGTATCACTTCCGGGTGACATTCTGGTATGTGACAAAACTTTTTCGCCCTTAGTAATGAAAAATTAATTTATTAACTGTGAAATACAGCAAAGCATGTGGTATGCATTACAACTTTACATTTGCTGCACATACTTCTTACCTCTTATATTAACAGTCATTTTTGTTCTGTTCTCATTTATGCTGGCCACACCGATGTATAGGAAATCGATATGGAAATTATGTATCAAAATGGAAATGGAAATTATGTATCAAAAAGTTGATATCGAAATGAAAAAATGATATATACACAAGAAATCGATATCGAAATAGGAAATCGATATCGAATTAGGAAATTAATATTGAAATGGGAAATGAAAAATCGAAGTGGGAAATTAAAATTGAAATAGGAAACCGATATCTAAACGCAAAATATATCGATACATTAAATTGATATCCAAATGGGAAAAATATAGAGAAATATTCAATATGAAAAATCAATATGGAAATGGTAAATCGAATAGGGGAGTCGATATCGAAAAGGGAAATCGTAATCAAAGTAAGAAATTGATACAAAATGGGAAATTGATATTTAAATTGGAAATTTATTGGTAGTCTATATTGACATGAGAAATCGATATCAATATAAGAAATCGATATCGAATTGGGAAATTTGTTTTGATGTGGGAAATCGATATCGAAATGGGAAAATATTATCGAAAAAGGAAATTGATATTAAAAGGCAAATCGATATGGATGTGAAAAATATATATCGAAATAGGTAATTAGTATTAAAGTAAGAAATCGAAATCCAAATGGGAAATCAAAATCGAATTGGGACACAAAAGGAAAAGGAATATTGATATTCAAACGAGAAATTAATATTAAAATTGTATATTGGTATCAAAATTATAAATAGATAATGAAATAGGAAATCGATATCCAATTGGAAAATAAAAGGTTCAGTTCGGTATAGTCAGCTTCGGTCAGGTAGATCAGGTCCGGTCAGGTTTCTCCAGGTTCCTTCAGTTTCGGTCAGCTTCAGTCACGTTCGGTCAGGTTGCGTCAGGTTTAGTGAGGTTCGGTCAGGTTCGTTCAGGTTCGGGCAGGCTCGGGCAGGTTCGGTCCGGTTCGCTCAGCATCAGTCAGGTTCGGTCAGGTACGGGCAGGCTCGGACTGGTTCGGTCCGGTTCGCAGAGGTTCGGTTAGTTTAGTTTAGTTTAGTTTAGTTTAGTTTAGGTTAGGTTAGGTTAGGTTAGGTTAGGTTAGGTTAGGTTAGGTTAGGTTAGGTTACGTTACGTTAGGTTAGGTTAGGTTAGGTCGGGTTAGGTCGGGTTAGGTCGGGTTAGGTCGAGTTAGGTCGAGTTAGGTCGGGTTAGGTCGGGTTAGGTCGGGTTAGGTCGGGTTAGGTCGGGTTAGGTCGGGTTAGGTCGGGTTAGGTCGGGTTAGGCCGGGTTAGGTCGGGTTAGGTCGGGTTAGGTCAGGTTAGGTCAGGTCAGGTCAGGCCAGGCCAGGTCAGGTCAGGTCAGGTCAGGCCAGGCCAGGCCAGGTCAGGTCAGGTCAGGTTAGGTTAGGTTAGGTTAGGTTAGGTTAGGTTAGGTCAGGTCAGGTCAGGTTTGGTTAGGTCAGGTTAGGTTAGGTTAGGTTAGGTTAGGTTAGGTTAGGTTAGGTTAGGTTAGGCTAGGTTAGGTTACGTTAGGTTAGGTTAGGTTAGGTCAGTTCGGGTCAGGTCAGGTCAGGTCAGGTTAGGTTAGGTTAAGTTAGGATAGGTTGGCTTAGGTTGGGTTCGATTAAGTGAGCTGAGGAAAGGTAAGGTGTGTGGAGGTGAGATATGGTGAAGTTTATTGTGGTGACGTGAAAACTGGTGAAGAGAGGTGAGCTGACGTGGGGTTAAGTGGCGCAAGGTTAGGTAATATGAATTAGGTAAGATGAGGGAAAGCGTGGTGTGGTTAAATAAGGTAAGGTTATGTGTGGTGGCATGAAGTGTGGTATGTAGAGGTCGGTGGGTGAAGTAAAGTGAGGTGAGGTGAGGTTTGGTGACCTTAGATAAGGTATTAGGAGAGGAGAGATTAGGTCAGGTCAGATCATAGTAATTTAGGTTCAGTTACTATATGTTAGGTTATGTTAAGTTAGGTTATATAAGATTAAGGTTTAAACATTCTATTCTGGTAGCTAGAAAAGAATTGTAATCTTGAGGTACGGCTCGTGTCTTAACAGTTAAGTTGGGTGAGGTCAGGTGACGTGAGGTGAGGTGAGGAAGGGTTAGGTTATGCTAGGTGAGGTTAGGCGAGGTAAGGTGACGTGTGAGTTGTTTAGATGAACGTGTAAAGTGTTGGGTGAGAATTTCCAATAAATATTACTGCTGTATTTGATGTACTTCATATATTTTCCTGAATTCGTTTGGTAGAAAAGAGATGTTTTAGAAAGGCAGATAGAGTATAAAAATGTAAATTTATTTTATACTAAAAGTATTGAATTTTTTTATATGTTACCACATTCCTTTAATAAAAAAGCAAATCCGAGCCGAAAATAATCAAACTAATGAATTCACCTTTGATTAATTAATACTTGCTATTACCGTTAGAATCAAATCGGATATCGTGGACCCTGGTATATACGAATGTTGCTCGAACGATATTGACGTGAGGAAACTCTTAGCCAATAGTATCAAATATCAAATAGCGTATTATTATCTACAATATATGTCTACAGGTGGGCATTCAGATACCCAGAGGCATTCAGAATGTCATATTTTCGATTCAGAATCTTCCCTTTTCTGTGTAAATTAATTACAGCGTCAATATTCCTTATATCTAATTATATTGATTTCAATTTCTGTTGAAAAAGGTACAAAATACCTGAAATGTATGGTTAGGTTATTTATTATATTATTTTTGTGCATATAAATGTATGGACATTTTTTATACCTTGTTTATGCTCTTTTGAGCCTTTGATAATATTCCCCTTGATTATTCTATATTGTACAGTGTTGTCACTATTAATTTGTCTGCAAAAACGTATTTTTTGTTAATTCTTATGCACAATTACTGAATAATATTTTTTCAATTTATGATTAATTTTTCCTCAAAATAAGGGCCTTGCATTTTTTTGTATTGACATGGATTGGCCAGTAATTGATTCTGTGTTTACGATATACTGTTTATTTACTCTATAAATCACTGTTTGTATTTTGTTTATAATTTTACGAATGAATATTTTAAATCTAATTGCTATTAGAAATAATTTTTTTTCGTAATCAAAGTACAAGTTTTGTGTTTTTTTTCTAGCTAAATATAAGTGATCATTAATCATTTCTTATATGTTATATTCCTCACATTTTGTTTACAACATTGTCTATTTATTTTGTATCAATATTGAATATTTTCATGTCTACTCCTTTAGGCCTGTACTTCAGCCAACTACTGCTAGAGTGCGGGCATGTCACATCCTTTATGGATAACACATCTGTTTTCCACCGTTAATTTGTAAACGACCAATCCCTCACGGATTGCGTTGATGGTGAAACATTTCGGTCGCAAGAGCTATCGCGGCAGAAAGACATTTGTATACAGGTTTTTGGTATATATGCGAGCTTCTCGCTCGCTTCAGGAGTGTTATTCCTATTTAGTTTCGTCGCCATTGGCCTTATGCCTGTTAAAAAAACGTTTACAATTCCTACTGTAATGGACCACGCTGACGTGAATACTCGTGTCGCAGTGAGTCGCACTATCATAGGGGTGCCGTCACACTCAAGGTGCTACGGTAATTTCCAGATACCCGGAGCATGCGCTAAATTTATTTACGGGGGCGCCAAGCGTATGCCTACCTGTATCTGGGCGCCGGCGTCGAGACATCAACAGGGGTGGGCGCCCTGGGTCGGAAGTTGCATTTTCTAACTAATTATTAAAAAATACACATTTCCTTGTAAAATCACCCGACCAAAACGACGGGGACACGTTTATTGTTCGTGTTGATCTTCTACATTCGACGGTTAATTGAATACATGGACTTACAGTGATGTGATGGCTGGAATTTAGATACTTCACTCCGAAAGGATTACACACACAACTGGCAGTCGGTGGCAACAGATGGCCCGCCGAATAGCCATGGACTTCTCCGGAAGCCGGCAGGAATCTGCGCCTGGTTGAGTCAGAGACCGCCCCGAGTCCAGTGGAGTTGAGGCCGCAACGTCTGATGCGCTGGTCACAGGCCGTCAAACGTCGCCTGGACCGCGTAGTGTTTAGCAGCCGAGAAACAATGCTGCACACTCCCTCGTGATGGTTCTAGTCCGACATTCGGAATAAATTCCGATGCTGGAGTTGTTGAAATTACTGGCTCGAGATTATTACCAGTTTCTCGTGCGGCGGTAGTCGCCGTTAAAATTGCAAACAAATCTCCGAGCCGACCGCTCACTTCGACAGTCTATTTCTATCTGTCCAGACTTTCCAGCACCCGTTTGCCTCTGCGATTTTCACCCCCACCCCTCTCGCAAAATACCCGACCTATCCCGTCGCAAAACTTTACGGAAAGTTACATGCGAAGTTTTCTATAGGCCGGTCTTGATTTACAGTAGGCTGCTGTCGCCTCTTAATGCAACAGTTCTGCCCGTCCATCACCCAGTTGCACAAAGGGGTGGAAGGGTGCCTTTCGGGGGCGGTTACGAGCAGGGATACCGGCACGCGTGCAGCTCTGTGTGTCTAATGCGCGAAAGAGGCACTCTTTGACTCGAAGTATTTTAACTCATCGTGACTCGAGGGTCGCGCTTGTGCGATGAGCCTTGCTCATTGCAGTACAGAAACGTAAACGTATGACACTATCTATCTTATTTTGCTTTTTCAAAAATTACTCTAATGTAATTATATAGAAGTATCTCTAGCGCAGCTTGTATACATATTTCCAGGAATTCGTTAATTCTATATCATATATGAGTTTAAGTGCTTCAAATGACTAAATGAAGTTTTAAAAAAACACAAAATAGTTCTGCAAAAAAAGCCTTAATAATTCGAATTAACGGTAGCGCAAATATGCCACTTCATTCAACTAGTTGCGAATTTTCAATAGGAATTGTTACTAAAGAAGCGAATTTACTCCTTTTTAATATTTCCGTTATTATTTTAAGACACCGAAATTGAATGAGACTTCAAAGAGAATACTCGGGGAAGACAGATCTCCTAGGTGTAGTGAAACCAACCTGCCTATGGCAGAAAACACTAATATAAAATAGGTACAAACAAAATATAAAATAGGTCTAGAAGTGCTCTTTATCCTAATTGTAGAGGGATGTGGGTGTACAGTAGAGAGTGAAGAAGTGTCTTGTTGGGTTTTGTATGTCTTTCACCTGTACCGGTATTTCGGTTATCACCTATGATTTTGTGAAACATTTAGGTAACGTGTTCAAAAATGTAGATTTCTGAAGAGTAAATGTTTTTAAATATTTTTATTACTACTACAAAAAGGGAAAAGCTAACTGTTTAAGTATATTAAATATACCTGAAATCTTTTTCAGGAAGTGTTGTGAATTGTTCTCAGAAATCTCTGGATAATATTAAATGCATCTTTATAGAAAATTGTTTTCCCACATAAACTTCTTATTTTTTTATTTACTATATTCGTTTGATACTATGTTAGTACAATGGAAGTATACTTTTTTTCATTTTTGAACTATAAATACCTGTTGTTAACACCTTTTTCTCTATAAATGGAAACATAGGAATAGAAGAAGGGTGTTTCACAAGCAAAAAATCGGTCTGGGTTCAAAAAGTAAAATAGGTTTATATAAAATAACAAAATAAACACACGCTACCGTACAAGACTTCTTGAATTAATTTAAAAATTCAACCAAATTTAAAATCATACAAAAAATATCATTCGACAACTAAATACCATCACAATACGTATTCAAATGGCGGCGTTATTCAGAACTGCGAATATCAATACACACTTGTAAACTCATATTGTAGATAATAATACGCTATTTGATATTAAACAGAAGGTTCGCTAAGATATTCCACATGTAAATATCGTTCGAGCAACATTCTAATGTACTAGACTCCAAGATTTACGATTTCATTCTAACGGAAACAACTAGTATTAATTAATTAATGGTTAATAATGTTTAACAGGTTAATTTGATCATTTTTTGGCTCGGACTTTTTTTATTAAAAAAATGTAGGAACATATAAAAAATTTAATACTTTCAGTTTAAATAAATTTAAAATTTTCGCACTCTACCTGCTTTTCTAAAACATTTCTATTCTTGAAATCAAATCCAGGAATGTTAAACAATATTGAAAAGAGAAGGGTTGCATTTTCCTGATCCTGTATTTTTGAATAATTTTTTTATGGTTTTCTAAACAGTAAAAACTTTTCTTAATAGTTTAATGTCTATCTAGAAAAGCAGACAACTCTCAAGGAAGATTCAATAATTACTTCAAATGTTTTTAAGAAAGGGTGAATAGTATGAAGAACATAAAATACTGCATTAAAATTGATAGGAAATTCTCACCCAACACTACACACCTCCATCTCACACTTCAAATATCACCTTATTTCATTTAAACTCACCTAGCCTAACCTAACCTTTCCTCACCTCACCTCATGTCACCTGACCTCACCCAACTTAACTGTTATGACACGAGCCGTACCTCAAGATGACATTTCTTTTCTAGCATCCAGAATAGAATATTTAAATATTTGTGGTGAACCAACCTTAACCTTAACCTTCTCAAATCACACCTCACGTCTCACACCACACACCTCACACCTCAAACCACACACCTTACACCTCACACGTCACACCTGACACTTCATACTTTTCAAATACCACCTCACACCTAGCACCTTGCACTTTGCACTTTGCACTTCATACCTCACACCTCTCACCGCACCTTACCTCACGTCACCTCTTCTAACATAATCTAACCCAAATGTTACCTCACCTCACCCAATCTGTTATGACACCAGGTCGTGCCGTACCTCGAGAATACCGTTATCTTTTAGCATCTAGCATAGAAAGCTTATATTTTAATTGTTCGTTGCTATTGTACACACATTCCTTGGTTTTTAACTTTTGAATCCAACAATTACTTCGTATCACTTCCGAGTGACATCCTGGTATGTGACAAAACCTTTAATAGTAATTTTTTTAGTAGTATTTAATAGTAATTTAATAGTAATAAAAAATTAGTAATTTTACTGTGAAATATAGCAAAGCATCTGTTATGCATTACAACTTTATATTTGCTGCTCATCATCCTTTGATATTTTTGTCAATGCGTAAATCGTGATAGTTTACCACTAATAATTTGGTTATTACCACCGTACCTCATAGCCTGTAACTCCTTTGTCAACAGCTTTTACATTAACGCTTGGTCTTTCATGTGAACCTACTTGAGGAAATTTTTTGAAATTATGCTAGACAATCTGTCTAGCAAATCCAAGAAAATGAAGCGGGTTCGTTTTGTCTCTGGCCCATTTGTGTAACTGTCAAGTTTTTTAACCGAGTAATGTACAGAATAAGAGAACAATTGCAAATACACCTTTTTTGCTCTCTCTTGCCTCTTATATTAACACTCATTTTTGTTATCTCATTTATGCTGGCCACACCGATGCATAGGAAACCGATACCGAAATGGAAATTAAATGTCGAAAAGAAAATTGATATTTATGATATGAAAAAATGGTATAGATACAAGAAATCGATATCGAAATAGGAAATCAATATCGAAATAGGAAATTAATATGAAAACAAGAAATGAATATCGAATTGGGAAATTAAAATTGAAATAGGAAACCGATATCAAAAAATAATATCCAAAAAAGAAATTGATATACAAATGGGAAAATGATATCGAAATAACCAATATGAAAAATCAATATAAAAATGGTAATCGATATCGAATAGGGGTGTCGATATCTAAAAGGCAAACCGATATCGAAGAAATAAATTGGTATCTAAATGAGAAAGTTATTTTCATGCAAGAAATCGATATCGAAATAGGAAAAAATATCGAAACAGAAAATTGATATTAAAAGGGAAATCGATATGGATTTAAAAAAATTATATCGAAATGGGTAATTAGTATTAAAGTAAGAAACCGAAATCGAAATGAAAATCAAATTCTAATTGGGAAATTATGTTCGGTGGGTTATGTTCGGTGAATTGGGTTGGGTTGGGTTGGGTTGGTTTAAACTATGTTATTTTATGTTACGTAGGGGTTGTTTAGGTTAGATTGGGTTAGGTTAGGTTAGGTTCGATGAGGATGGTTTACGCGTACTGTAGTGAGGTGAAGTTAGGTTAGATTTGATAGATGGAGTTTGGTCAAATTAGGTGAGGGTAGTTTAGATTAGCTTAAGTCTGATTTTCATAGTTAATTCTATACGTTTAAAACTGTCAAAGGTTGTTCTGTCAGTTTAGGTCAGGTTAGGTAAAGTTAGGTGTGGTTAGGTCAGGTTTGGTCAGGTTAGGTAAGGTTAGGTAAGGTTAGGTCAGTTTTGGTTAAGATAGGTCAGGTTAGGTTCGGTTTGATCAGGTTGGGTCAGTTTAGGTTAGGTTAGGTTATATTATGTTCGGTTAGGTTTCATTAAGTTAGGTTGGTTTGGTTATGTTAGGATAGGTTGGCTTTGGTTAGGTTCGGTTAAGTGAGCTGATGAGAGGTAAGGTGTGTTGAGGTGAGATATAGAGAAGTTTAGTGTGGTGACGTGAGAAGTGGTGGATAGAGGCGAGGTCACGTGGTGAGGTGAATTAAGGTCAGGTTAGGTGTGGTGACGTGAAGTGTGGTGAGTAGAAGTATATGGGATGAATTAAAGTGAGGTGAGAATAAGTGAACTGAGATAAGGTTAGTTTAGGGGAGGAGTAGTTGGGTTAGGTCAGGTCAGTATACTGAAAGTATTAAATTTTGTATATGTTCCTACATTCCTTTAATAAAAAAAAGTCTGAGCCAAAAAATCAAATTAATGTATTAACATTTGATTAATTAATACTAGTTGTTTCCGTTAGAATCAAATCGGATATCTTGAAATCTAGTACATGAGAATGTTGCTCGAACGATATTTACGTGTGGAATATTTTTATTGTTAGTTTACATTGGAAAATGAACTTTTTAAAATCAAATGTAATCCTTCGGAAGGATCGCGGTTAGATGTATTTCAAAATACTAGTTTAGTCATAGTATATAGCCAGCAATTTTACGGAAACGACTAACGCAAGATCAAAGGAAAAGCGACATTTGGTAGCTGAACATATGATTGTGGGAATGTGGAATTTTGTGCTCTAGCCCTTCAATAACAGACGCTCTGATGGACATTAAGACAGACGGACAGCAGACCGAAAAACAGAAGATCGGTCGAGCGGACGGATAGATGAATGGATAGAAGGACATATTGAAAAAGAATCACTTTCCTGGAACTAACCTGACTGAATCACTAACCTGACCTACACTCACCGAACCTGTGCAAACCGTACCGAACCCCCGCAAGCCTGCCCGAACCTGCCCGAGCCTGCCCGAACCTGACCAAACCTGACTGAACCTCACCGAAGTTGACCAAACCTCACCGAACGTGACCGAAGCTGACTAAACCGAACCGAACGTAAATAGGTATTATAAGCTTAAAACAGAATTTTTCAAGCTCAATTATAATATCAGTGTCTCATATGAGTACGATAGCAATGAGTTATACTTATTTATGCGTTCTATGCTGAATGCAAAAAAAGAAGTATATTCTCGAGATTACGGCATGGCCTGGTGTCATAATCGTTAGGTTAGGAGTGGTGGAGTGAGGTGAGATGAAGTGAGGTTGAGTTACTTTTGTCACATTGCAAGTTCAGAAAGTCATATTTTCGATTCAGAATCTTCCCTTTTCTGTGTAAATTAAAAAAGCCTGGATATTCCTTATATGTAATTATTTTTATTTCAATTTCTTTTGAAAACGGTACAAAATACCTGAACTTTTGGTTGAGGCCATTTATTATATTATTTTTGTGTATATAAAGGTATGGACACTTTTTATACCTTGTTTATGCTCTTTTGAGGCTCTAATAATATTCCCATGACTATTCTATATTGTACAGTGTTGCCACAATTAATTTGTCTGCAAAAACTTTTTTGTTGATTTTTATACACAATTACTGAATAATATTTTTTAACTCATGATTAATTTTTCCTGCTCAAAATAAGGGCTTTACGTCTTTTTTATTGACAATTATTTGTCCAGTAATTGTTTCTGTGTTCACCTACACTGTTTATTTACTCTATAAATCACTGTTTGTATTTTATTTGAATTTTGATGATTATTTTAAAATAATTAATTTAAATCCAATTGCTATTAGAAATAATTTATTTTCGTAATCAAAGTACAAGCTTTGCATGTGTTTTCTAGCAAAATACAACTGATCAGTAATCATTTCGTATTTGTTATATACCTCATATTTTGTTTACAACATTGTCTATCTATTTATTTTGTATCAACACTGAATATTTTGATGTCTACTGGTTTGGGACTGTACTTCAGCCAACCACTGATATAGTGCGGGCTAGCGGAAAGATGGCAGTTGGGAAGAGTATTTCGCAAGTTTAGAATAGGTAGGCCGGACCAAAGAATGGACAAAAATCAATACGGGAACCAATCTGTAGCAAAACTAATTCTTATATTATGTATCTCTTTTTACTTTTATGTATACAGAGCACTATACGTAGTGTAGGGAAACACATGTACCTATGCGAAAATTTATTTCCAGATTTCAAAAACAAATAAAAATACACTATATTGACCTCGGAAAAATGTAAAATGAATTTTTTTTACCACACGCAAAAGAAACTATCTTCATCGGTATAAAGCAACTTCTAATAGTACTTGGAGTTGTTGCTGTGAAAGCGAATCTCGTTAGTGAATGATTTTTAAGTTTTCAACCTCTAGAATACGTCGAATAAAAGTTATTTAGCGGTACAGCTGATTCAGTACTTCAGTTTGGATTTGACATAAATACTAGCAGTCCTGGCCACGCGTTGCTGTGGTATTCTTGTTCTTGTTTAATTATTTGGTAGTATTTGAATAATTAAGGACGTGATTGATAAAGAACGATGAAAAGTGCAAATTAAATTTCAACGGATATGAAATATTTAGTTTTTATTGATTTAATGAATGAGTTAGATTATACTATTTTTAAAACTGAATTTATAATTATTTTATAAATTTTTCCCTTATTTAAATTTTAATAATCATTCGTTTTATTTAATTAAGAACTAAGCAATGAACACTATTTTTCGTTAATCTGTCTTTCGTCAAGATAAATAAATAAATTCGATGGGTTTCCAAAACGGGAGCATGCAACATAAAGCTGTCCATGAAAAAACGGGTTCTCCAAGTCTAAGCCGCAAATAGCCGTTGTTTGCACTTGCGACTTATGTATTATCATCGCAAAAGCCAAACGTATCGGAAATTGTAGCCTTTTAAAAGGAATTGTAGATTATGATGGTATCATAGGTATTCGAGGTAACAGGACGAGTTCGTTTTTAAACTTTCCACTCAATATCGTTGCTTCAAGCACGCTTTCGGTAATTCTTCTGATGCCTAATCGTGTACCTTGCATAATTTGGTGGATTTAAATTACGCAATAGAATGACCGGTGAACCAATTTTGAGACGAAGATTGTGTGGCAGCATTCCTGCTAAGTCCAAAGAATTTAAAAATTCAATTGGAAAATTAACGATCCGGTTTTCATCAACAATGGTGTCAATTGACTTAAAAGTCATTAGATCGCCTGGCAATAAATTTTGTATTTGATAGTTAATTTCACCGACATCAACATTTTTTGCCGCTAAAGTTGCACGATTACTTAGTCAATTATGGTCTAAGTGATTATTAAGAATATCTGGAAATATTCTCAATTAGTTCAATTTTTGAATGAACAATAGTGTAGAAGTAGTCTGGCAATTGGGGACATTGTTATTTTGATGTAGCCTGATTGTACCGTTTCCAATATTCAGTAATTGATTAGAAAATACTTGTTCCATCGGATCCTTATGTAAATGTACTTGCATATTTATAGTCGATGGAAGTGTTTAAAAGTTTTTCCATAAAAATGATTGTTTCAAACATGCGTTAATCTCATCAGCATGAGTGAAGAGAGGAATGACAGGTATGTCTACCGCAAATCACCAGATAGTAGTAAAACAGCACCTCCGAAGAGACGATTATTGCCATTTATAACTTGCATAGTTCTGTGAGAAGCTTCTAGAGAATATTTATGACTCATAGTACACTTATCACAGATAATAATTGAACCTTTTTTGTAACACTACAGACATTCCGCTTTTGTTTTTAGTATTACACATTGCGTTTGGTTTACTGTGAATGTCTAATGGCAGCTTGAAAGCTGATTGCGCCGTTCGTCCGGGCATATATTATGATTAAACAAGTACTTTGAAATACATGTAACCGCGATCCTTCCGAAGGATTGTATTTGATTTTAAAAAAGTTCATTTTTCCATTGTAGACTAACAATAAATTCTAATCTTATAAATAGGTTCTTTCTAAATAGGTTCTTAGAAAGACAATACTGATGCCAGAATCAAGAATTTGGCTCTACGAAGGTGTATTTTCATGTTTAAACGATACTGAACGATAGTGAATGTGACTCTCGTTGAGAAACAATTGGGAAAGAGTGAATTGTATGAAGAACATCAAATACTGTATTAACATTTATTGGAAATTCTCACCCAACCCTTCACACCTCCATCTCACACTTCACACATCACCTTACTTCATTTAAACTCACCTAGCCTAATCTAACCTTTCCTCACCTCACCTCACGTCACTAGACTTCACCCAACTTTACCTTGACTTGATCACTTGACCTCACCCAACTCTTTCAACTTTCCCCCCGCCAGTTGCCCTGGCGAGGCGGGAGTTTATTTACTTTTTGGGGTACAACATACGCCGCAGCTCTATGGCTTATGCGGCAAAGAAGGGGGCCTAACTTACTTACTAACTTATTTCTAACTTAACCTATGGATGAAGCCGGCACTTTGGCCGGCAACCTAAGATTAACACAAGTCTTTGTTCTTTTTCATGCTTCATAGTATTAGTTTTCTCGGGTATTTTTTTTCTCATTCACAGGCACATTCACACTAGATCACTTGACACACGCACTTTCATACGACACTATATACATCCTAAACACTATTTACACTATTTACACTATGTGCGCCACGGCGCCGACTTTGCTCCAAGCGTCCGTGGCGGCTAGGCACAATGTGCCCTGGCAATTGTAACGGGCGGAGCCTCACTTGTCCCGCTGGGAGCCTCACGCCGCTGCTCGCAGAGTTCTGCGAGAAGCTGCGGCGGTAGCGCCCGGAACGTGGAGGCCACTTGCTTGGGCCCTCTCGGCGCAAAATACGCCCGGTGGACCTCACAGTTCACTGCCCGGCCGGTTTCGCGCAAGAGCCGCGGAGCTTTCGGGCCCAGCGCCCGCGTGAGCGCCGTGTGTGCCCTCCGGCGGATTTCCTCTGGCAGCTGACGACTCACGCCCAAGGCCCCGTAGGTTGCACTGTTCCTATGGTGGCGGTTAGGAGGAGGAGGAGGGAGATGCGGCCGCGTTGCGGTCCGCACCGCTCGGTTCTCGGCCGCCCAAATCGGGCGTAGGGTCGAGACCGGCGCTGCCGCAAAGGTTTCGCAAGCATAGGTCCATAAACTTCGTATGCAGGCGGCGAAAAGGAGACGCTTCTGCGAGAGAGATAGGTCCGGGGAGCTAAGGAGGGGACGCAAGAGGGAGGTCCTCGCAAGAATTTTGTGGCGAAGGTCCTTGGCGTGCTCGTGCCAATAGAGGCCACGATCTAGAGTCACGCCAAGGTACCTCGCGCATGGGGACCAAGGAAGATGCGCGCCCGCAAGCAACACCGTTTCCTCGGGGTCTGCCCTCTGACGGGTGAAGTTAACGGCCACGCATTTTTCAAGGTTTAGGGTCAGGCGTTTCTGGCGTAGCCAGGTGGGAAAGGCGGCGAGGCATTCGTTCAGATATCTCACTGCTTGCCTGCTGTTCGCCGATTTCGCGTAATACGCAAAGTCGTCCGCGAACATCAGGAGCCCGCAACGCTGAATTCCCGTTCTCCTTTCTGCTAGCAGAGGCGCATCATTGATGTACAAGCCGAAGAGGGTGGGGGAGAGAACGCTCCCCTGTGGAACTCCCGCCTCGGCGCGTCTTAGGGACGATTGTACGCCGTTAACTCGCACTCTGAACGTTCTCTCTGTGAGAAAACTACCGATCAGTCTGGTGTAGCAGTCGCTTATCCCTGACTCGATGAGACATAAGAGTGCCCCCTCATGCCACACCGTGTCGAAGGCCGACCGCATGTCCAGGAAGACGGTAGGCAGATTCTGCCGCCTCTCGAGAGAGAGGCCGATGTCGGTGCAGAGGCGCGTCAGCTGCTGCGCGGAGCTATGACCCGTTCTGAACCCGAATTGTTCGTCTCGGAGGAGACCTAGACGCCGTATTTCCTGCTGCAAGCGCACCAGTATGAGGCGTTCTAGAGTCTTTCCTAGGAGCGAGAGTAGACTAATGGGCCTATAACTACTCGGCAGGAAGAGACTCTTACCGTACTTGGGTATTAAGCAGATGTTAGCTGTTTTCCACGGGCGCGGGATATATCCTTGTGCTAGGCAGGCATTGAAAAGTGCCAGGAGAAATTCAACCCCTTTGTCACCAACGGATCTCAAGTGGGCGACGGTGATGCCGTTAGGGCCGCAAGATTTTTTTGGGTTGAGGTGGCGGAGCACTCCGCGGAGTTCTCCGTCAGTCACGCGACGGGCTGATGTATTCGGTGTGACTGCTAGGAGGCACCGTAGTCGCTCCGCAGTCACGTGGGCATCGCTGGCTCCGGCGTCGTTGGGTCGGAACTGCCGCTCGAGCGAGTCAGCAAAGACTTCGCTTTTTGCAGCGTCGTCCCACACATACACCGGTGCCGGAGGAGGTTGGCCGGGGAGCCTTGGGGTGTCCGCGTTGGTTTGAATGGGGTGATTTACTCCTGGTTGCCGCCCCAGCGCTTTGGATAAGCCCCATAGGCGTTTATCGTGGAGATTGCACTCTTCTATTGTACTTTTCCACCGAGCGTTTCCCTCGTCTCTCAGAGACGCACGGAATTCTCGGCTCAGCGCTCTCGCCCGCTCCCCGTCTGCGGGATCACCAAATCGGCGATGAAGCTTTACTGCTCTGCGGAGCGCTTGCAGTGTCCGTCTTTGCTCCTCTGTGAGCTCGGGACGAGAATCCGGCACGCGCGTCACTTTCGTGACCTTTTTGTAAACGGACATAACCGTGTCAGTGAACAAGTTCACCGCGGATTCTATATCCATGTTTGTCACCAGCGGTCTCTGCTCGATCAAATCGCTCACTTGAGCTTGATAACCGACCCAGTCCGTGTCGCGCGTTGTTCGCATTCTTTGCTGGCGTACTGCGACAAGAGATGCCACCACACATATTACCGGATTGTGATCGGAGTCCAGTTCGGGTAGTGACGACGGTACATCGCCGTCAACCCCTTTCGCGATAGCAAAATCGATAATACCCGGTCGCTTGCGCGTTCCGCGCTGGGCTGTCGGGAAATATGTGGGACTTTTCGGTGCGCATACACATACGCCCCGTCTCGTCGCTGCTAGAGTGGCTAGATTGGTGCCGTTCCTGTTGGAACCTAAGCATCCCCATGACCGGTGTCTTGCATTGAAATCACCAAGTAGCAGAACCTTGGTGTCTAGCGCTAGAATTGCATCAATCTCAGAGGCGTTGAGAATTTGATCTGGGCAGTAGACAGACACGACAAGGAGTCGTTTCTTTCCCACCCAGATGTGCGCTCCAACAGCTTCGAGTGATGTCAGCATTAGAGTCGAGAGGTTTGCCTGGAGCTGAGGGATGTCGCGGCGAATGCTCAATGCGACTCCACCTCCCAATCTGCCTTCGCGGTCTCTCCGGTATGTTGCGAATCCTTGAATTCGGAAGTCGTTCCGGGCGTTGAACCACGTCTCTTGTATCGCCATTATATCGAGATCATGCTTTCGAATGAACTCGCCTATTTGCTGGGCTTTATGCAGTGCGCTCCGCGCATTCCAGGTGCATGCACGCAGCGGCTGCATGCAGGTAGATTCTGGGCGTCTCCTAGTGGTTTGCGCCATCTTCAGGGAGAAGAGCTGCCAGTTGTGCAAGCATTGCCAGAAACTGGCTTCTGGAGAACGCTGCAGGGGCGGCCGCGGGTGGAGCGCTGGTCCGCGACTCCACCGCACCGGTTGCATCCCGCGACACGGGGACCTGAGCGGTGTTTGCCTCTGCTAGGTTTTGTACCACCGCTGACCAGGCTGTCCCGTTACTTTCCTGCCGGGCTGCACCGCCCCGATTTCGGACATTGATGCTGTGATCTGGCCGCCCGGCATTCTCCCCGTCGTCTGAGGGGCGACTGGGAAGACTAAAGTAGCTGCAGCCGGAGTACGACGCTACATGGTGTCCGCCACAGTTGCAGCATTCAGGTGGGAGGTTGAAGTTACCCCGTTTTGGGCAGTGTGTCGTGCCCATGTACTCCGGCTTGTTCTGCTCCGTAGGGTGGCCATTTCCCTTGCAGAGCTTGCAGCGGTAGTCATAGGCGCAATTGGCCGAGTGGTGACCCCATCTGCAGCAGCGAGCGCAAAAGAGGTGTCGTGCCCTCTTTTCGCGCTCAACAGTCACGTCGAAGCTATCCAGCTGACGGACCGAATATATTTTTCGCGAGGCAGGAGTGTCGCGTAGGGTGACCATGAATGTCCCCGTGAGCAGTTTACTGCGCTGCCATTCATTTACGGGAGGCTCACCTTCACCCGCGGGTCCGGCGACCGCAGATTCTTTTAGACGCCAGTGTTGCCTGACGCCCAGGGGGTCGTAGCCGAGCTCTCTCAGCTCTTGCGCCACTTCTCCCTCGGTGAACCCTCTCGGGAGTCCCATGATTGCCACCCGGAGGGTCTTTTCATGCCCTTCACGCGGTGGCGGATGTGAGAAGAGAAATATCTTATGCAATTTAGCATATTTCTCCGCCTCTAAGTAGGCTACCTTGTCGGTAGTTTGGATTGCGTAGACAATACGCTTCCCCCGCGTTTTGGCTCGGCCAATTGTGGCCTTTTTGCCTGTTGCGACGCCCAGCGCACGACCGTGGGCGAGCACAGCATCGGGGGAGATCCTGAGCCTTATATAGTATGGCTTTTTCGGCGGCCGTGAGGCGGCCGCCGCTTGGGGCTCCCGTGTTTCGAGCGGGGCGTGCCCGGACGCCTCCGTCGGAGAATTAGCGTTGCGGAGCCGGCCGCGCTGGTTGACAGGGACGGTTTGCCAGCCGCCATCTGTGCCCTCGCCGTCGTGAGTTTGGAAGGGATGGGACTGGGCGGTGGAGTCGTTACCTGCCAGGGATTCCCGTCGGGCGCCAGGGGTGGTTCCGCTCTGGGTGGTTTCTTTCAATATGAATTGTTTTTGAAAATCTTAAGAAAGTATATACTTACATCAACAACATTTTTAAAATCTTATTTTTTTCTTATTCCGAGGGATGCGATTTGTCGATTGACTCAATCACACGGTATTTATTTCGTGTTATAATTTGCACAATCTCGGCTGTCTCCTTTCTTTGGTAATGGAATAATTATAGTGCGTTGCAAAAATGTTGTTCACTGTTTTCGTTTCCAGATCACATAATATAATTGTATTTGTTTCGCCAAGATTTCTTCCCCTGTATCTTTGAATAATTCGATTTGAATATTATCTACAGACGAAGACTTCAAAGGCTACCTTTTTCAGTGGTGTTGTCGCCCAATGCATTTCTTCTCTCTGGTCCTTTTTCGTAACCATCTATATTTATCCACTACTCTATTTGAAATATCTTCTCTTATAACTTTTTCGTGTATTCTTCCCATCTTTTCGTGATCTCTTCTTTTGATGAATTTATTTTGTCGTTCTCGATCTTAACATTCGCCATTGTTGGTTTACACTTCGTGGTCATACTTCGGATGACCTGGAAAATTTCTTAAGATCTCCATTTGTTGTTATGTTTTTCCACTTCTTCGCTTTTTTCTTGAATAAACTTTTCTTTATCTGTAATATTAATAATAATAATAATAATAATAATAATAATAATAATAATAATAATAATAATAATAAAAATAGGCACGCGTTTGGAGTAAAAACCAAAGTATTTATACTATAGTATTGAATATATTGTATTATATAATCCAAATCTTCACTTCGAGTCTGAGTTTCCAAGATTTTGTAAAACTTCTTTACATTTCACGGAGATAATCTTGAATTTTCCCTGCGGGTCTGATTCAGTTTGTCCTTTGTGAAAACTATTGAGCAGATTGTTGCTCCGAATGCATGGGACGGTCGTTCTTTCATCGCCACCTGCCGCAAAGGACTAGGGCACACATCTCAATTTTCTCTGTTTTAATTATTGAATTGAAAATCGAACGGGATTTCCAAGTCCGATATGGCATTGGGACAGTGGTTCTCAACGTGGAGAATGCTCACACCAAAATCACCTATCGGCTCGCTTACTCGGTGCCCTTCTCCGCCACTTCCTGATCCACGTCCACTTGTCTACTGCGTATGTTCATTCACCAGCGACACACACCCATTCTTGACTTGATTGTGAGGCTAAGAAATGCGCTCGGTGTTCTTAGAAGCGGCTCCCCCCGCCTAATCTGCAACTACTAGCTGTCCCAAATATAATACGCCAAGTATCCACAGACAAAAATTAAAACATCATACGAGAATAAGGAAAACAAATAAGCAATACGTGAATGCCATCAATGTGGAATTTTTTTATCTTCACAATAAGGTCTTTTCTTACCGGGAGTACACAAGGGTGCCCTGCCGGCTTCAAATCCTACTTTTTTAATTGATGTCAGAGTTCGAACAGATACATCACTTTAGTTTACTACCCGAAAATTGCTGTTATGGAGCGTGTGTTGAAGAGCGCCCGAATTCCCTGCCATTTCGACGAAGTAACGGAAATAATATCTAAACACCGTTTTCATGCACTTCTCATAAGCGAAACCTGGTTGAAGTATTCTCTCAATTCCGCGCTAGTAGCAATATCAGGGTATCGCCTAATAAGAGCCGATCGAAAGGCCAGCGTCGCCGCACACGGTGGAGGCGTCGGTATATACATTCGCGAAGATCTTAGGCATAAACTTTTACTATCTTCAACAAATACGGATTGCCTGCGTAGCGAATATCTTTTTATCGAAGTTGGACTTTTCGGGGAAAAATGTCTCTTGGCTGTAATATATTTACCTCCTAAGACAGGCAGCATAGATATGCTGGACGAAACCATAGCATCTGCGATAAATTCCTATGAGCACGTTATTGTAATGGGTGACTTAAATCATAACTTATTAAAACATTCTCCCGCTGCAGAGCTTTTTACGCGGTTTTTCCACAGCATGTGCCTCGAAATTTTACCTCTAGCACCAACACACCACTCAAAGAACTCAGAAACTTGGATCGATCAGATTATAGTGTCTAATGTAAACAAAGTCCGAAAACACGGACAATTTCCAGTTCCTGGGATTTCAAAACACGACCTAATTTACCTTGTTTACAACCTGAAGTGCCCTAAATACTCACCTCACATAATCAAATACCGCGATTTTTCAAAATTTGATAAGCAAGCATTTATTATAGATGGATTGGCACTTCCATGGCGCCTTGTACAAGAAGAAGAATTATTGGATGATAAAGTAAATATTTTCACTAACTTAATAACACAGCTCTACGACCGGCATGCGCCTTTAAAAATTTCGCGTGTAACTCGTCCTCCTGCACTGCTGAAATTCGAAATTTAATGAAAGATCGTGATGCAGCGTATGCAATTTTCCGGAAAACTAAATGCGAACTACTTAAAAACAGTACAAAATGCTCAGAAATTTAGTTACGCAGAAATGCCGCAACGCTAAAATAAAATATTACCACACCATCTTCGGCAGAAACAGCGACTCGAGAACGATCTGGAAAAATTTGAAAAATCTAGGAATAGGCAAAGGTCCTCCCCAAATTGAAGCGAATGTACCCTTAGAATCACTAAATCACAGTTTCATAAACAGTGTTCCTTCATTTGACAGTAACTTGAAAAAGCAATCTCTTTTGTTTCTCCAAAACGCAGAAATAAAATCCAACGATAAATTTTTCCTTTCGTCCGTTGAACATCACGACATAATCAAAATCGTTCAAAGTCTCAAATCAAATGCTTCAGGTTCCGATGGTATAAATGCCAAGCTGCTAAAAAATAGCTTAGATGTGACGTACTCAATTATCACCAAAATCGTAAATTTCTCACTAATGAGCGGGCAATATCCCTTATCCTGGAAGACTGCGCTCGTGCATCCTATTCCCAAAACAACATCAACCAAAAACCCTATTGAATACAGCCCAATTAGCATCCTCCCAACTATCTCTAAAGTACTCGAAAAAGTCGTCCGGAAGCAAACTGAACAGTATCTTCGAACAAAATCACTTTTAAACGATCAGCAATCAGGTTTCCGTTCCGGCAGAAATACTAGAACCGCACTACTAAACGTCATTGAAGACGCGAGAACAGCAATAGATTACAGTAATATAACTATTTTGGTTCTTCTGGATTTCAGCAAAGCATTCGATTCAGTAGATCACGACATCCTGCTCGCCAAACTAATGATCATGGGATTTGCACAGCCCACGTGTAAATGGTTTCTTAATTATTTAACTTCCAGAACCCAAAGAGTGGTGTCCGGTAGCCGTAGCTCAAGGGACTTGAAGCTTAACCGCGGAGTTGCTCAAGGCACTGTGTTAGGGCCACTGGCCTTCTTAATCTAGGTAAATGACGTGGGAAATGCACTTAAATATTGCAGTCATCAAATGTATGCGGATGATCTCCAGATATATCTAAGTGGTCACCCGTCTCACCTCGTTTCACTCGTACAAAAAATTAATGAAGATTTGATAGCGATAAACAACTGGGCAGCGTCTTTAGGCTTACAATTAAACCCAAACAAATCACAGTGCATGGTTATCAGCTCGAAATGCACTATGAATTATGCACTATGCTCTTCTTCTCCTTTGCCTAATATTTATATAAATGACACCATTTTATCTTGGTGTTCTGAAGTCAAGAACCTAGGTGTAGTTATCGACAACACTCTCAGCTGGAACTCGCATGTAGATTCAACCTGCCGTAAAGTTTTTGCTTCAATGCACTCACTGAAACGCCTGCGAGCACTTTTACCAGGTAGCACACGTGAGACTCTCATCAAATCACTTATCATACCACATTTCGACTATTGCGACTTTCTTCTGACCAACATGACATTCAAATTACAACGTAAACTTCAAGTAGCCCAGAACGCATGCGTACGTTTTATTTTTGATCTAAGAAAATACGACCATGTATCCGAATTTTTTGACAGAATTCGTATGCTTACTTTAGACAAATAACGGTTACTCCACTCTCTATTTCTTCTTTATAAAGTTTTAACCAGTTCTCATGCAACACGCCTCATAAGTAACTTCAATCCTCTGAAACTAAATCGAGCTCGTGAATCAGCCCTGCATTGTGTACCACGTCACAACACGACTTCATTCAGTAAATAATTCACCATTACAGCTATCCGAGCCTGGAATAAATTACCAGCGAGACTAAAACATTTAAATACTTTCGGCAAATTCAAAGCTGAATTAACCACATGGGTAAGGAATAACGACATATAGAACGGCGTTATCGTCTTCTTCAATCTCCAGACTTCTCCCACTTCCAAGCGCCCGGTCACCGCCCCCGTTAAAATCCCCTATTTCCCCCTCTTTATTCTCAATATTTTACCCCATACCTCATTGCTCTATCCTCATCTTCCATTCCCTCTCACACCTAAATTATGAGCATTATTATTTTTCTGTGTACCCTAATGAAATTGTTAATTAAATATACAAAAGTATTAGTGACGTTCCAGATCAAATATACTTGTAGCTATCTTTGTACCATCATCAGGATATTCACTACAATATATTGGCATAAACAAAATTGATGTTAAGATACCCGCACTCTTTGTATTGTTCCTTAATACTGCCAGTATTGTGTTTAAAATTACTGTTGTTATTAGCTTATAGTGTATTGTGCTTCTCTGGTGTAAAACTTATTGTATATTTATGTAAAGTGCTATTGTAAACTAAACGTAGCTTTCTGTAACGTTCCTCAAATAACTTCACTTTTTTCGCCTACTTCTTCTTCGTCCTTTTCTTCGCTCTTTATTTCTTCCCTCTCCCTCACAAACTTTATCATTTATACCTTTTGACCCCTTCCCCTGTACGTCTTTTCTTTTCTCTTTCACGAAACTTCCCTTTCACTACTCAGTATAACATACTCAGTTCTATTAATGTTCGGCCCTAAGCCGCCATCCTGATTGAGGTTTTTCTGGGTTTACTCAATCTCTTAAGGCGTATGCCGGGATGGTCCCTAGATTTGTTCTCCCAGACGTAAATGTACAGCTTGTCCTCCCCTCTTAAAATGTTACTACTCTAAATGTATGTAAATTCAGTGGTTAGGCGGAAGAGCAGGCCCTATGGCCTGAGCCTCGCCATTAATAAAGACATTATTATTATTATTATTATTATTATTATTATTATTATTATTATTATTATTATTATTATTATTGTTGTTGTTATTATTATTATTATTTTCTTCGTAACATTTCTTAATAACGAGACGTATAATTTTCCTAACTTAACTGTATATTGTTTGGCTTTAACAACGAACAGAAGCGTTCCACCAAAGTCACATACCAAATTAAAATGAATACTCTATACACTTGTGTTACGAAAAAGAAACAAACATGTCACTCATTGAATTCATGTCATCTCAGAACAAGAAACAATCTATATTAGATGAAGTGATATTGAAACTCATACAATGTTGTCAAAGCTGATATACTATTTCCTCGACTGCTCGCGTAGGCGACAAATTGCAGAACACGTCAATATGCCGAATACTTACACTGTAGGTCTTCGGTGAATTCTTTAGTTCAACCTCCTATCAACGGCAGATGACACTAATATTTAAATATGTGTTTTATTAAAGTTTCAGATATATATTTATTTGTGCAAAGTAATTAAATTTCCCTCACTATTCAAGAAATATTATTGTCAAATTGCCGCCTTGCGAAAGATAAGGCGTCAAAACTCGTTACACTAGTATAAACACTTTTCAGGTTATCAACGTCATAAGTAATTTTTTGACACCGCAAAGTGTGAAAGTGGCTTTTAGATTGTACTATTGTAAGATTGTACTATAGGTACTAAAAACTTCGATTTATAGAGGACTATACTGCATTGTAATTCAAGTACAAAATAGCCACTGAATTGAGTGTTTGTAAACATTTCTTTCAATAATATTTTAGATCCTCCAATAATCACTGCGAAAACAGAATACCAACGTTGCTTCTGCGTCAGAATCGCTTACAACACCACCAACAAAAACATCTCTGCCGTCATCTCGAAAGGTTAAGATAGGATAGGTAGGCTTAGGTTAAGTTCGATTAAGTGATCTGAGGAAAGGTAAGGTGAGTTGAGGTGAGATATGGTGAAGTTTATTGTGGTGATGTGAAAAGTGGCAGAGAGAGGTGAGGTGACGTGAGATTAGGTGGCATGGGGTTAAGTAATATGAATTAGGTGAGATGAGGGAAAGCGTGGTGTGGTGAAATAAGGTAAGGTTAGGTGAGGTGGCGTGAAGTGTGGTAAGTAGAGGTCGATGGGATGAAGTAAAGTCAGGTGAGGTGAGGTTAGGTGAGCTTAGATAAGGTATTAGGGGAGGTGATGTTATGCTAGATCAGCTCAAATCATAGTAATTTCGGTTCCGTTACTTTATGATATGTTATGATAAGTTAGGTTATGTAAGGTTAAGGTTGATTCACCACAAATATTTAAACATTCGATTCTGGAAGCTAGAAAAGAATTATAATGTTGAGGTACGGCTCGTGTCAGAACAGGTTGGGTGAGGTCAGGTGACGTGAGGTGAGATGAGGATGTGTTAGATTAGGGTATGTCAGTTTAGGTGAAGTAATGTGTGAAGTGTGAGATGGAGGTGTGAATTGTTGGGTGAGAATTTCCAATAAATGTTAATGCATTATTTGATGTTATTCATACATTTCACCCTTCCATAAAAACATTTAAAGTAATTATTCAATCTTCCTTGAGAGTTGTCTATTAGGAAAAGTGTTTACTGTTGAGAAAACCTTAAAGAGATTTTTATTCAAAAATACAGGATTGCGAAAATACAACCCTTCTGTTTGCAATATTGTTTAACATTCCTTGATTTGTTTTGTTGAGTAGAGGTGCTTTAGAAAGGCAGGTACTGTGCGAAAATTTTAAATTTATTTTATACTAAAAGTATTGCATTTTTGATATGTTCCTACATTCCTATAATAAAAAAAGCAAGTTCAAGCCAAAAATAATCAATCTAATGAATTAACCTTTGATTAATTAATAATTGTTATTACCGTTTATATCAAATCGGATATTGTGGACTCTAGTACATGAGAATGTTGATCGAACTATATTGACGTGAGGAAAATCTTAGCCAATAGTATCAAATATCAAATAGCGTATTATTACCTGCAATATAAGTTTACAGGTGGGTACAGGTTTACAATATTGAGATGTTGAATGACATTTTTTCTATAATTATAATTTGGTTGAATTTTTAAATTAATTCATGAAGTCCGGTACGGTAGCGTGTGTTTATTTTGTTATTTTATATAAACCTATTTTGCTTTTTAACCCCAGACAGATTTATGGCTTGTGAAACACCCGTCTTCTATTCCTATGTTTCCATTTATAGAGAAGAAGGTGTTAACAAAAGGTATTTACAGTTCAAATTGAAAATGAGTATACTTCCGTTGTACTAACATAGTATCAAACGTATATAATAAATAAAAAAAAGCAGTTAATGTGGGAAAACAATTTTCAATAAAGATTTATTTAATGTTATCCATTGATTTCTGAGAACAATTCACAACGCTTCCTGAAAAAGATTTCAGGTATATTTAATATACTTAAACAGTTAGCTTTTCCCTTTTTGTATTAGTAATAAAAATATTTTAAAAATGCATTTACTCTTCAGAAATCTACATTTTTGAACACGGTACCTAAATGTTTCATAAAATCATAGATAACCGAAATACCGGTACAGGTTAAAGACATATAAAACCCAAGAAGATACTTCTTCACTCTTCACTGTACATCCACATCCCTCTACTATTAAGTAAAGAGAACTTCTAGACCTATTTTATATTTACTGTTTTCTGCCATACACAGGTCGGTTTCACTACACCTAAGTGGTCAGTCTTCCCCAGGTATTCTCTTTGAAGTATCATTTGCAAAGAAAAGAAGAAAATAAATACGGGTAGAAATGTAGAGAGTTTAAGAGAAGAAATTTTAAAATTTTTGAAAATGCCCAGAGTAATTTTCCAAAAAAAAGAAATTATATAATTATAAAAATTATTACATATCTATTACCAAATGCGAAAAAGTATTGCATTTACCAGAATGGCACTCAGATGTGATACGATGTAATTGTTGCATTCAATTGTTCAGTACCAAGGAATACTTGTACGATAGCAACGACCCACAAACATTTAAGCATTCTATGTTGGATGCTAGAAGAGAAGTGTATTCTCGAGGTACGGCACGGCCTGGTGTCATATCCGTTGGGTTAGAAGTGGTGAGGGGAGGAACAGTGTTCAGTGGTGCTATCTCGGAGCTGATCTTTGCTTCTCCACTACTTTACAACGGCGATGCTAGTTTCTTTTCCTACTTGTCGCAACTTCGACAGTTTAATTTTAGTTCAAATAAATTCTTAAAACGAATCACATAGTGTAGTGTTTTTCTAAACCTTCTAGCAATCCCATAACAATCAAAGATACTACAAGATACTATAATTACGCTAATGTAACACGTAATTATGCTCGAAAAATGCCATCATTTTTAAATAATGATTCTGACAATATTGGTGATAAATTGGCTATCTGCTACCAACTTTATGGAAATGAAAAATCTATATCTCCAATTTTGGAGTTGTAGGAAACAGCCGGAAATATTTATTTTTTTTGATATTTTCTAACGTTTTCGGTCGGTCAGTTTCAGTCATGTTCGATCAAGCTCGGTAGGTAGCGTCAGGTTTGGTGATGTTCGGTCTGCTTCATTCAGTATCGGTCAAGTTCGGTCAGGTTCGGTCAGGTTCGGGCAGGCTCGGACAGCTTGGGTCCGGTTCGCACATTTTCGATGAATTTAGGTCAGGTTAGGTCAGATTAGGTCAAGTTATGTCAGGTTAGGTCAGGTCAGGTCAGGTTAGGTTAGGTTTGTCAGGTTGGGTCAGCTTACGTTAGGATAGGTTAAGTTATATCAGGTTAGGTTAGGTTTGATTAAGTTACGTTGGTTAGGTTAGGTTAGGTTAGGTTAGGTTTGGTTAGGTAGGCTTAGGTTAGGTTCGGTTAAGTGAGCTGAGGAGAGGTAAAGAGTGGTGAGGTGAGATATGGTGAGGTTTAGTGTGGTGATGTGAGAAGAGGTGGAGAGAGGTGAGGTGACGTGGGGTTAAGGGCTATTATATTAGGTGATATGATGGAAAGCGTGGTGTGGTGAAATAAGGTAAGGTTAGGTGTGATGACGTTAAGTGTGGTGAGTAGAGGTAGGAGGGATGAAGTATAGTGAGGTGAGGTGAGGTTAGGTTAGGTCTGGTCAGAGCAGAGTAGGTTAGGTTAGGTTACTTAATGTTAGGTTATGTTAAGTTAGGTTATGTAAGGTTAAGGTTGGTATACCACAAATATTTAAACATTCTATTCTGGATGCTAGAAAAGAATCCAGACAGATCCAAACAACCTATCAACATAACAATTCCCTAGCCTTTCCAGAACCTCCAAACAAAAGATCCATGAGAATCCATCGTCCTCATACGCCAACGTCGTATCATCGCAAGAACAACCAACATCATCATCATCAACATGACCGAAATCAAGGACCTCATAAACACGCTAAAATCATTTAACATCCCTTAAGTCATCTCGACAATCAAAGACGTAATCAACATCATTAAAGAAACAAGCGACACCATGACAAAAAGTATGACCATTCTTACGAAAGTTTGCAAACAATGACGCTCTAAACAATGACGATCTTCTAAACAATGACGCTCAGACTGAAACTCACTAACATCACCACCTGGAACTGCAACGGAGAACTCTCCCGGAAGCTAACGGACATTAAACAATACTTAAACATCTACACCATCGGAATAGTACTAATACAAGAGACGAAACTTACTGCTTCCCAATCCTTCTCCATTCCTAATTTTCTTATTTACCAAACCGACAGATCCATTCTGGGAGGAGGTAGGCCATATTCATAAGATAAATCATACCCCATTCCATGTTACCACCCACTCCCACCTCCCATATCAAAAACACGCGCCTCGAACTCGCAACCCCTCACGGCTCCATCACAATTCTTCCTCCTGCAGTGAGCAATCCCTGGTGCGTCATTTCCTACAGACTACGTAAATGAATAAAGGGTAATGATGATATTGGATAACTCCTAGATGTTTGCTTGCATTTGGAGCGTGTTTCCTTTCCATCCTTTCTTTGTTTTATAAAAAGTGGATTTTCTAGATAAAGTTATCTGTAGAAATTGCAGTATGCAAAACCAGTTGGGCGTGACTCTTTCGTGACGTATCAGCCACAATGATATAAATAATATGGACCTTTCAAACGAGTTTAAAAACGAAGGAAATCTTTTTTTGTGAGTATGATCCTAAGATATGCTTTACGCTAACGCTTACGCTAAGTAATGTAATCTACACAACTTTCCAGAGGAGATAGAAAAATGAAGTTTCTTTAATATGAATTGTTTTTTAAAATCTTAAGAATGTATATTCTTACATCAACAACATTTTTAAATTATTATTTTTTCCTTATTCCGAGGGATGAGTTTTGTAGATTGACTCAAACACACGGTATTCATTTCATGTAGTTATTTGCACAATCTCGGCTGTCTCCTTTCTTTGGTAATGGAATAATTACAGTGCGTAATTAAAGTGAAGTAGTAATTACAGTGAATAATTACAGTGCGCAAAAATTTCTGATTCGAATATTACAGCGCTATTCCAGATGAACTCGCCCACTCTTTTGATTGGGGATCTTAATGCTAAAACCACTATATGGGGATGTAGAAATACCAACACTGCAGGGCACCAACTCAGCAAAATAATTACGGACCTCAAACTTCAGTTAATTATCCCAGCAGAACTCACTCACTACCCCACAGATCACAATAAACACCCAGATAAATTAGATATTGCAATTTATAACACTCAAACTACCATTCACTCAGCTCCCTTGTTTGAACTAGACTCAGATCACCGGCTAATCATCATTTCATCTCAACAAATCACGCCCCCTCACACCCCAACACTCACACTTAACACACAAAACATCCACTGGAAAAACATTTAAGAACATAATTCAAAAACAATCCCATTTTAAAGTATTAAAAACTCCCGTAGAAATAGAACAAGCTATAGCCCTCTTAAACAATATTATAATTAACAAATCAACATTCTTAATAATAATGCTCATCCCCCCACCACCACTAAACATTTCAATAAAAAACTTCAGAAAAACATTCTCACAATTATTAACACTAGAAAAAACACAATAAAACTCTGGTGCATCATGAGAAATCCACAGCTTAAGAAAGAGTTAAATTTACTGTCCAACATCGTAAAAAACCACTAAGGGAACATAAACAAACAACTTACAATAACTTTATCCAGTCCCTCAGCACAAATAACAACACGTTGTGGCAATTCACTAAAAATATCTTGAAAAAGAAAGCAATAATACCCCCACTAACAACTGCAACGGGCAAGAAATTCGCTTCTTATGAGAAGGTTGAAGCATTAGCCGATCACTTTGCTAAATCATTCACTCCCAATGCCACCCCAACTCACCCACTGCATTCAAACATACTCGAAATAGCATCAGCCTCCAACTATAACGTACCACACAAAATCAACTACATATCCCCAAATGATGTCATTAATATAATTAAGAATTTGCCATTAAAAAAGCCCCTGGACACGAAAAAATAGGTAACAAAATCTTAAAAAACTTACCTAATCCCACAATACCATATATCACCAATATTTACAATTCAATTATTAGAACTGGCTACTTCCCCGTTATTTGGAAAAATTCAAATGTAATACCCATCCCCAAGCTTTCAAAAATCTCTCCAGCACTGACAACTACAGACCCATTAGTCTTCTTCTCACTTTATCAAAAATCCTAAAAACATTTATCATTAAAAGACTAAATTCCCATCTGAATAAAACTCAAACAATCCCAATGCACCAATTTGGCTTCACTAATAAAGTTTCAACTTCTCATCAATTATTAAGAATCACGGAGCACATACACACGGCATTTTTAAGAAAAACAACACCATACAATATTTACCTTTTTAGACATTTCGAAAGCTGACAAGTGTGGTATCCTGGATAAATATTCAAGCTTACAGAAATAGGTACCCCTAACTATTTAATTAATATAATTAATAGCTTTCTCCAAGATATATCATTTTCAGTCACAGTCAATAATCACACATCCAATCACCGCAGAATTACAGCTGGATTACCTCAAGGCTCACCACTGTCCCTCACGCTTTTCAACATATACACAGCCGACATTCCCATAACATCACATACGCACATCGCCCAATTCGCCGATGACACCGCAATTTTCAACTTATCTAATTTGTAAAAAAATTCAAACACATCTAAATAAAATTGATGAATGGTCTGTCAAATGGAAAATCAAACTAAATTCTACAAAATCATTCTAAAATATTCTCGCGCCAAAATATTCTCATTAAGAGCATTTTCAACCCCAACTCCACTCCGAATAAACAATAACCCAATTCCATAGACCTCACTCAATGAATCTGTCAAATAACTAGCGCTGAATCTTGATACCAGACTAAATTGGAAAAATCACATAACACTAAAAGCACAGCAAGCCAAAATAAAACTAATCCAACCGAAGCCACTCTTACATCGCAATAGTAAGCTTTAAACAATGCCATCACCATCTATAAATTAATAAGACCCCTAATTCTTTATACATGCCCTATCTGGATAAATGCTTCCAAAACTAATATCAATAAATTACAGATCATCCAAAATAATTTCCTCAGACTTACCACTCATGCACCCTGGTTCATCTCAAACATTCAGCTGCATAAAGAGTTCAATTTACCTCCTATACTTTACCATATTGCGCTCTTATCTAACAATTTCTTCTCCAAAATAAACACAATAACGCAAGCCACCCATTACGACCTAGCCACAACCTACCTGCTCTCAACAAGAATAAAAAATAGATATCCCTTAGATTCATTCCTCAGCATAATTTCAGAACTCAATTAAACACATAGGTGGTCTGTGAGTTTCCCATTCATGTGTAGTTAGATTTAGTTGTAAGATTTGCATTTAAGTGAAATATAAGTCATAAAATATATATTATGTAGAATAAATAATACTGAACTATATACATTCGTTCACTAATAAATATATATTTGAAAAAAAATCGACTCTTCGGAGGTGCTGTTTTACTACTATCTGGTGATTTGCGGCAGACATACCTGTCATTCCTCGCTCCACTTATGCTGATGAGATTAACGCATGTTTGAACAATCATTTTTATGGACAAACGTTTAAAAACTTCCATTGACTATGAATATGCGAGTACATTTACATAATGATCCGATTGAACAAGTATTTTCAAATCAATTACTGAGTATTGGAAACAGTACAATCAGACTACATCAAAATAAGCAATATATCCAATTGCCAGACAAATTCTGCACTATTGTTCATTAAAAAAACATTTCATTCCGTACATCTTTTCCTAAGATATGCATACGTATTGTGATCGTATTGAGTAGTCGAATGAAATTGTTTCTATAATTTTAAATTTGGTTGACTTTTTAAATTAGTTCATGAAGTATTGTTGGGTAGCGTGTGTTGATTTTGTTATTTTATATAAGCCGATTTTACTTTAGTTTGTTAAATAAATTGGTTCATTGTCATTAGCGTTAGGTCGACCATAACTCCGTTCACTCCAGGGCGATTTCAGGCTTGAAACCCCAGTCCCCTATTCCTACTACTCCATTTATAGAAAAAAAGGTGTTACAAAACGTATTTATTTAAAAAAAATTAAACTTCTGTAGTACTATTGTAATATCAAGCGAATATAATAAATATAAAAACTCAGGCAATTGATGTGGGAAAAAACGTTCAATAAAATTTTAATTACTATTATCGAGAGATTTCTGTGAGTAATTCATAACACTCCCTTAAAAACGTGCAGGTATATTTAGTATAATTTAGCAGCTAGCTTTTCCCTTTTTTAAATAGTAATAAAAATATAAAAAAGGCCTTTACTGTTTAGGAAGCTACATTTCTGAACACGTTACCTAACTGTTCCACCGAATCACTGGTGATAACCATAATACCGGTACAGGTAAAAGACATACAAAACCCAACAAGACACTTCTTCACTCTTCACTTTACACCCACATCCCTCTACAATTAGGTAAACAACACTATTAGACCTATTTTATATTTAGTGTTTTCAGCCATAGGCAGGTTGGTTTTAATACACCTAGGAGAACTGTCTTCCCCAGGTATTCAATTTGAAGACTCATCTTCAGAAATCAAAATGGGAAATCGATATCAAAACGAATTTCAGAATGGTAAATTTTAGGACAAGAGACGTTATGTGTGGTTATGTTTGGGTAAGGTTAGGTTAGGTTAAGTTTGGTTAGGTTAGATTAAGTTACGTTCGGTTAGGTTAGGTTAGGTTAGGTTAGGTTAAGTTTGGTTCGGTTATGTTTATTGAATTCGGTTGGGTTGGGTTTGGTTTGGTTTGGTTTGTTTTTGTTGGGTTGGTTTGGGTTGGGTTAAGTTCAGTTATTTTATGTTACGTAGGGGTTGCTTACGTTAGTTTAGGTTAGGTTCAATAAGGAGAGATCAGGTGTAGTGTGGTAAGGTGAAGTTAGGTTAGATTTGTTATGTTAAATGAAGTTTGGTCATGTTAGGTGAAGGTAGTTTATATTAGCATAAGTCTGATTTTCATGGTTACCTCTATATGTTTAAAAATGTCAAAGGTAGTTCAGTCAGTTTAGGTCTGGTTAGGACAGGTTAGATAAGGTTAGGTCAAGTTAGGTCTTGTTCGGTCTGGTTAGGTCAGGTTGGGTCAGGTTAGGTTAGGTTAGATTAGGTCAGGTAAGGTCAGAATAGGTCAGGATAGGTCCGGTTTAGTCTGGTTTGGTCAGTTTAGGTTAGGTTAGGTTAGGTTAGGTTATATTAGGTTAGGTTAGGTTAGGTTAGGTTAGGTTAGGTTAGGTTAGGTTGGCTTAGGTTAGGTTCGGTTATGTGAGCTGATGAGAGGTAAGGTGTGTTGAGGTGAGATATGGTGAAGTTTAGTGTGGCGACGTGAGAAGTGGTGGAGAGAAGTAAGGTGACGTGGGGTTAGGTGATATTATATTAGGTGACATGAGGGAAAGCGTTGTGTGGTGAAATAAGGTAAAGTTAGGAGTGATGACGTGTAGTGTGGTCAGTAGAGGTAGGTGGGATGAAGTAAAGTGAGGTGAGGTTAGGTGAGCTTAGATAAGGTTAGATTACGGGAGGTGAGGTTAGGTTAGGTCAGGTCAGATCAGAGTAGGTTAGGTTAGGTTACATTATGTTAGTTATGTTATGTAAAGTTATGTTAAGTTATGTTAAGTGAGGTTATGTAAGGTTCAGGTTGGTTCACTACAAATATTTAAACATTCTATTCTGGATGCTAGAAAAGAATCCAGACATCTCCAAACGCCCTATCAACCAAACTATGGCCTAGCCTTTCCAGAACCTTCAAACAAAAGATCCGTAATAATCCATCATCCTCATCATCATCATCAACTTCTACAATGACCGAAATCATGGTCCTCATAAACATGCTAAATATATTTATATCAGCCCTAAAGTCATCACGACAATCAAAAACGTAATCAACATCATCAAAGAAACAGGCGACGCCATGAGAAAAATTATGACTATTCTTACGAAAGTTTGCGACATCATCTAAACAATGATGCTCAGACTCAGACTCACTAACATCACAACCTGGAACGCCAACGGAGGACTGTCCCGGTAGCTAACGGACATTAAACAATATTTAAATGACTACACGATCGGGATACTACTAATACAAGATACGAAACTTACTGCTTCCCAATCCTTCTCCATACTTGACTTCCTTATTTACTGAACCGACAAATCCACTCTGGGAAGAGGTACGGCCATATGCATAAAAAACCATACCCCATTCCATTATCCCACCCACTCCCACCTCCCATAACGAAAACACCCGCCTCAAACTGCCTCACCCGTCACGGCTCTATCACAATCATTTCCTCCTCCAGTGAGCAACGCCGAGAAAAAAAGTGGTGCTATTACGAGAAATAATACACAGATTTAAGGCTAAATGTCCCGACACTAATACAATTTGTAGCCACCACTTGGCAGCACCAACATAAGTAAAAGTTACCTTACTGAGAGCGTCCGAACAAATTGCCCAATTTTCGATCTGTAAATGGCATTTGACGCTTTTGTAAAATGGAATTCACGCTACGAAGCCTTTTTTCCAAAAATCTAGAAAAATTTGAATTTGAAATTAGTTTTTAAAATTTCGGGAAAAAATTAAAAAATGGGGGCTTACAGCGTAATGGCGGAAAGTTTCCTAAATCCAACGCCGTGACGTACTGGGATTTGTTGCTCCTCTAGAATACTTTGAATAAAAGTTATTTAACGCTACAGCTGATTCAGTACTCCGCGGAGTACCGGTAAAATCCAAACCGGAGCTCCGGTTTGGATTTTACATAAATATATAGATGCGCTTTTTAAACAAATCCTTCTTATTTGTGAAGTCAGAGTGCAATTTGTCACGTCTCTGTGAATTTCTCTTTTATTAGGACCAAATTTATCTAGATATGTTGTGTGTGAAAGGCACAAAAGGTATGTATACTACTAAAATAATACAGCAGACGAAAACTATCGTAATTGCATCCAGATGAAGATGAAAAGATAATGCAACAGGTGTTCTTCGACCTAGCAAAGAATGAACTACGCTATTCCAAAGTTTGTGAGACCAACAGTGTAACTGTCATGTATGATATCGTATGAAATGTAATATCGATATCAAAAACAAAAATTAAATAGAAATGGGAAGTCGATATCAAATTGGGAAACCAATAACAAAATAGAAAGTCGCTATCAAAATGGATATCGATATTGAAATGGTAAATTGATTTTAAAATGGGGAATTGATGTCAAAAATGGAAATCAATACTGAAGTTGGAAATAAAAATGGATATGAGACGCTGATGTCAAATTTCAGAAGTGGTGAGGTGAGAAACAGTGTTCAGTGGTGCCATCTCGGAGCTGATCCTTCCTTCTCCACTACTTTACAACGGCGATGCTAGTTTGTTTTCCTACTTGTCGCAACTTCGACAGTTTAATTTTAATTCCTATAAATCCTTAAAACGAATCACATAGTGTAGTGCTTTTCTAAACCTTCTAGGAATCCCACAATAATCAAAGACACTACAAGATACTACAATTACGCTAATGTAACGCAATTATGCACGAAAACCGCCAACATTTTAAAATAATGATTCTGACAATATTGGTGATACATTGGCTATCTGCTACCAACTTTATGTAAATGAATAATCTATTTCTTCAACTGTGGAGTTGTAGGGAACAGCCGGAAATATTTCAATTTTTTAAATTTTCCAACGTTTAGAGTTAACCGTGACCCAAGAATAAGTGTACGATAGCAACGAATTATAATTATTAATGCGTTCTATGCTGGATACTAGAAGCGAAGTGTATTCTCGAGGTACAGCACGGGTATTACGTGTTAAACTAACGTATCAACTTTGTCTTTCTCAGGACTTATCGACAGGTATTAGCTGCGTCTTAACTAAGAAACTAAACAAATACCAATAAATGTCTATCGGAAGTATCATAAAACGCATTTTTCAGATTGCAAAACTGCAAAGACACCATTTCCGTCAGTTCTGACCCCATTGTCTCTCAACGAGAGTCATATTCACTATCGCTCAGTATCGTTTAAACATGAAAATACACCTTCGTAGAGCCAAATTCTTGATTCTGTTATCAGGATTGTATTTCTAAGAACCTATCGATTAGAATTTATTGTTAGTATATATTTGAATAATGAACTTTTTAGCGTCAATTATAATCCTTCGGAACGATCGCGGTTAGATGTATTTCAAAATACTTGAATATTCATGATATATAGCCGGACGAACAGCGCATTCAGCTTTGAAGCTGCCTTTAGATATTCACAGTAAACCAAACGCAATGTGTAATACTAAAAACACAAGGGGAATGTCTGCAGTGTTACAAAAAAGGTTCAATTATGATCTGGAATGAGTGTACTATGAAACATAAACATTCTCTTGAAACTTTTCACAGAACTATGCAAGATATAAACGGTAATAATCGACTCTACGGAGGTGATGTTTTACTACTACATGGTAATTTGCGGCAGACATACTTGTCTATCCTCGCTTCACTTATGCTGATGAGATTAACGCGTGTTTGAAACAATCACTTTTATGGAAAAACGTTTAAACACTTCAATTGACTCTAAATATTTTTACATAATGAGTTCATTTATATAATGATCCGATTGAACAAGTATTTTCAAATCAATTACTGAAAATTGGAAACAGTACAATCAGACTACATCAAAATAAGCAATTGCTAGACAACGTCTGCACTATTGTTCATTGAAAAAATGAACTAATTGAGACTGTATTTCCAGATATTCTTAATAATCACTTATACCATAATTGGCTAAGTAATCGTGCAATTTTAGCGGCAAAAAATATTGATATCGATGAAAACTATCAAATACAAACTTTATTGCCAGGCGATCTAATGACTTTTAAGTCTAATGACACCATTGTTGATGAAAACCAGATCGTTAATTTTCCAATTGAATATTTAAATTCTTTGGACTTAGCAGGAATGCCGCCACACAATCTTCGTCTCAAAATTGGTTCACCGGTCATTCTATTGCGTAATTTAAATCCACCAAATTATGCAATGGTAGACGATTAGTCACCAGAAGAATTACAGTTCGCTTGTAATAACCAAATAATTAGTGGTAAACCATCACGATGTACGCATTTCAAAAAAGTCGTCATTGTTTGGAAAATGTTGCAAACTTTGTAAGAATGGTCATAAGTTTTGTCATGGTGTCGCTTTGTTTCTTTAATGATGTTCATTACGTCTTTGATTGTCGAGATGACTTTAGGGATGTTAAATGGTTTTAGCATGTTTATGAAGTCCTTGATTTCGGTCATTGTAGAAGTTAATGATGATGATGATGACAACATGTTGGTTGTTCTTGCCATGATACGACGTTGGCGTATGAGGATGATGGATTATTATGGATCTTTTGTTTGGAGGTTCTGGAAAGGCTAGGGAACTGTATGGATGATAGGGTGTTTGGGGCTGTCAAAGATGTTGTCTGAGTCCTAGTCTGCGATTTTGTTAGTTGTTTAAGTCTGTCTTCGCGGGCTGAGGGCTGGGGCGCGGGGTTGTATGGAGCTCTCTGGATTCTTTTCTAGCATCCAGAATATAATGTTTAAATATTTGTGGTGAACCAACCTTAACCTTACATAACCTACCAATATACAATATTAATATTAAATTCTCGTTGAATATCAATATCCCTTTTTCATTTTTATGTCCCAATTTCCAAAAACACCGAGCGCATTTCTCAGCCTCGCAATCAAGTCAGCAACCACCTATAAGAATGAGTTCCGTTCCTATCGTTTTAAAGTCTGTTAAATCGGAAAGTGATTCTTTTTTAATATGTCCGTCTATCCAATCATCTATCCGTCCGCTCGTCCGTTCTTCTGTCTTTCGGTCAGCTGTTCGTCTGTCTTAATGTCCGTCAGAACGTCTGTTATTGAAGGGCTACAGCACAAAAATGCCACATTTCCACAATCATATGTCCAGCTATGCAATGTCGCTTTTCCTTTGATCTTGTGTTAGTCGTTTCCGTAAAATGGGCGGCTAAATACTATGACTAAACAAGTATTTGGAAATACATCTAACCGCGATCCTTCCGAAGGATTACATTTGATTTTAAAAAGTTCATTTTTCCATTGTAAACTAACAATAAACATATTCCACACGCCAATATCGTTCGAGCAACATTCTCATGTACTAGAGTCAAAATATCCGATTTGATTCTAACGGGAAAAAACAAGTATTAATTGATGAAAGGTTAAAACATCACGTTAATTTGATTATTTTTTGGCTCGGACTTGCGTTTTTTATTAACGGAATGTAGGAACATAAAAAATTTAATACTTTCAGTATACTGACCTGACTTAACCCAACTACACCTCCCCTAAACTAACCTTATCTCAGTTCACCTATTCTCACCTCACTTTACTTTATCCCACAAACCTCTACTCACCACAATTCACGTCACCACCTCTAACCTTACCTTAATTCACCTCACCACCCTTTCCCTCAACTCACCTAATTTAATATCACCTAACCCCACGTCACCTAACCCCAAGTCACCTCACCTCTCTCCACCACTTAAACATCCACCACTACCACGCCACACTAAACTTCTCCAAATCTCACCTCAACACACCTTACCTCTCATCAGCACACTTAATCGAACCTAACCAAAGCCAACGTATCCTAACCTAACCTAACCAACCTAAATTAATCAAACCTAACCGAACCTAATATAACTTAACCTAACCTATTCTAAACTGACCCAACTTGATCAAATCGAACCTAAACTGACCTATCTTGACCTAAACTGACCTAACCTAACCTGACCTAACGTGACCTAACGAGACCGAACAAGACCTAACCTGACCTAAACTGACAGAACAACCTTTGACATTTTTAAACGTATGGAATTAACTATGAAAATCAGACTTAAGCTAACTTAAACTAACTTCACCTATCCTGACCAAACTTCATCTAACATAACAAATCTAACCTACACCTCACCACAGTATTGAATTGAATTGAATTTGCCTTATTTTACATGGCGAGACTCGGGCCATCAGGCCCGCTCTTCCGTCTGACCACGCAAATTTCGCTACGCTCCTTTCACCAACTAGCAGAGGAATGAGGTATTTCTTGGGCGAGAAACAGGCGATTTTGAATTTAGCTCAGAGGCGTCATTTAGGCTTGAGGATCTTTTACATGCAAGTAAATCTACTAACATGGGACAGCCGGCTTTACTTCCCCTCCGAAGGAAGGCGTACGAAGGATTTTGTCGCCCTAAAAATCCACTGCTTCGATCGGGTTTGAACCCGCGAGCTTGGGTATAACAGTCCGGTACGCTAACCGTCACACCATCGCCGCCGCTCAGTACACCTAATCTCTCCTCATCGATCCTAAACTAACCCAACCTAAACTAACCCAACCTAACCTAAGCAACCCCTACCTAACATAAAATAACATAACTTAACCCAACCCAACCCAACAAAACCAAACAACAACCCAACCCAACCCAATTCACGGAACATAACCCAACCAAACCTAACCTAACCTAACCTAACCGAACGTAACTCAATCTAACCTAACCAAACTTTAACTAACCTAACCCAAACTAACCTAACCTTACTTAATCGTTCCAGACCACACATAACGTCTCTTGTCCTAAAATGTACCATTCAGAAATCAATTACTCGTTTAGATATCGATTTGCCATTTTCATACCAATTTCCAATTTCTATATCAATATCCCATTTCAATTTGATTTCCCATTTCGATTTCGAATTCTTACTTTGATATTACTTTCCCATCTCAATATCAATTTCGGATATCAATATAAATTAAACTTTTCCATATCAATTTCGCATTTCAACATCGTTTTCCCATTTCGATATAAATTTCCCATTTTTATGTCAATGTCATATTTCGATATCAATTTCCCATTTTGATATCAGTTGTGGTTCAATCCGGAATTTTAATATAAAATTAAATATTACACGGTCGCCAGCCAAAAAAGCAAAGAAATGACCGCAGCGCCAGCCAATAGCCTAGATACATGACCATTGACAATAGACATATGATAACCTTCAATGACTCGAGCGTGGATCGTTTCCGAAGTAATAATACCTATAAAAAATAGGGAACGGGTACCGTGTATATAGATCACTACGGAAGGTATACTTTCCGTTGCATGGAAAAATTATCACACTTCTAACACAAGTTTCTATTTATTGGACAACCAAGGCGAAGATACAATACAAAATAGCAACAATAATCCCCGATGTCTTGAAAGTGAATAAATATTTAACGACTCTTTCGCAGCATACAAAATTAAACAATTATACAGAATTACAAATAGAGCAAAAAATTGCTCATTACAAAAACTAAGAGCTTCCGATTTTCGGATTAGCTCACACCAGTTCAATATTCAATTTTATACAGAAAAATACAGCGTAGAGGGCGTCAAAATACAAAGTTGACAAAGCTGCCAGTTAGCAAAGTTTCAGAAAGTAATAAATATAAGTAAGTGCTGTGTAACAAATTCAAATACAAAATTAGAGTGAAAAAAAATCAAGATATAGCCATTTTAAATCGGGAATGTCACACAAATCTGGCACAAATACAAAATGTTTGAACTATATTGTAGCTTTTGAACGCTTTGTATCTTTATAGTGTCATACGTTTACGTTTCTGTAGGAATTGTAAACTTTTTTTTAGTAGGCATAAGGCCATTGGCGACGAAACTGTAAATGGGAATAACACGCCTGAAGCGCGCGCGGAGCTCGCATATTCACCAAAAACATGTATACATGTGTCTTTCTGCCTTCTATACAAATGTGTTACCCATAAAACGTGTGACATGCCCGCACTTTAGCAGTGGTAAGCTGAAGTACAGTTCTAAAGCAGTAGACATGAAAATATTCAGCGTTGATACAAAAGAAATAGATAGACAATGTTGTAAACAAAATGTGTGGTATATAACAAATTAGAAATGATTACTGATCATTTATATTTATCGAGAAAACACATAAAGCTTGTACTCTGATTGCAAAAAACAATTACCATTTGGCAATTTGATTTAAAATAATCATTCTTAAAACTCAGAAGAAAATTCACACAGTGATTTTTAAAGTAAATAAGCAATACGATATGGATATGAAACAATTATTACGAATTGGGTAATTAGAATTAAAGTAAGAAAACGAAATAGAAATGGGAAATCAAATTGGAATTGTGAAAAGTAAATGAAAATAGGATATTGATTTTTAAACGAGAATATAATATTTAATATATATATCGAAATCAAAATTAGAAAAAGATATCGAAACGGGAAATCGATATAGAAACATGAAATCGATATCCGAATGCAAAATAGGAAGTTTCGTTCTGTTCAGTCAACTTCGGTCGAATTCGGTCTTGAGCCTTCAAGTTCGGTTAGTTACGGTCAGGTTCGGTCAGTTTCCGTCAGGTTCGGTCAGGTTTGGTGAGGATCGATTTCGTTCGGTCAGGTTCAGTCAGTTTCGGTCTGGTTCGTTCAGGTTCGGTCAGGTTCCGGCAGGCTCGGGCAGGTTCGGTCTAGTTCGGTCAGGTTGGGTGCGTTTTGGTTAGGTTAGGTAAGGTTAGGTCAGGTTAGGTTTAGTTCGGTCTGGTTGGGTCAGGTTAGTTCAAGTTAGGTCAGATTAAGTCCGATTTGGTAAGCTTGGGTCAATTTAGTTTAGGTTACGTTAGGTTGTATTAATTTAGGTTAGGTTAGATGAAGTTAGGTTAGTTAGGTTAAATTAGGATAGGTTTATCTTAGGATAGGTTCGCTCAAGTGAGCTGAGGAGAGGTAAGGTGTGTTGAGGTGAGATATGGTGGTTTGGTGTGGTGACGTGAGAAGTGGTGGAGGGCGGTGAGGTGACACAACCCCGAACCCAACAAAACACTTCTTCACTCTTTACTGTACACCCACTTCCCTCTACAATTAGGCCAAGAGCACTTTGAGACCTATCTTATAATTAGTGTTTTATGCCATATGCAGGTTGGTTTCACTACACCAGGTGATTTGTCTTCCCCAGGTATTCTCCTTAGTCTCATTTGCGAAAAGAAGAAGTATATACGTACTAGTAGAAATATACAGAGTTTAAGAGGAGAAATTTTAATTTTTGAAAATGCCCAGAATAATTTTCCAAAAACTGAAATTATATAATTATAAAAATTCTAAATATCTATTACCAAACACGAAAAAGTATTGCCATTTACCAGAATGTCACTCGGATGTAATATGAAGTAAATGTTGCATTCAATTTTTTAATACCAAGGAATACTTGTACGATAGCAACGACCCACAAACATTCAAGCATTCTTTGTTTTAACACTTAAGCATAACGCTAATGTAACACGTAATTATGCTCGCAAACTGCCAACATTTGTAAATAATGATTCTGACAATGTTGGTGATAAATTGGCTATCTGCTACCAACTTTATGTAAATGAAAAGTCTATATATTCAATTTTGAAGTTGTAGGGAACAGTCGGAAATATTTCAATGTTTTGAAATTTTCCAACGTTTGGACTTAACCGTGATAATCGGACGTATGCTACATTTGTAAGTGTTTAATAAAATTCTACTCGTTCAAGAAATTTACTCTACTCGTACAAGAAAATTCACTACACCTAGTCTTCCATCCTCTGTCTTCCCAGGTATACACTGTGAAGACCCATTTTTGAAGACCTATCATAAATTATAGAAATTTGTAATTTTGGGGTATAAGTTTTAAGAAAGAATTTAATTATATAATTATTATAAAAATTATTACATATCAATAATTTAAGCGAAAAATATTGTCACTTACTAGAATGTCACTCAGAATACGAAGTAATTGTATAACCGGATGATAATTACCGGATAACAATGTTAACTTTAATGAGATATTTTGAAATAAGAGTTACACCTCTGGTGGTAATACATGTTTTATTACATTTTTTCATGTTAAATTGTTTTTTGACATTATTTCATACGTAAACAAGTAATATACGTAGTAGGTGGATTGTTATATAAAGCTGTGGAAAATTTATTTCCAAGTTTGTAAAAAAAGCAACAGGTCTAGAGGTCCTCTTACGCCGCAAAAAGTGTTGATTTTTTTCCTCAATCGCATGTCTGTCCGCCTATCATGAATACTTGTGGATAAATCATTAAGAGTTTAGTGCATTTCAAAATGAATACAAAGCTTTCTTATCTTTAATAAGAATACCTCCTTCTGGTAGATCTGGAATGAGCATTTCTGAGGTCCATTTAGAGAAATTTTCTTTGTCCATATATTGGTGACGATTTGATATATTTCATGATGTGGTCGAACACGCGCCATTGAAGTTGCCGCCAGAAGATAGTACCGGCGCCGCTCAAGAGAGAGCGCCGATCAGCAACCCTACAGCTCCGTCACGCTCGGGCAAGCCTCGGAGCAGAAGGATTCACCCTTATCGCGGAGCTGGCCGGCGAACCTTCACCCCGAGCGGGGTATAAGAGCGCTGCCCGGCGGGCAGCAAGCAGTCAAGAAGCTAGCGCCAATGAGTCAATAGTGAAGTGTACAGTGCGACGTCGAGTGTTTACGAACTTGGACTGCCCCTACGGAGAAACTGTGAACAACGCTGCGAATACGGAACATCTATTGGTATATGGGTTGACTTGGCTTATGTTACTGGATTTTCTATTGGCCTGTGGAATAAACAGAATTTTAAGAAAAGTTGTTGTTCTTTGTTGTTTTGGTCACAACAAAACTGGCGACGAGAGAAAATAAGATGGAGGCCGGCGACCAAATAGTGCAGATGTTGGCACTCATGCAGCAGCAGATACAACTTCAACAGGAGGCGCATGCGCAGCAGCAACGGCAACAGGCAGAGGCGCATGCACAGCAATTGGCGGTACTATTAGAGGCAATCAATAGACGCCCCCCGCCCCAATTCCACTGTTTCCAGCCGGACACGGAGGATTGGTCGGAATACTGGGAAAGGTTCGAGCAGCATCTACTGTGTCATCAGGTAGGAGACGCAAGAACCAAGAAAGCGTTTTTTCTGTGCTGTGTGGGAAGTAAAGTAACCGGCCTATTAGGAAAGTTGTTCCCGGAAAAAGACTCAGCAGAGTGGAGCTGGGAAGAGATAAAAGAAAAATTGGACGCATACTTTAACAAAGTGCCACATGTAGTCGCGGCTAGATATAAGTTCTTTCAGTGTAGAAAAAGTGAGGGGCAAACACATAGTGAATGGATAACGGAGTTAGCAGGACTGGCGCGGCATTGTCAGTTCAAATGCCCGCCGTCGGAAAAAGAGACGTCGTATGCAGAAACATTAATTAGGGACATGGTAGTCTTACACACGCCAGAAGATAAGGTCAGGTTTTTGGCGTTGCAGAGCGGAAATCCTTCGTTTGAGGAAGTGAGAAATTTGTGCAAGACGTACGAGACCACGTGCGAGACGGTCCGCCAGATCACGGCCGGGACGCGTGTGTGTAGTGTTAACACTAATGGCTCGGAGAAGGAAGTAGCTCAGATAGTGTTAATAGCTTAGGGAGCAACTTCAGCACGAGAGCGGTGCGAGAGAGAAGAAACACAGTTGGAAAAGAGAGACAGAATACCCAGATCGAGGCAAGATCGGCAAAGCGGGGCAGTGACGTAAGGGAAAGAACAAAAGTGAACAGTTTCGAGAGAAAGAAGTCTTGCAGGGGCTGTGGAAAATATCACGATAGGGACTCGTGCAGGTTTAGGGAAGCACGGTGTTTCTGGTGTAAAAGAGTGGGACACATCCAGGAAGTTTGTGAAAAGAAACGGCAGTCGGCGCGGAGCATAAGACAGGAAGAAGAAACGGAAATCGCCATGATAAGCGAAGTGATCAGTGGAGAAGGACAAAAGAAATTAACAGTGCAGGTCAAGTTAGGTAAACAGCCCGTAGAGTTCTTACTAGATACGGGAGCGGCGGTTACATTAATTAATTTGGACACTTACCACCGATTAGGAGCTCCCAGTTATTCAAAGGTGCAAAAGAGGCTGACTAGTTTTGGTAAAACACCCATTAAGGTGCTGGGCAGCGTGAGTGTACGGGCATCTTACAAGAGTAGACAGGCCGTGATAGAGGTGTTAGTTGTGGACCGATACGATGTGACAAATATCCGGGGGCTGGACTCTTTTGATAGATTGGGATTTGGAGTGGTGGATGAGATAAACCAAATATCGGACCAGGAGGAAGTTCAGATCGTTAAGGATTTGGGGCTCGAGTTCGCGGAAGTGTTTTCACCCGGACTCGGAAAATGCAAAAATTTTCAGGCAAGAATCCAGTTAAAGGAGGGCCATAAACCGCGTTTCTACAAGGCAAGAACAGTGCCGTGGGCGTTAAGAGACAAGGTAAAAGAAGAACTGAGAAGATTGCAGGAAGAAGGCGTGATAACACCAGTGGCCGCGAGCCAATGGGCCACACCCTTGGTTTTGGTAAAGAAGTCCAATGGAAAGATCAGATTGTGCGGAGACTTTAAAAGCACAGTGAATCAGCAGGTAGAGGTAGAGCAATACCCAATACCTAAACCTGAGGACCTTTTCTTTAAACTGTCAGGTGGGCAGCGTTTTTCCAAAATTGACCTCAGAGATGCCTATCTCCAGATACCACTGGACCCCGCGGCAAGAGAGGTGTTGGTGATCAACACACCGCTTGGCCTGTTCAGATATAATAGGTTGCCATTTGGTGTAAATTCAACAGCAGCAATTTTCCAGCGTTGTCTCGAACAAATTACCGCGTCCCTGGATGGTTGCTGCAACTACCTCGACGACATCATCGTGACAGGTCGCAGCTTGGAGGAACATAAGCAAAACTTGAGGAAGCTGTTCGCGGTTTTGCAGGAGAACGGATTTAAAGTAAATCAGGACAAGTGCGAGTTTTTCAAAGAACGCGTGGTCTTTCTAGAACACGTCTTAGACCGCACCGGGATAGCCCCAACTCAGCAACACGTACAGGCAATCATACAAATGCCCCCACCGGCAGATTTGAAACAATTACAAGCACTCTTAGGTAAAATGAATTATTATAATAAGTTCATAAAAAATTTCTCATCAATAGCAGCCCCTTTAAATCAGCTTAGAAAAAAGGGAGCCAAGTTTACCTGGTCAGAAGAGTGCAGTTAGACAGACTGAAGAAAGAGCTACTGCGCACAGTTAAACTGAACCACTTCATCCCAGGGAGAATCACAACGGTGGCAGCAGACGCATCGGATTACGGTTTGGGGGCAGTGCTGTCTCAGATGGATGAGAAAGGGGTCGAAAGGCCGATCGCTTTCGTGTCAAAGACCCTAAACAAACATCAACGGAACTATTCGCAAATTGAGAAGGAAGCTTTAGGGATTATTTTTGCAGTAAGAAAATTTGACGATTTTCTTTATGGCAGCAAGTTCCACATCATCACCGATCACAAGCCGTTAGTCCAATTGTTCCACCCAGGAAAGAAGATCCGGGAATGCACAGCAAAAAAGCTGCAGAGATGGGCTTTGTTCCTATCCGATTATGACTACCAGGTGCATTTCAGGAGCACGTCGCAGCACGCCAACGCAGATGCGTTATCAAGACTCCCCACGGGTCCAGACCTGGAGTTTGATACATCGGAAGAGGAATGTTTCCAGATGGACATGGAAGACCTGGGGAGTTTAGTGGACTTTCCGCTCGAGGCACGCACCATAGCGAAAGAAACAGATAAAGATCCGGAACTGAATCAGGTACGTCGTTTCGTCAGGGAAGGTTGGCCGCCGAGGATGCTAAGAAGCAACTCCGGTTGGTTCAATAAGAGGGACAGGCTTTCGTGCAAAGCTGGGGTATTGTTATTAACAGGAGACGAATTCACTAAGGTAGTCATACCTAGGAGTTTAAGACAAACGGTACTCAAACTTCTGCATCAGGGACACTGGGGAGTAGTGCGCACCAAGCAACTGGCGCGGCGGCATTGCGTGTGGAGAGGCATGAACTCCGTCATCGAGCAGATGCTAAAAAGATGTGAAGCATGCCAACTTAATCAGAGTGCCCCCCCCCAGAGATTTGACACCATGGCCAGAACCAGCAGAGCCGTGGGAGAGGGTACACATAGACTTTGCCGGCCCTTTTTGGGGGTCCATGTGGCTAGTGGTAGTGGACGCAAAGTCCAACTACCCTTACGTGGTGGAAATGGGGAGCACCACGTCGACGCAGACAATACAAACGTTAGAAAGGATTTTTGTCACGGAAGGGTTAACTGCCATTTTGGTTTCAGATAATGGTCCCCAGTTCGCATCCCAGGAGTTTGCGAAATTTTGTAGAAGCAACGGTATCCAACATATTTGCGCACCTCCGTTTCATCCACAGTCCAACGGAGAGGCGGAGCGGTTCGTCAGAACCTTTAAGACGGCAATGGGGAAAGCGCGTGCAGCGGAAACGTCCAAGTCCCGAGCACTCCTGAGGGTCCTGGCGACGTACAGGGTCCTGCCAGGCACAACGGGCAAGAGTCCAGCGGAGATTCTCCACGGCAGGCAGCCCCGAACCCTGTTATCACTCCTGAGCCCGGATGACCCACACAGAGCAGAAGGTATTGTCTCCAAGTTTAAGGTAGGTGACAAAGTTTACATCCAGTCCCTAAAAACAGAGCCAGCGTGGGTGCCAGGGGTGATACAGGAGGTTCGGGGTAGTAGAGTATACGCAGTTCGGACTGTGGAAAGGCTGGTCACGCGTCACCAGGGGCAAATTAGGCCCAGAGTAAACGGGAGCGAGGTAGACACTCGGCCATGGATCTCCCCAGAGGATTTCCGCAAAAAAGTACTTAAAGAAATGATATATCCTCCACAGGAGCCCACACTCGGAGGAACATCAGCGGACGAGCAGACAGCCGCAGCGGATACTCAGGCGGAAGCAGCCACCAGCAGCAGCAGCGAGCGCGCCAGTTCGACCAGATCGGAGCTACGGCCCAGGAGGGCCAGCCGTTCGGTGTGATTTGCGCCGTATACGGCGCATTTGGGCGCGAAGGGTGATGTGGTCGAACACGCGCCATTGAAGTTGCCGCCAGAAGATAGTACCGGCGCCGCTCAAGAGAGAGCGCCGATCAGCAACCCTACAGCTCCGTCACGCTCGGGCAAGCCTCGGAGCAGAAGGGTTCACCCTTATCGCGGAGCTGGCCGGCGAACCTTCACCCCGAGCGGGGTATAAGAGCGCTGCCCGGGCGGGCAGCAAGCAGTCAAGAAGCTAGCGCCAGTGAGTCAATAGTAAAGTGTACAGTGCGACGTCGAGTGTTTACGAACTTGGACTGCCCCTACGGAGAAACTGTGAACAACGCTGCGAATACGGAACATCTATTGGTATATGGGTTGACTTGGCTTATGTTACTGGATTTTCTATTGGCCTGTGGAATAAACAGAATTTTAAGAAAAGTTGTTGTTCTTTGTTGTTTTGGTCACAACATTTCATTTTGAATTGTAACCGGAAAAGACACTGCAAATAAAGCCCATCGCCTCAGGAAAAGACGCAGACTGGGGATAGAGTTGACAAACACTTGATAGAGTTGCTCTGCTCTGTCCAGCGGCGAGAGTAGAAGCGTGGAACAACCTGTGGGGGCACGATCTCGTCCGCAAGGGGCCAGCACACAAAATAGAGATTGAATATGATTCGTGTCAAACTAAAGACCTGTAGGTTTGTGTTTGTTATGTACACCAATTTTACAACTTCATAAAATAAAAGTGTGGAGAGAAAGGTTGTTAATGTTAACTTTGGTGGGGTTAGTTATATTCATTTATTTTAGTTCAGGTTATTTAATGTTGTAATATTTAGGCCTATTGGCCCCATTTTTCATTCGTTAACAGCGTTGTTTATTTAGTGACTCTAGCGTAGTTAAAATTGTGATAATTACGCACCTATACAGCAGATTTTTCTATTCATTAACAGCTTTGTATAAATAGAAATATATTAAGATATGTGACAAACTACACCCTTGCTTAACTAATCATATTGTGCAGTATCTCTGCGTAATTTTTATTTATTTTGTTTACAATTAGGTATGGATCAAATAGGAATCTATGTATTTAAATTCTTGTGGACGTGTGTTTTAGGTTTAATCCCTTTTTGTCGCGAGAAATGCTGGTTTGCCCCGGTTTTTTGGCAGGTAGGCGGCAATGTTAGGAAATTGCCAGAAGGCGTCGGGCCTGTACTTCACAAGATGGATCTGATGTACTGAGGTTGCTTGTGTTGTATATTTTTCCCCAGCATTTTGTCTTTGAACAATAGCATTGTTAATAAATATAATGTATTATGATGTACTTTTTATATATAGGAGTGCATTTTGCACTATCATTACCAAAAGTATAAAGAAGAAATTTAGGGCCCTTTATAAACTAAATGTTGTTTTTTTTTTAAATGTCATGACAAAGAAACACGTGGACACGCAATGGAATTATCTCTTAATATTTATTGATGTTCAGTGATAACACTTTTTTGCCACGTTACGGTGCCTATTTGCAGCTCTGCTACGACTCTACTGACCCTGGATTTTGGCTACCTTACTCTTCGTTGGACTTCTTCACGGCACTTGGACAACCCGTCATCGATGTCGCCGTCTCGGAGATGATCCTTGCTTCTCCACTACTTTACAACGGCGATGCTAGTTTGTTTTCCTACTTGTGGCTACTTCCACAATTTAAATTTAGTTCAAATATATCCTTAAAGCGAATCACATTGAGTAGTGTTTTCTAAACCTTTTAGCAATCCCATAACAATCAAATATGCTACAAGATACTACAATTACGCGAATGTAACACGTCATTATGCACGAAAAATGCCAACATTTAAAAGTTATGAATCCGACAAAATTGGTAATAAATTGTCTATTTACTACAAACTTTATGTAAATGAAAAGTCTATATCTTCAATTTTTGGAGTTCTAGGAAACATCCGGAAATATTTCAAATTTTTGAAATTTTCCCACGTTTAGAGTTAACCGTGATCATCGGACCTACGTTAAATTTGTGTTTAATAAAACTCTACTCGTTCCAGAAATTTTCTCTACTCGTACAAAAACATTAACAACACAGTCTTCTTACCTCTGTCTTCCTCAGGTTTACACTTTGAAGCCCTATCTGCTATAAGAAGAAGAAAATAAGGACGGATGGAAATGTAGAATGTTTAGGAGAAGAATTTATTTTTTGAAAAGGCTCAGAAACGTAATGAAAACAAAAATGAGTAGCTAAAATTGAAATATTTTTCTGATAATTGTATATTTATTATAAAAATTATTACATATCTATAATTTTAAGTTTAAGTTAAGTTTAAGGTGAGGTGAGAGGTGTGAGATGTGAGTTATAACCTCTGGGCTCGTAGTATTTGATATTTAGTGTTTTCTGACGTAGGCAGGTTGGTTTCACTACACCTAAGAGATCTGCCTTCTCCAGGTATTCACTTTGAAGACCCATCTGCAAAGAGAAGGATAAAATAAGGACGGAAAGAAATGTAAAAAGTTAGGAAGAAGAACTTTTTGTTGAAAATTTCCAGAGTCCTTGTGAAAAAAACGAGTAGTTAAATTTTTATATATCTTTAAAAAAATTAAATTATATAAATATTATAAAAAGTATTACATATCTATTACAAAGAGCGAAAACGTATTGTCACCAGAATGTCACCCAGTTGTGGTAAGAAGTAATTGTTGCATTCAATTGTTAAATACTAAGGAAGCATACGATAGCAACAAACCCCAAGGATTTATGCATTCTATGTTGGATGCTAGAAGAGACCTGTATTCTCGAGGTACGTCCCGGGCTCATGTCATTCCAGTTAGGTTGGGTGAGATGAGGTGAGGATGTATTAGGTAAGGGTATTTGAGATTAGGTGAGGTGAGAGGTGTGAGGTTCTGTGTGAGAACTGCAAGGTGCGAGGTGTGATGTGTCGATTACTCTCTTTGATATCGATTTCCCATTTTCATATCATTTTCCACTTTGTATATCAATATCCCATTTCAATTTGATTTTCTATATCAATATTGATTTCACATTTCGATTTCGAATTCTTACTTTGATATTAATTTCCAATTTCAATATCAATTTCTGATTTCAATATAAATTACCCTTTTCCATATCAATCTTTCGATATCGTATTCTCATTTCGATATCAATTTCCCATTTCTATATCAATAACCTATTTCAATATTGATTTCCTATTTAGATATCAGTTGTTGTTCGGTCTTGCATTTTAATATAAAAGAAAATATTACACGGTTGCCAGCCTAAACCGCAAAGAAATGACCGCAGCGCGAGCCAACGGCATAGACCAAGGACAACATATGATAACCTTCAATGACTCAAGCGAGGATCGTTTCCGAAGTGATAATACCTATAAAAATATCACCTAACCCCACGTCACCTTATCTTTCTCCACCACTTCTCACGTCACCACAATAAACATCACCATATCTCACCCCAACAAACATCACCTCTCCTCAGCTCACTTAACCGAACCTAACCTATCCAAACCAAACCTAACCAACTTAACTTAATCTAACATAACTAACCTAACCTAAACTGACCCAACGTGACCAAACCGGACGTAACCTGACCTAACAATACCTAACCTAACCTAATGTAACCTAACCTGATCTAACCTTACCTAACTTGACCTAAACTCACCTAAACTGACCGAACCTTCCGAAGCCTGCCCGAACCTGACCAAAACTGAGAAAACCCGTCCCTAAAATTTACTCTACTCGTACAAAAAACTCACAACACTTAGTCTTTTTAACTCCGTCTTCCCCAGGTATACACCTTGATGACCTATCTGCTATAAGAAGAAGAAAATAAGGACGGATGGAAATGTAAAATGTTTAGGTGAAGAATGATTTTTTAAAAGGCCCAGTGTCGTAATAAAAACAAAAATGAGTAGCTAATATTTTAAATATTTTTCTGAAATTTATATAATTATTATAAAAATTATTACATATCTATAATTTTAACTTTAAGTTAAGTTTATGGAGAAAAGAGGTGAGGTGAGGTAGGACAAGTGAGATAAGATGAGGTGAGGAGAGGGATAGAGTGGTGGAGTGATATAAGGTAAGGTTAGGTTTGGTCAGGTCAGGGAAGATAAGTTAGGTTACTTTAGGTTACGTTAGGCTAAGTTGGTTAAGTTAAGTTAGGTTAGGTTAGATTCCGTTAGGAAATTGCCAGAAAGCCGTCGCGCCTGAACTCCACAAGATGGCGTTGATGTACTGGAGCTGGTTGTTTTGTATGTTTTTTCCACAGCATTTTTGCTTCGAACAATGGCCTTTGTTGTGAAATATAACGGATTTAGATGTTATTTTTACTTATAGGAGTGCGTTTTGCACTATCATTATCAAACGTATAAAGAAGAAATTTAGGGCCCTTTATTATATAAATGTTGTTTTTGTAAATAGTAATGTCATGACAGAAACATGTGGACACGCAATAGAAGTATCTCTTGATATTTATTGAAGTTTAATGGTTACACTTTTTTTCACGTTGCGGTGCCTGTTTTCGATTCTTCGTCGAAGTAAGGTAAGGCGATAGGTGTGAGATATGAGTTACTACATCTGGGCTCGTATTATTTGATATTTAGTGTTTTCGGACGTAGCCAGGTTCGTTTAACTACACCTAGAGATATGATTTTTCCAGGTATTCACTTTGAAGACCATCTGCAAAGAGATGGAGAAAATAAGGATGGAAGGAAATGTAAAGAGATAAAGAGAAAACATTTCGTTTTTAAAAAAAAAATTCCCAGAGTCCTTATGAAAAAAATGAGTAGTTAAAATTTTATATATCTTTTAAAACAATTAAATGATATAATTATTATAAAAAGTGTAGTGATTAGGTGAGGTAAGATGAAGTGAGGTTTCATGTGTGATCTGTGAGGTATTAGTTGTAAGGTTAAATTGTGAGGTGGGAGGTGTGAAAGAGGTGAGGAAAGGTGAGTGGAGAGGCGCCGTAAGGTGTGGTGTGGTGAGATATAAATAAACAAGGTGAGATGAGGTGAGGTGAAAGTAGGTAAGGATATGTGAGGTGATCGTGAGTTTAGATTTGGTTATGTTAGGTTAGTTTTTTTTAGGTTAGGTGACGTTACGTGATGTGAGATGAACAGCGTGAAGTAAGGTGTGCTGATGTGAGATTTTCTAAACTTGTGTGTGGTGACGTGAAGTGTATGGAGGGAAGAGGTGAGGTGAGGTGAGGTAGGGAAAGTGAGATAAGATGAGGTGAGGAGAGGCATAGAGTGGTGGAGTGATATAAGGTAAGGTTAGATGTGGTGACATGAAGTGTGCTTCAGCACACTAGAGGTGATGTGTAGTGAAGTGAAGTGAGTTGAGGTGTAGTTAGTTGAGTTTAGGTGAGGTTAGTTTAGGTGAGTTGAGGTTAAATTAGGTCATGTTGGGTAAGGTTAAGTCAGGTTAGGTTAAGTTTGGTCATGTGCTCTTAGTAATGGTGCTCACACTTTACATTTACAGTATTTTATATTTAGTGTTTTCTTATATAGGCAAGTGGGTTTCCCTACACCTAGGTGATCTGTATTCACCATGTATTTACTTAAAAGATTAACCGGCATAGAGAAGAAGAAAATAAGGCCGGATGGAAATGTAAAGGTGTTCAAAGATTAAATTTAACTTTTGAATAACAGTTAGGTTGGTCGAGGTGTTGTGAAATGAGGATAGATTAGATTAGGCTAGATGATATTTAGGTAAGTGTGAGGTGTGAGATGAGATTAGGTGCGTGAAAGGCAACTTTAGTTGCGAAGTGAGGTGACATACGATGAGGTGAGGCGAGTTAAAATGTGTTGGGATGGGAAGAAATGAAGTAAGAGGTGTGTGGTGAGCTTAGTTTCGTCTGCTGTCCGTCTGCCTTAATGTCCGTCTATCCGTCTGTTATTAAGGGGATAGAGCACAGAATTCCACACTCCCACAATCATATGTCAAACTATCCAATGTCGCTTTTGGTTTGATTTTGCGTTAGTCGTTTCTGTAAAGTGGCCGGCTATATATTACGACTAAACAAGTATTTTCAAATACATCTAACCGCGATCGTTCCGAAGGATAATAATTGACTTTAAAATGTTCATTATTTCCAATGTAGACTAACAATAAATCCTAATCGATAGGTTCGTAGATAGACATAATTGATACAAGAATCAAGAATTTGGCTCTACAAAGGTGTCTTTTCATGACTAAACGATAGTAAACGATTGTGAATATGACTTTCTTTGAAAAATAATTGTGTCAGAACTGTGGGAAATGGTGTTTTTTGCAGTTTTGCAATCTGAAAAATGCATTTTATGATACTTTCGATGGCAATGTTTTTTGTATTTGTTTAGTTCCTTACAGCATCTAGTACCTCTCGATAAGGCCTTAGAAAGACAAATTTGATACGTTAGGTTAATACGTAATACCCATGCTGTACCTCGAGAATAAAATTTCCTTTAACATCCAGCATAGAACGCAATAATAATTATAAATCCTTGCTATCGTACACTTATTCCTATGGTTTTTACTATAGACTGCAACATTTACTTCGTATAACACTGAGTGACATTATGGTGAGTGACTTTATTTTTCGCTTAAAAGTAATAACTTTTATAATAATTATGTAATCAATTTTTGTCTCAAATCGTTTATCCCAAAATTACAAATTCCTATAATTTATGATAAGTCTTCAAAGTGTATACCTGGGGAAGACAGAAATAGGAAAACTAGGTGTTGTGAATTTCCTTGTTCGAATAGAGTAAATTTCTTGAACGAGTAGAGTTTTATTACACATTTACAAATGTAGCATACGTCCGATTATCACGGTTAACGTTAAACGTTGGAAAATTTCAAAATTTGAAATATTTCCGACTGTTGCCTACAACTCCAAAATTAAAGATATAGACTGTTCATTTACATAAAGTTGGTAGCAGATAGCCAATTTATCACCAATTTTGTCAGATTCATCATTTAAAAATGTTGGTAGTTTTCGAGCATAATGACGTGTTACGTTAGCGTAATTGTAGTATGTTGTAGCATCTTTGCATGTAATGGGATTAAATAAACATGGGATTAAATACCTGTTGTTAACACCTTTTTCTCTATAAATGGAAATATAGGTATAGAAGACGAGGAGTTTCACAAGCCAGAAATCACGCTAGGGTTAAAAATTAAAATAGATTTATTTAAATAACAAAATACACACAAGCTACACTACAAGACTTTATGAATTAATTTAAAAAATCAATCAAAATTAAAATTATAGAAAGAATGTTATTCGACAACTGAAAACGATCACAATGATCGCAGCGCGAGCCAATGGCCTAGACACAGGCCAACATATGATAACCTTCAATGATTCGAGCGTGAAACGTTTCGGAAGTAATAATACCTATAAAAAATAGGAAGCAGGTATCGGGTATATGGGTCAGCTATGAAAGGTATAATTTCCGTTGCATGCAAAAGTTATCAAACTTTCAATACAAGTTTATATTTATTGGACAACCAGGGCGACGATACAATACAAAATAACAACAATAATCCTCGATGTCCTGAAAGTGAATAAATAATTAATGGCTCTTTCGCCGCGTACAAAATTCAACAATTGTACAGAATTACAAGTAGAGCAAATAATTGCTAAGTACAAAAATTAAGAGCTTCCGATTTTCGCATTAGCTCACACCAGTACAATATTCAATTTTATACAGAATATTACAGCGTAGAGGGCGCAGAAATACAAAGTTGACAAAGCTGCCACTTAGCAAATATTCAGAAAATAATAAAAATAAGTAAATGCTGTGTATCAAATTCAAATACAAAATTAGAGTGAAGTACTACAAATCAAGACAGAGCCCTTTGAAATCGGGAATGTCACACAAATCTGGCACAAATACAAAATGTTTGAACTATAAACATAAGCGACACGCATATGCGAATCTCAGGTAGAAGCTTACAAATAATTTTTGGTACAATATAATGGTCTTCTATGTACAATTTAAAAAAATATTTAATAGATTAGCCAAATTTGTAATATTTAACGTGGCAGTGAGCCACGGTGAGAACAAAAAATGGTTCTATTACGAGAAATAATACATAGATTTAACGTAGTTGAAGACTGCGGGCCTGTCATTACTAGCCGAGCGAACTTTTCTCTTGTTTATATAGTCTAATTTCTACAGCAGCTTCATTTTACATGTAATGCCCTCTGTTGAAGCTGCTTGAATTACATAGTGACAAATAAATACTAGAAACTATCGATTTTGAGAGCAACAGCCCTGCCATCTGGGCGCCAATGGCCATACCAGACCTATACTGAAACATTTGGAAGAAAAATAATCAGTTTTAATACAAGACAGCCAGAGAGCCAATGTTGCGAATAAAATCTGGGATATACCATGATTTAGGAATGATTATTGACTGTTTCTACCAAGCCAGAAATCGCACAGAGCTTGTAGTTTAATTACAAAAAATAATTTATAAAGTGGTAAATTGACTTACAATATTCACCACTAATATTTAAAAAAATCAATAATAACTTATAAACTAAACAGATAGCATAATTAACTTAGGGATGAATAATGAATAAGTTCCAACCAGGTTGAAGGATGAAAAGTTCACAATTTAACAGACAAATTATTTTATGAGGTTGAGGAACTCTATTCATTTTTAATGCATACAAATTAACAAAAAAAAAAAAAAAAAAAAGAAAAGAAATACAACCAAACACCTAAGTTTGGCCTCATTGTGCATTTTAGAATATATGTTTGAATATTGCCAGAAGGCATGAATCATGTAAACCCAACATTCAGATTTTTTACCTCAAATTTTAGACAAAAAATATATATTATATTGAGGTACCACATATTTCAGCTTAGAAACACCCTTTTTTAACTTGGTAGTCTCTATAATACAAATAAAAGACATCTGAGTGGTACAATAATTTTTCAGATGGAAATAAATATTATAAACCTAAATCAGAATTTTGAGGCTGAAATATGACATCAGTGTCTCATATGTGTACGATAGCAACGAATTATAAATATTTATGCGTTCTATGCTGGATGCTAAAAGAGAAATGAATTCTGGAGGATATAGTACATCCTGGTGTCATAACCGCTTGGTTAGTTGTGGTGGGGTGAGTTAAGTTGTGTGAGGTTGGTTAGGTTTTTCATATTGCAAGTTCAGAATGTCCTATTTCTGATTCAGAATCTTCTCTTTTCTGTGTAAATAATTAACAGCCTTAATATTTCTTATATCTAATTATATTTATTTCAATTTCTGTTGAAAATGGTTGAATATACCTGAAATATGTGGTGAGCCCATTTATTATATTATTTTTGTGCATATAAAGGTATGGATATTTTTTATACCTCTTTAATTCTGTTTTGAGCATTTGATAATATTCCCTTTACTATTCTATTCTGTACGTGTTGCCACAATTAATTTGTCTGCAAAAATTTATGTTTTTTGTAATTTTTAGGCCCAATAAATAAATATAAATTTTTCTACTCGTGATTAAATTTTCCTGCACAAAATAATGACTTTATTTTTTTTTATGGACATGGATTTGTTTAGTAATTGATTCTGTGTTTACCAATATTGTTCGTTTACAATATAAATCAGTGTTTCTATTTTATTTTGAATTTTGCGAATGAGTATTTTAAATATAATTGCCAAATGGTAATTTTTTTAATTAAAAGTACAAGCTTTGTGTGTTTTCTACCTAAATATAAGTGATTAGTAATCATATCTAATTTGTTATATACCTCACATTTTGTTTACAACATTGCCTGTCTATTTATTTTCAATCAACATTGAATATTTTCATGTCTACTGCTATAACAACTGTACATAGCATTACTTTTTCGCCTTAAGTAATAGATATGTAATAATTGTTATAATAAATATATAATTTCTTGCTTTAAAAAATTACACTGGGCATTTTCAAAAATTAAAATTTCTTCTCTTTACATTTCCATCCGTATATCATATCTTCTTTTTTTAAGATGAGTCTTCAAATTGAATATCTGGGGAAGACAGTTTCTTAGGTGTATTGAAACCAACCTGTCTATGGTTAAAAACACTAAATAAAAATTAGGTCTAGAAGTGCTGTTTGCCTAATTGTAGGGGGATGTGGGTGTACAGTGAAGAGTGAAGAAATGTCTTGTTGGCTCTTGTATGTCTTTTATCTGTGCTGGTATTATCGTTACCAACAGTAATTTGGTGGAACACTTAGGTAACGTGTTCACAAATATAGCTTTCTAAAATGTAAAGACCTTTTTTTATATTTTTATTATTTCCACAAAAAGGGAGGAGCTAGGAGGTAAAGTATATTAAATATACCTGATTTTTTTTAAAGGACTGTTGTCAATTGTTACCAGAAATCTGTTGTTAATATTAAAAAAATATTTATTGAACATTTTTTCCCACATAAATTGCGTTAGTATTGATATTTATTATATTTGTTTGATACTATAATAGTACTACAAAAGTATAATTATTTTTGTTTTTGAAAAATAAATAGCTATTGTTAACACCTTTTTCTCCATAAATGGAATAATAGGAATAGGGGACTGGGGTTTCACAATCAAGAAATCATGCTGGTGTTAAGGGAGTTAGTGTGGAAGTACGAAAAATAACGCTAAACAGAATGAACGAATTTATTTAATTAACTAAAGTAAAATAGGTTTATATATAATAAAAAAACACACGCTACTTAACAATACTTCATGAATTAATTTAAAAATTCAACCAAATTTAAAATTATAGAAAGAATATCATTTGACAAGTGAATACGATCACAATACGTAAGCACACCATAAAAAAAGATGAAAAGAAGTACGGATGGAAATGTAACAAAATTAAGAGAAGAAATTTTAATTTTTGAAAATGCAGAGTGTAATTTTTGAAAACATGAAATTATATAATTATTATAAAAGTTATTACATATCTTTTACAAAAGGCAAAAACACATTGCCACTTACCAGAATGTCACTCAGAGGTGATAGGAAGTAATTGTTTTTCAAAAGTTAAAAACCAAGGAATATGTGAACGATAGCAACGAATTATAACTATTTATGCGTTGTATGCTGCATGCTAGAAGAGAAGTATATTCTCAACATACGGCTCAGCCTGCTGTGAAAACCGTTTGTTTAGAGGTGGTGGGGTGGAGTCAGATTAAGTGGGGGTGGGTTAGGTTTGTCATATTTTAAGTTCAGAATGTCATATTTTCGATTCAAAATCTTCCCTTTTCTGTGTAAATGAATTACAGCCTCAATATTCCTTATATCTTATTATATTTATTTTAATTTCTGTTAAAAATGGTTCAAAATAACTTAAATATGTGGTGAGGCCATTTATTATATTACTTTTGTGCATATAAAGGTATTGGTATTTTTTATTCCTTGTTTATTCTGTTTTGAGCCTTTAATAATATTCTATGACTGTTCTATATTGAAAAGTGTTGACACAATTAATTTGTCTGCAAAAATTTATTTTTTGTAAATTTTTGGGCACGAAAACTAAAAATAGTTTTTCTACTAATGATTAATTTTTCCTGCTCAAAATAAGTGCCTTACATCCTTGTTTTTGACATGGATTTGTCCAGTAATTGATTCTGCGTTTACCTATATTGTTTATTTACTTTATCAATCACTGTTTGAATTTTATTCTGAGTTTTAGGAGAGATTATTTTAAATCAAATTGCCAAATGGTAATTGTTTTTTGCAATCAGAGTACTAGCTTTATGTGTTTTCTAGATAAATATAAGTGATCAGTAATCATTTCTAATTTGTTATATACATCACATTTTGTTTACAACATTGTCTATCTATTTCTTTTGTATCAACATTGAATATTTTCACGTCTACTGCTTTAGACGCTAGAGTTCTACTGCTTAATAATATCTAACAAAGTGGCAGCAATGCCTTACGATGAAATTGCCAATGCAATCTTTTGTTGTAGCCGTATCTTTGCCTGGATTAATGACACTAAAAATGTCTTACCGGTACCACCAGGTGTGTCTAAGAAAATAATTCCAACCTGTTTTGAATCAACAGTCAACATGTTTCGATTGTAAATAATTCTTTGTTCAGCTTCAAATCACTGAAAACGTAATTGGAGCCACACAGAATCTATATAAGAATAACACCTCTCAAATTAAGATCTACAGCAGGCTCTCTGATCCACTCCCAGTCAACAAAGGTCTTCGTCAGGGTTGCTGTCTTTCCCCAACACTGTTTAAAATTGATCTGCATCAAATTTTACAGCAGTGGGAGAAACAATGCAGAGTAATGGGAATGTCGATCGGAGAGGATAAATTGTTTACGTTATATTTTGCTGATGACCAGGTAGTAATTGCAGAAGATGCAGACGATTTGAGTTCCATAATCCGTAAACTCAATGAACGCATTTAAAAGCAGGACTTAATATTAATATGGACAAATCTAAATACCTGGCAGTTGGTAAAAATGAAATAGAAGATCTTCTTGTGAAACATGGAGGAAAAATGAAAGGGGTAAACAAATATAAATACCTTAGTGTACTTTTTAACAATAAGGGAAATAGCCATGACGAAATTAAGAGACGAATAAGCTTGGGGAGAAACGTGACACGAAGTATAAACTCTGTCTTATGGAACAAAACCATCACTAACACTACTAAAAGACGTCTTTATTCCTCGCTAGTTAAGTGTGTTACAATGTCATTCAGAGGTGATAGGAAGTAATTGTTTTTCAAAAGTTAAAAACCAAGAAATACGTGTACGATAGCAACGAATTATAATTATTTATGCGTTGTATGCTGCATGCTAGATGAGAAGAGTATTCTCAAAATACGGCACAGCCTGGTGTCAAAACCGTTTGGTTAGAGGTGGTGGGGTCGAGTCAGATTAAGTGGAGGTGGGTTAGGTTTGTCATATTTTAAGTTCAAAATGTCATATTTTCGATTCTTCGAATCTTCCCTTTTTTGTGTAAATGAATTATAGCCTCAATATTCCTTATATCTTATTATATTTATTTCAATTTCTGTTAAAAATGGTTCAAAATACCTGAAATATGTGGTGAGGCCATTTATTATAGTATTTTTGTGCATATAAATGTATTGATATTTTTTATTCCTTGTTTATTTTGTTTTGAGCCTTTGATAATATTCTCATGACTGTTCTATATTGAAAAGTGTTGACACAATTAATTTGTCTGCAAAAATTTATTTTTTGTAAATTTTTGGGCACGAAAACTAAATAATATTTTTTCTACTAATGATTAATTTTTCCTGCTCAAAATAAGTGCCTTACATCCTTGTTTTTGACATGGATTTGTCCAGTAATTGATTCTGTGTTTACCTATATTGTTTATTTACTTTATCAATCACTGTTTGAATTTTATTCTGAGTTTTAGGAGAGATTATTTTAAATCAAATTGCCAAATGGTAATTGTTTTTTGCAATCAGAGTACTAGCTTTATGTGTTTTCTAGATATATATAAGTGATCAGTAATCATTTCTAATTTGTTATATACATCACATTTTGTTTACAACATTGTCTATCTATTTCTTTTGTATCAACATTGAATATTTTCATGTCTACTGCTTTAGAACTGTACTTCAGCCCACCACTCCTAGAGTGCGGGCATGTCACATCTTTTATTGGTAACACATTTGTATAGAAGGCAGAAGACTTTTGTACACATGTTTTTAGTGAATATGCGAGCTTCGCGCTCGCTTCAGGCGTGTTATTCCCATTTACAGTTTCGTCGCCAATGGTATTATGCCTGTTTAAAAAAAGTTTACAATTCGTGCAGAAATAATTCCAATTAACGGTAGCACTTAGATGCCATTTTATTCAACAAATTGCGAACTTTTAATAGGAATTGTTATTAAAGAAGGAAATTTACTCTTTTAATTTTTCCGTCATTATATTAACGGAAATTGAGAATATTTCAAACAAAAACACGCTGGCCAGCGGAAAGAAGGTAGTTGGCAAGAGTATTTCGCAAGTGAAAATAGTTAGCCCCGACCGAAGAATAGAGAAAAATCAATACGGGTAACCAATCTGTATTATATTATGGCTTTTATTAAGTATCTCTTTTTATTTTCCTGTATACGGAGCACTATACGTAGCATATGTACTTATTCGAAAATCGATTTCCAGATTTCAAAAACCAATAAAATTACACTACATAGACCTCGGTAAAAAGTGAAATGAATTTTTTTTACCACACGCTAAGAAACTATCTTCACTGGTATTAAGCAATTTTACTTGGAGTTGTTGCTGCGAAAGCGAATCTTGTAAGTGAATTATTTTTAAGCTCTAGAATACTTCAAATATAAATTATTCAACGGTACAGCTGATTCAGTAGTTCAGTTTGAATATTACATAAATACTAGCAGACCCGGCCACACGTTGCTCTGGTTTGCTTGTTCTTGGTTTAATTATTTGTTACTATTGGTATTGTTAAGGAAGTGATTGATCAAGAATGATGAAAAGTGCAAATTAAATTTCAACGATTAGTAAATGTTTAATTTTTATTAATTTAATGAATGAGTTAGATAATACTGATTTTTTTAACTGAAATTATTATCTTTTACCCTATTTAATTTTAAATAATCATAACTTTTATTTGATTAAGACCTAAGCGATGAACACTATTTTTCGTTAATCTGTCTTTCGTCACAATAACAAATAAAGTTGATGGTTTTCCAACACGGGAGCATGCAACATACAGCTGTCCATGGGAGAAACACGGGTTTTCCAAGCCTAAGCCAAAAATAGCCATTGTTTGCCCTGGCGACTTATTTATTGTCATCGCAAAAGCCAAACGTATCGGAATTTATTGTCTTTTGACAGGAATTGGAGATTCTGATGGTATCATAGGTGTTCGAGGTAACAGGACGACTTCGCCTTTAAACGTTCAGTCAGTATCGTTGCTTCAAGCACATTTCCGGTAATTCTTCTGATGACTAATCGTGTACCGTTGCATGATTTTGGTGGATTTAAATTACGCAATAGAATGACCGGTGAACCGATTTTGAAACAAACATGCATTCCTGGTACGTCCAAAAATTTATAAATTCAATTGGAAAATTAACGATGTGGTTTTCTTCAACAATGGTGTCAATTGACTTAAAAGTCATTAGAACGCCTGGCAATAAATTTTGTATTTCATAATTAATTTCATCGAGATCAACACTTTTTGCCGCTAAAATAGCCAATTGCCAAAATTGCACGATTACTGAGCCAAGTAACTGTACTACGTAAATGAATAAAGGGTAATGATGAAATTGGACAACTTCTTGATGTTTGCTTGCATTTGGAGCGTGTTTTCTCTTCCTTTTTCTTTGTTTCATAAAAAGTTGATTTTCTAGAAAAAGTTTTCTGTAGAAGTTGCAGTATGCAAAACCAGTTGCACGTGACCCTTTCGTGACGTATCGGCCACAATGATATAAATAATATGGAACATTCAAGCGAGTTTAAAAACCAAGGAAATCTTTTTCTGTGAGTACGATCTTAGGATATGCTTTACGATAACGCTTACGCGACGTAATGGAATCTACACAACTTTCAAGAGGAGATAGAAAATAAGGTTTCTTTCAATGTGAATTGTTTTTAAAAATCTTAAGAAAGTATATGCTTACATCAACAACATTTCCAAAATATTATTTTCTTCTTTTTCCGAGGGATGACTTTTGCCGCTTGACTGAATCACACGGTATTCATGCAATTGTGTTGTTAGTTGCACAATCTCGGCAGTCTACTTTCTTTGGTTATAGAATAATTATCGTGTGTTGCAAATCTGTTGTTCACTATTTCTTTTCCAGATCACATTGTACAATTGTATTAGTTTCGCCAAGATTTCTTTTCCTGTATCTTTGAATTGTTTGATTTGAATTATATCTACAGCCAGGGACTTCCCTTTTTCAGTTGTTTCGTCGCCGAATGCGTTTCTTATATCTCTGGTTCTTTTTCGTCATCATCTATATTTATCCGCTACTCTATTTGTAAGTTCTTCTCGTATAACTTTTTTGTGTGTTCTTCCAATCTTTTCGTGATCTCTTCTTTGGTTGTATTTATTTTGTTGTTCACGTTCTTAACATTCGCCATTGTTGGTTTACACACCGTGATCATATTTCGGATGACCTGGAAAATTTCTTAAGATTTCCATTTGTTGTTATGTTCTTCCACTTCATCGCGTTTTTCTTGAATACATTTTTTCTTTATCTTATCTTGGTCTGGGCTGGAATACCATATAGAGTTTTCTGATTTTCGTCTGGTCATTTGCTTTCTTTGCAGAGAATCATTATATTTGAAAAGAAAGAAATATAGGGACTCCGTTGTACACAATAATAATAAAAATAATAATAGTAATAATAATAATAACAATAATAACAACAATAATAACAATAATAACAATAATAACAATAATAACAATAATAACAATAATAATAATAATAATAATAATAATAATAATAATAATAATAATAATAATAATAATAATAATAATAATAATAATAATAGGCTTGCGTTTAAAGTAAAAACCAATGTATGTATACCAATGTATGTATTGATTATATCGTTTTATATAATCCATCGAATCTTCTTTTCCATGTCTGAGTTTACAAGATTTTGTGAAACATTTTTCTTTATATTTCACGGAGAAAATCTTTTTTTTAATTTATTGTCTATCTGTTCTACATACATGTTTTTCAGGGTTGTGAATACAATCATATATAACTTTTAGTTTATTTCCTAACTGTGGGTGCTCTAGACGGATACGATAAATGTTTTTGGTTGTTATTATTATTTTTTTTTATTAATAATTTAAATTATTACGGAAGTATATTGAGAGTACAGAGAATGATCGTTGATATGATTATTCGACGAAGGTTATATTATTTGAGGCCCATTTTCTGCTATTTTATGGTGGTCTGAATCTGTCTTTAGGGAAGCGTGAGTTGATGCGTAAGTTCGGTTCTGCTGTGCGTCCAAGGTTGAAAATAGAGGTGCTGGGAGATGAGGGGAGTGATGTGAAGAAGTCTTCGGACAGTTTAGTAATGTGTTCTTTTATTGTCGGAATTTGCAGTTCGTGGTGGATTTGCTTGTTCGAAATAAACCATGGCGGTTTAATTATAGTTCTTAGCGTTTTATTTTATATAGTTTGCAACAGGTTTATATTAGTTTTTGATGCATTTCCCCATATTGGGCATGCATAAGTCATAGTTGGTCAAATTATAGACTTGTAAATTATCATTCGGGTCTCTATTTTAAGGGAAGATTTTTTGTTAATTAGTGCGTAAAGTTGGGAAAGTTTTGCTTGTGTTTTTGTTCCTGTTGTGTAAATGTGTGTTTTCTAGTTTAATTTTGTATAAAGTTGCATTCCTAGATATTTGGCTGCTGTATTATTTGCAGCCCAGGGAATATTTTCGTTGTTCAAAATTAACTGCGGAGTTGTGAGGGGATGTCTTAGGGTGAAAATTTTCGCCTGTGTTTTATCTGGATTTATTTTAATTCTCCAATTTTTAGCCCATTTATTGAATATGTCAAGGTCGTCTTGTAAGTTATTCCTAGCTGTCATAATGTCCCCATGCTTGGAAAAAAGTGCAGTGTCGTCAGCCTAAAGCGCTATTTGCGAATCTATTGAGTGTGGATAATCGGATATATATATATATATATATATATATATATATATATATATATATATATATATATATATATAAATTGAATAATACCGGTGATAATGTGGACCCTTGAGGCAGCCCTGCTGAAATCTGGCGTAAGGATGATATGGCATCGTTAATTTCGACTTTGAACTTTCTTTGATTTAGAAAACTTTTAATAATTTGGAATAAGTAGTCTGGAGTGCCTATTTGTCTTAATTTGTAGAGAAGGCCTTGATGCCATATTTTGTCAAACGCTTTGGTGATGTCCAGGAATATTGCGATAGTGTGTTGTTTGGCATGGAATCCTTGCGCTATATATTCGGTAAGCCGTAATATTTGATGTGTTGTGGAGAGGTTAGGTCGAAATCCAAATTGCGTGACTGGGATTACATGTGTGTTTGTCAAGAATTTTATTAATCGTTTGGAATTATCAGTTTAATAGTTTCGACAATGACGGGAGTAGGCTAATTGGTCTATAGTTCGCTGGATCTTTTGGATTCTTTCCTGGTTTTCGGAAGGGTAGCACTGTTGCAATTTTCCAATCGTTGGGAAAGTAACCTATTCTGAATGCTGCGTTAAATATTGCTGTAATGCCTGCTATCGAATTGTTATTTACTTTGTATACATGTTTTTGGTGAATATGCGAGCTCCGCGGTCGCTTCAGGCGTGTTATTCCCATTTACAGTCTCGTCGCCAATGGCCTTATGCCTACTTAAAAAAAGTTTACAATTCGTACAGAAACGTAAACGTATGACACTATCTATCTGATTTTGCTTTTTCAAAAATTTCTCTAGTGTAATTATATAGAAGTATCTCTAGCGTCACTTGTATACAGACTTCCAGGAATTCGTTAAATCTGTATCATTCATAACTTAAAGTGTATCAAATACTAAATGAAGTTTTTAAAAATTAAAAAAAATATTCTGCAATAAAAGCTCCAATAAACGGTAGCACGTAAATGTTATTTGATTTAACAAGTTGCGGATTTTTAATAGGAATTGTTATTAAAGAAGGGAATTTACGTTTTTTTAAATATTTCCGTTATTATATTAACAGAAATTGAGAATATTACAAATAAAAGTACGCTGGCTAGCGGAAAGATGGTAGTTGACAAGAGTATTTCGCAAGTAAAAATAGGTACGCCCGACTAAAGAATAAAGAAAAATCAATACGGCTAACCAATCTGTATTATATTATGGCTTATATTATGTATCATTTTTTACTTTCCTTTATACGGAGCACTATACGTAGCATTGGGAAACATATGTAATTATTCGAAAATTTTTTTCCAGATTTCAAAAACCAATAAAATTACACTACATTGATGCACTACTAGAAAGGTACTACTACACTTCTAGAAAGATATGTACCTATGCGAAAATTGATTTCGAGATTTAATAAAATATACACCAAGTAGACCTCGACAAACTGAGAAATGAAAGTTTTTATCATAAGCATAAGAAACAATCCCCATTGGTATAAAGCAAATTTTAATAGTATTTGTATTTGCAGTTGCGAAAGCAAATCTTGTTAGTTAGTGAAAGAGTTTCAATTTTTAAAGCTCTTGAACACTTAGTATAAGAGTTATTTAACGGGTAGCTGATTCAGTATCACATGTCCTTTGATCTTGCGTTAGTTGTATCCGTAGATGGCCGGCTATATATTGCTTTACTCTTTTTAATAATTTTGGTTCAATAATTAAAACAGAGAAAATTGAGAAAGTTTTAAACTAAAGTATTATTGCTAGCGGAATGATTGCAGTTAACTAGAGTAGTTTGAGAGTCAAAATAGGTAGGCTAAATCAAAGAATAGTGAAAAATTAATACGAACAAATCATTCCTATCCTTTTAAGTCCGATGAATCGGAAAGAGATTCTTTTTTAATTTCGTCTGTCTACCCATTCATCTATCCGTCCGCGCGTCCGTTCTTCTGTCCTTCCGTCTGCTGTCCGTCTGCCCTAATGTCCGTCTGTCCGTCTGTTATTAGAGGGCTAGAGCACAAAATTCCACACTCCTTATCATATGTCCAACAATCCAATGTCACTTTTGTTTGATTTTGCGTTAGTCGTTTCTGTAAAGTGGCCGGCTATATATTATGACTAAACAAATCTTTTCAAATACATCTAACCGCGATCGTTCCGAAGGATAATAATTGATTTTAAAATGTTCATTATTTCCAATGTAGACTAACAAAAAATTCTAATCGATAGGTTGTTAGATAGACATAATTGATACCAGAATCAAGAATTTGGCTCTACGAAGGTGTCTTTTCATGATTAAACGATAGTGAACGATTGTGAATATGACTTTCGTTGAAAAACAATTGGGTCAGAACAATCGGAAATTGTGTTTTTTGCAGTTTGGCAATCTTAAAAATGCATTTTATGATACTTTCGATGGCAATGTTTTTTGTATTTGTTTAGTTCCTTACAGCAGCTAGTACCTCTTGATAAGGCCTTATAAAGACAAATTTGATACGTTAGGTTAATACGTAATACCCATGCTGTACCTCGAGAATAGACTTCCCTTTTAGCATCCAGCATAGAACGCATTAATAATTATAAATCCTTGCTATCGTACTAAATCCTTGCTATCGTACTATATTCCTAGGGTTTTTACTATAGAATCCAACATTTACTTCGTATAACACTGAGTGACATTATGGTGAGTGACTTCATTTTTCGCTTAAAAGTATTGATATATAATAATTTTCATAATAATTATGTAATAAATTTTTTTCTCAAATCGTTTATCCCAAAATTACAAATTCTTATAATTTATGATAGGTCTTCAAAGTGTATACCTGGGGAAGACAGAAAGAGGAAGACTAGGTGTTGTAAATTTCCTTGTTCGCGTAGAGTAAATTTCTTTAACGAGTAGAGTTTTATTAAACATTTACAAATGTAGCGTACGTCCGATTATCACTTAAAGTTTCTATTTATTGGACAACCAGAGCGACGATACAATACAAGAAAGCAACAATAATCCCCGATGTCCTGAAAGTGAATAATTAATTAACGGCTCTTTCGCCGCATACAAAATTCAACAAGTATACAGATTTACAAATAAAGCAAAAAATTGCTCAATACAAAAATGAAGAGCTTCCGATATTCGGATTAGCTCACACCAGTTCAATATTCAATTTTATACAGAATATTACAGCGAAGAGGGCGCGAAAATACAAAGTTGACAAAGCTGCCAGTTAGCAAACTAAGAAAATAATAAAAATAAGTAAATGCTGTGTATCAAATTCAAATACAAAATTAGAGTGAAGTACAACAAATCAAGACAGAGCCTTTTGAAATAGGGAATGTCACACAAATCTGGCACAAATACAAAATCTTTCAACTATAAACATAAGCGATACGTATAAGCCAATTCAAGGTAGCAGATAGGTAGATAATTGGTAGGAATTGAATCTATTCTTGATGGCTCTCACAGTTGATAGCGAGTCTGAAAAAATTGCAATTGGGGTGTCTTTTGGTGTTTTAGTGCTAATTATAATTGCTTGAAGAACTGGCCACGCTTCGCATGTAGCAATGGAGAAGTAATCTAGGAGACGGTGAGTCCTCTAGGAGACGGTCGTCTCCGAGAGAGCCCCTGTGTTGTTGCTGAGCCCCTGTGCAGAGTGTTGTTGCTGAGCAATTTTGAGCAATTTTGTTAGCCGATAGCTGAGAGCAAAACTTGTCAGCCCTACGTCCGACCACTGGCGCACTTCGCCACCGTCCGACCACGGGACGCTTGGCCCACTCTTCTCCGTTTTCCGACCACGGGGACGTCATGCGCTAAGGCGCTCTCTTCACCACCGTCCGACCACGGGGACGCCTGGCGATAGGCCCCATCATCCGTCCGTTTGAACGCGTAGGCCGGCGCTAAGCCTGCACTATCTGTTTACATCTATAGACGCTACCACCCCGAGTTGTCGGTGCCTTTTGATTTCTCAAAAGTACCGAGGAACTTATTTCTCCAAGCCTGTGAAGAATCAGCGCGCCGCAGCCGGGAGAAGAACTTCCTTCGAGGGATACGGCTTCGGCCGTACTCCTCCGCCAGGATGGAGCGAGAGGAAACCAACACCAGCGACACCGAAGCAGTAACCAGGCAAGTTACTGCGACCAAGCGCTCCCGTTCCCCACAAACAAGTGGAACAACCCCACCTTCCCAGAAAGCGAAAATCCCTACACCACCACCCTCACCCAACAAGATTCTAAGCGACGGCTTCGTTTTCCCCAAACACACCGCCCGAGCCGTTGAAAACCAAACCTCTATCCCAACTCCTGTCAGCAACTCTTTCTCAACTCTTCCCATTGAAGAACTCACCGCTGAATCTACCTCCTCTCCTGAACCCCCAGTCCCCGAACCTACCCCAACCCAAAATAACCCAACACCCCTCCCGGCATCCAGACCCAGAATTGGCACCATCTTTATCTCCACCACCGACATCCTCGACGGCAAAGAACTCATCCATGAATTGCAGAAATGTACCTCCGAGAAAATACAGGCTAGATATACCAAAGACAACCTTATAATCACCCCCAAATCCGTCCTTGCCCACCAAAAACTCACCTCACGACTCCATGACCTTAAAACAACCCCTAGCCTACGAGTACTCTTCTTCACTGCCCCTCCAAACTACCACTACCACCGAGCCACCCCCGAAACCCGAGAAAAACTCATCCTAAAAGGCCTCCCACCCAAACAAGACACCGCAGACATGATCCAGGAAATCCAAAGCCAAAATTTTACCTGTTTCCACCTTTCCGAAATGATCCGTCATAACCCCGACAAATCCACCACCAACCTTGGCATTTATGTCATGGAAGTCCCCAAAAACCAAATCCCCCTAATCAAATCCAACCTCCGCTACCTCTGCCTGCACCGTGTCACAATAGATTCCTACAAACCTAACAATCGTATCCCAAGATGCACAAACTGTCAACAATTTAACCACACAAGATCCTACTGCCATAGAACCCCAACCTGTTGCTACTGCGCCCAACCTCATTCCACTGACAACTGCACCAACCTTTCACTACAAGATTTCAAACCCACGTGCGCTAACTGTAAAAACCAACACCCTGCCAATGACCCCCAATGCCCCACCCTCATCCAACACCAACAACAACGAGCAACCAACCTCCAGAGAATACAAACACTCAGACAATCCCTCCCCAGCAACAACACCGCCAACCTCCAACAATCCTCATTCCCTTCCCTTCCAAGCAGATCCTTCGCCCAAGCAGTGACAACCCCAACCCCCTCATCACAAAACCCTACACCATCTACCTCTGAATCATCATCCACCTTTACAGACCTCAAAGAACTCTTTACCCTAATTAAAACCTGTAACCTTCCTAAGCTTCTCCAAACCATCAAAGAAATCATCACCATCTTCAAATCCCCTGTAGACATCCTCTCCAAATTAATCTCCGCAGGAACCAAACTTTGCGAACTCTTCTAAATGGCCCCCTCCTCCTACCCCCTCATCTTAAGCACCTGGAACTCCAACGGGAACCTACCCAACAAAAAGCCCTCTATCAAACAATTCCTATCCGATTATTCGATCAGCATCTTCCTCATCCAAGAAACCCACCTTAAACCACACATTCCCTTCTCTATCCCGAACTTCACCATCTACCGCTCCGACAGACCAACCCGCGGAGGCGGAACAGCCATCCTAATAAGAAACACCATTCCTCACACCCTTATACCCCCTCCACCCACAACCACCATAGAATCAACCACCATTCAAATATCCTCTTCCAACTCACCCATAAACATTTCCTCAGTATACAAACCACCTCACATAAATCTAGACCCTCAAGACCTTTCTCTCCTCTTTGCATCCCCCACTCCTACCATCATCGCCGGCGACTTAAACTGCAAAGACAGACACTGGGGATGCCGAACTACTAATACAAACGGACGAACTCTCCACGGACACTTAGACGACCACCCAGAAATCATCCTCTTGGCCCCCCCAGAACCGACTCACCTCATCCGAGAAGCCCCCCATGACATACTAGACATTATACTTCACAGCCACAATACCAATGTTACTGCCCCATACGTACGATACGAACTAACCTCTGACCATCTCCCTGTAATTTTCTCTATCCGCACTCCAATATCCCCGTCCCAACACCTGCCACCAATCATCCAAACCAACTGGTCCCACTTCAAAAGACACATCTCCAGACGAATACACCCTCCTACTTCCCTCACCACCCCAGACGACATTGACTCAGCCATTTCACACTTTAACCACCAAATCAAGAAAGCCTTCAGCAACTCATCAACCTTCACCCCCCGCTCCCACCCCACCTTACCTCCCGACATACTGCTTCTACTAAGACAGAAACGTAAGGCCCAAAAGCTTTACTACAGGACTCGATCAATAATTGACAAAGTTACCTACGTCACACTAAAACAACAACTCCATAACAGACTAGTACTATTCGACAAATCAAAATTCGACGACCTAATACAGGACACTAACACAGGCAACCCCAAAAAACTACACACCCTAACCCAATCCATCCGCCCGAAGAACTCACATCTATCCCCCCTCCTCACCCCCGGAAACTCTCTTACCTATGACCCACAAGAAATAGCAAATACCTTCGCCAGCACCCTTGCAACTCGCTTCACTTCCACCAATACTCGCATCCCAGACTCCGCCATCCTTCAATTCTTACGAACCCCGCCCCTACCCCCAGAAAGACAAACCATGTGGACTATACGCAACGACGACACCGCTGAAGCGATCAAATCCCTCCAAACCAACAAAGCCCCAGGACCCGACAAAATCTACCCCAGTTACCTGAAAAACCTTACCCTCAACGCAATCTCCCACCTAACCCTTATTTTCAATGCCTGCCTCCAATCTGCACACTTCCCCAAACTCTGGAAATCCGCCACTGTTATCATGATCCCTAAACCCCGCAAAGACCCCAGACATCCCACAAACTATCGACCCATCAGCCTCCTCTCTATCACCGGAAAAGTATTTGAGAAAATCCTCCTCAAACTAATGAACCCCTACCTCCAACCCCACATCCACCCCTCACAATTCGGCTTTCGCCCTGACCGATCATCGGCTCTCCAATCTCTCCACCTTGCCATCAACATTGCCACAGATCTCCGCCATAAATCTCGTCAAATACCTGCCCTTTTTACTGACCTATCCTTTGCCTTCGATACAATCAGCCACCCAATCCTCCTGTTTAAATTAAAACCATATCTTCCCACCTTCGCTATAAACCTCCTATCAAGCTACCTAGCAAATAGAACCTTCCAAACCAAATACCTCTCACACTTTTCCCCCTCCCATCCCATCTCGGCGGGAGTCCCACAAGGTGCTGTTCTTTCCCCCACCCTCTTTTCAATATACCTAAATGACCTTCCCTCTTGCCATGGCACTCAACAATTCCTCTACGCAGACGACCTAGCTCTTCTCTCCCCCCACCGTACTTCTCAACACTCTATCAACAACCTTCAAACCGCCGCTCACACTATCTCGCAATGGTTCCAGGAAAACTCAATCCAAATTAATCCTTCTAAATGCCAGGCTATCATCTTCACTTGGCGAAATATCCCACATCCCTTCCCGCCCATCACTATCAATAACATTCCTATCCAATGGTCCTCACAAATAAAATACCTCGGCATCACCTTCAACTCCAAATTAACCTGGACTCCCCATCTCAACAATATCATTTCCAAATCGAACCAAAAAATCAACTTCATCCAACCCATCCTTCGCCATCCATCCCTCTCTGTCAACAAAAAACTCCTCCTATATTACACCCATATCAGATCCATCATCACATACGCCTCTTCCACCTGGTCAACTATCCCCCACTCCTCATATACAAAACTAAAAATCTTCGAAAACCGCATCATCCGTCTTATCTTCCACCCTCTTCCCGGGCAAAACTACAACACCTTCCGAACTCAGCACAACATCCCTCCCCTCCCACAATACATTTTCAATACATCCCGTGACACGGTACAGCAATTTGTAAGTAATCCCATCTTCAATCACCTCATTCAACCTCACCAACACATTCTCAACTCCCCCCCGCGACATTCCCGAAAAAAGCACCCCCTAGATATTCTCCAACTCCCCCCTCCTCCGACCTAAAAACACCCAACAAATCAAGACCCAAGAAACCCACAAACAACACCCCCCCCTCAACAAAATAACCCCTCTAACCCCCCCTCCCTAAAACTCCAACATCCCTCAAACACCCCCAAATGCGAAACCCTTAACGAAATAACCCGTGACCAACCTAAACTACCCTAGTCCTACCCACCCCCAGCCATCTGGGGAACGGGAGGCAGCTCGCCAAGAAGAAAATTTGGAAGACCAAAACAACACAGGACAGTAGAGGACACTGATCCAGGCCGTCCTCATAACTACCCAATTGGCGAGAGAGACGGTGAGAGTCAATTTTATTAATTGGTGGTTGGAATATAACACAGCCTGCAATTCCATCACGTTTAGACCCGTCTGTGTAGACTTGGTAGAAGTTGTTATAATCTTGGAGTAGTGTCGATATTCTTTCTTGTGTCCTGTCAATATGTTCAGTGAAATTTATTGATTTTTTTGCGAGGTCGGTATTCGTTGTGATATTAAAGTTCTGCCAGGCTGGGATGGGATGATTACGTCTGGGGATACAAAGTGGTTTGGTGATATTGATTTTTTCTAGATACTTAGTGAGTCTCTCACTAAGCGGAAATGAGAGCTGTGATCTGGAATCATATACGCTAGGCTGGAGGATGTTAAATATAACTGAATTTGAGGGGTTGGGGGGAATGCTAAATGTGGCTAATATATGGGCTGGTTCTAAAAGCACCAACGCTTAAAGGCAAGCATTGTTGATCACAGGGTTTACAGTATTCAGAACTGTTTTTGAAGCTGAGCTGTAGACTACTCCTACTACATAATTAGTTTAGATTAAATGAGAGCTTTATATAGGTTGATCAAGCATTCGAATTGTGCTCCCCATTTAATGGGTGATAACGTTTTGATAATATTAGTTTCGGAACTAATAATACCTATAAAAAATAGGAAGCAGTTTACGGGTATATGGGTCAGCAATGGAAGGTATAATAACTTCTAATACAAAATTAGAGAGAAGTGAGAATTAGAGAAGTGAAAATTAGAGAGAAGTGAATCCATTTTTTTTCCCAATGCGTACATCGTAATGGTTTACCACAAATTGTTTGGATATTACCACCGTAGCTCTTAGCCTGTAACTCATTTGTCAACAGCTTCTACTTTAACGCTGGGTCTTACAAGTTATCCTGTTTGAGAAATTTATTGAAAATATGCTAGATTTATATGTCTAGCAAATCCAAGAAAATGAAGCGTGTTCTTTTCGTTTCTGGCAATTGTCAAGCATTTTAACAGAGCAATGTAGAGAATAAAAGAACGATTGCCAATACCAATTCTTACCTCTTATATTACCAATCATTTTTGTTATGTTCTCATTTATGCTGGCCACGCCGATGTATAGGAAATCGATAACGAAATGGAAATTATATATAGAAAAAAATTGATATCGAAATGAAGAAATGATATAGACACAAGAAACCGATATCGAAATAGGTAATTGATTTCGAAATAGGAAATTAATATTAAATTAAGAAATTAAAATTGAAATAAGAAAACCGAAATCTAAATGGAAAATTAATATCGAAACAAGAAATTGGTATCCAAATAGGAAAAATTTAGCGAAATATTTAATACCAAAAATCAATACGGAAATGGTTAATCGTATAGGGGAGTCAATATCGAAAAGGCAAATCGCTATCGAAGTAAGTAATTGATATCAAAATCGGAAATTGATATTTCAATTGGTAATTTAGTAGTAGTCGATAACGACATGGGAAATCTGTATCAATATAATAACTCGATATCCAATGGGGAAATTTGTTTCGATGTGGGAAATTGATATCGAAATGGGAAAAAATATATCGAAATAGGAAATTGATATTAAAAGGGAAATCGATATGGATATGAAACAATTATTACGAATTGGGTAATTAGTATTAAAGTAAGCAAACGAAATCGAAATGGGAAATCAAATTCCAATTGTGAAAAGTAAATGAAAATGGGATATTGATTTTTAAACGAGAATATAATATTTAATATGTATATTAGTATCAAAATTAGAAATAGCAACTTTGAGCGAGAAGGCCATAGGGTGTTTCAATTTATGACGTACACAGAGGCTGGAGGCGTACCATTGGGCGTTGTAATTACGTCTTCTGAATACCTTCCCATCGTTATAGCCGGTTTTAAAATGTTAAAGACGTTGATGGGAGACGCTTGCTTTTACGGTAGAGGTTCGGACGCGGGTCCGCAAAACTTCATTACGGATGACAGTAGGGGCGAGAAACACGCTCTGAAAGTCGTGTGGACGTCTACCGTGCAGTTTTTGTGCATTTTTCACGTGCTACATTTTGTGTGGTGATGGCTCATGCTAAGCGATCACGGTTTTTTGAAAGAACACTGGGAAACGTTGTATAAACTCTTTAAAAATATATTGTACAGCGCATCAAAAGCAGAGTGCAATAAAATGTTTTGCCTGCTGAAAAGAAATAAAATCGCTCGTCAATATCCGATTTTTCCCAACTATGTGGATGATCTATGGAAGAGACATCATGAATGGGCTTTGTATCACAGAAACGAAACGCATGCTCTGATACGTGTACAAATAATTTCTTAGAGGCATCTATTCGAACTCTCAAAGATAAAATTTTAGATAGGGTAAAGGCATTCAACCTTGTGCAACTCGTTTACTTTATACTCGTTCGACTCGACAAGTATTACATAAAAAAAATTTTTGGACGCCGCACATGGGAGACGAAATGTGAAGAAAAAACTGATGTTTTATGTTGCTGCAAACGACGAATGGAGCAGCGACAGCAGCAATTATTTACGCACCCCCACCAGTTCCTCCATCTCTATGGTGGAGGTCATAGAAGGCATGCGGGCCGATAAGGTTACATATTACGCAAAAAAGATGGAAAGAGATGAAATCAAAAAAGCCTATTTCAAGGAAAAACTTGACATTTTAAAGAGAATAAACGATTTACTCGAGGAAAATAATAAATTATTTAAAAGAGTGTTGGAGAAAAGCGAGTGTGTTTCTCCGAAAATATTAAACTATGTAAATTTAAAGTAATAAAGATTGTATTACACCATGTAATATTCTCTTTAGTTATTTTATACACAATTGTTGTATCATGATGGCAAAGGTCTTACTGCCATAAATAAGCGATTTTTAGTTTCATTGCTCTTTTAACTACACAAAACATGAAGTTATGACAAAGCCCTTAACCGCTGATATACAGAATTGTGTACATGAAACCATATCAATTGTTAGATTTCATGAAAGTGTACCCTTTGTTCCCTTACGAGTTTCTGAACTTCAGTGATTTTAATATTTTTGCTAGCCTCTTCGGTTACACCAGCAGTTTGCTTCAGCTTATTAGAAGTCATTTATTCTGTTCAGTGACTTTTCTTATTTATAAATATTAAATATACAATGACCACAAAAAAATAGTAAAGCATTTCATCTGTTAGGGGAGGTCAAGTTTGATGTTTTGAAAGTATATTTCGAGTTTTGAAAGTATAAAGAGGTTTTTTTTAAAAAAAGTGTATATATTTTTGTAACGATATGTAGAAAAGGAAACCAGTTGGGGAGGAGGGAAATAAAAAAATTCTATATTTTTATTAACCATTCCAATTTTTTTATTGAGAAATGTTTTACAGTCTAGTTTTATTTTTTATTTTCTTTTGTCTTTTTGAGATTCTTTGAATACACGTGTAATTCGGCTATTGTTAATGTGATCGAATTCGCTACAGTGTTATCATTTCTTACGCTAACATTTGGGGCAGTTGGTGGGTTAGCCGGCATTGCTGGCGTGTACAATGATTCATCGTCTTATAATGTGGCACTTTTGCAAAATTGACCGTTACGCCTATTCAGTGTTCTCCTTTGACAAAAACCGACCAAGATATTTATCTATTTGATTAATACTGTCATAACATTTTGATAAAACGTTCAACTGAGACAATCCGTTTAGAATCAGCGTTTTCGAAATAGTTTGTGGTGTAATTTGCGTCACGCCTACGGGCGTTCCCCATTCATCGGGCAAGGTGATCGGCGCTCCCTCTGATCGTGTATTGGAAATGATTAACGGTAACGTGGTCGTCATACACTCAGAGTGTATACATTGCGCTTGTACGCGGTTTGTTTTCAGTTTTTCTTCTCCTTCTTCTCTCCCGACTTCAATAATGTTGGATTACGTGCTGATCAATTATCGTAATTTAACCGAAACACGGATGGAGCACACTTCCGTCCGTACAAACTTTGCCATCGATTCTATCCATGTTTTCGTTGAATATGTACCAAAACCGCGTATACGGATACATTTCCCATAGAACATAGAGAGCGCGTCGTGTTTTTGCGTTTTTTATCCATGTATCGAATGGACGGAAGACTGACGATTCGATCAAACATCTCACGCGAAACCGAGTGCGAATACTTGGCGTAGTTGACAATGATACCATCCAACGGATATGCGAAAAATGCCACTCCTGATATAACGCGACGACATTGTACGCAATCGACAAACGCCTTGAGACAATTTGCGATGACTATGCATCCGTAGCTATGTGCAAATATATAGCAAGCTTCGAAAGCATCCTCATTCGCCACTCGATGGATTGTAGCGTGTAACGCATTTAATACATTCATATCCGTGGGGCATTTACGCCAGTCGTACGGAAAGGTCATAAACTGTGTCTTCATTTTCTCCATAATGCATTTCACTTTGCCGTACACATCGTGTGAGTAGAGACCCCCCACTTAATTGATCCTATCCAAAACGCGTTCTGGCACAAGCGGAACGTTGGGATTCGTGAGGAGATTTATCGCCGACGGTTTAAACGCGTCGTTTGTTTCAATTGGCAGATGAAACATTTTTACAAGTATCGACAGTAGGGCTCCACCATGATTGATAGGCAACGGCCATATGACTCTATTTTCAAAAACCAATTGCGTACCAAATAAACCCGGGATAAATAAAATTTTCGTTTTCCGTAGCGCAGTAGAATTGTCTTTCATTTCGATTCTCAAAACACAGCAATCAGCGTCTTACTTTAGTACTTAAGGGATATATGAAAAATCATGACTCAACAACATGGGATAAATATTATATTTTTTATTATAATTATCACCCGTTGTTCCTTCCGTTACTCCACCTTCATATGATGAACCAACACGGTATAATGTAAATTATGACTCATAAACACCATTTTTGACTTTTATGTATAATAAAAAAATCTTTCATTATCATTCTAGGTTTCTTTGTGTATTCTCCCCCACCTCCTCTCGCTCCTCCTCCATCCTATCCCTTCCTTCATCTTCCCCCCCCCCTACTCTCTATAACCATGTTTCCCTACATACGCTCTCTCTATAAACGCTTACCGAACATTTGTGGTGAAACACTAACCATCCGTCTACGCAACGTTGAATATCATCTACACGTTTGTGCATAGTGAAATGGGTAAAAATAACAAAATGGAAAATAATATCAATTTTTTTTTAAAATATTACACTTGAATTATCGCTTAAACATTATGAGCCATTTCTTATGGCTTTTGCTTTAATGTGTGATGCAAAGGTTAACCCTCAAGATACATATATGAAATTTCTCACAAGAATGAAGAAAGTGAAATTACCGACGAGAATGAACAAAGTGAAATTACCAACGAGAATGATTTTATTGAAAATAGTAAATATGAAAATCGTTTATATTATTTTATAAACATACTCTTCAGTTAGCTGCTAAATATAACGAGATCCATATATTAAAATTTGCTATAAAACATGGTGCAAATGTAAATGTACTAGATAAGAAAAAGATATTCCTTTACATTATGCATGTGAAAAAAATGTAGCAATTAATAAAATTCTTGTTGAGAATGGGGCTGCTATAAATTATTTTCATAACCCATCATCTTCGCCTTTAGAAAAAATTGTTCATCTGATTAAAGACAAAAAAATTGTTGAAACGTTGATATTGACAAATATAAACTTGCGGGATACGCAAGCCAGACAGTCGGTTTCGGCTTTCGTCACTTTGCATCTCAATCTATTTTTCCACAGATATTAAACTAGAGATGCTATATTACTATTACAGTTCGAGGTAAATGGTCTGGTATAGTAGTACATCACTATCTTTTTCACATATTTCCGTCTTCCTTTGAATTAGTTCTTAAAATTGTTTGAGGCATTTCTCAAAATATCGATTCCGATTTGGCACTGTCTTTTTAAAAAAGGAATTAATTCTGTAAATATCTTCATTATTCTATCTCCCCACATCTTATTTTAGATATATTTTACTTCTTAGGTCTTTTGTTATCATTTAACCTTGCTAGAGTTCTTATCTTACGTTGAGGCAACCGAGTGACTATAGTGTTCGTGCTAGTGTTCATGTACAAACAGCTCTGATCACAACTAGCTAAGAAAAGATTAAAGATTAATGGCCTGTGCCATTAATCCAGACACAGGGCAAACAATATCTGAAGCCCTGCGCATCGTCCACAACGGCGACAACGGCGTCGTTTCACCAGTGTCACCAATACCAGCAAGTGGCGAGGCCATGGATATAAGCCTCGCTGCGACGCCAGTTCCAACCAGCACCGAGGACAGCAACAACCCTGCCTACCTCAGCCAGATCTACGTGTCGTCATCACTCCCACCATCACAACCTGCTCAGGCGCAGAAAACGTCAGTCAGTGATAGTGAAAGTGATTCCGAGAGTAAGAAAATGAATCGGACCAGTAACAATACGAGTGCAAAATCAAAAAAACCCACTGAGTTTCAATACAATGTACCTATAAGGAACAGACACTCTGAGCTCGGCGAATAAAGTGACGAGCGCGAGGACAATAGGTTTCTATTCATAAATGAACAAAATAATGACCTCACCAATTTAAACATTAAAATACCACCCATCTTTGTAGCCCATATTCAGAATGTTGCAGAATTTAATAGAGAACTTACGAACTCAATAACAAACCAGTTTACATCAACTATTGTCAATAACAAAATCAAAGTGCTTTTTAAAACTATCTCGGACTTTAGGCAGGCAATAAAATATCTAATCAGCACAAACAGAAAATTCCACACGTATAAAGACCCAGCAAACAAAAAAATTTCCATTGTCTTTAAGAATCTTCATCCATCTATTACTCAGGAAGAAATATATCAAGACCTCAAGGGAAAGTGCCCATCGCTTATTAGTGTAACTAGACTGTATAAAGACAACATCCCCATCTCGGTAGCGGCAGCCGAGTTCGACGGTAGCCAAAACATAGACAGTATATTACAAATTAATCAAATTTGCAACCTGATTGTCAAGCCAGAAAAAAGACGCAAAACCAAAGGTCCTATACAATGCCTCCAATGTCTAGATTTCGGGCACACCAAAAACAACTGCAATCACAATATAGCATGCATTTATTGTGATAAAGATCATTACTCAGTAAATTACCCCCAAAAAGAAAACCCTCCTATTTGCAAAAACTGTAACGGTCCGCACCGCGGAGACGCGAGATCAGTTGAATGTACTTACTACAAAAAGCTCGTAGAGATACCCCCCCCCCAAAATTACCAGAAAGGACGTTCAAGTACGAAACCCACAAATGTTAATCAGCTCAATCTAAACTCCCAAAACTACCCTAATCTACCAACCACTAGCAACATTCCAAACTTTACCCACGTAACAAATCAATCAAATAGAAACCATAACAGGAATCAAACAACCACAAACCAATACAATGATAATAGCAACAATATTAGTAATGATAATTCATTCATGCACACAATAATAAACTCTATACATAATCAATCTAATCAATACTATTATCCCAACAATCGTCAATAATATACAAAATTCACTCACGTCGAATTTCAATAGGAATCATGGCCACACAGCCCCATAATAAAATTAACCTGCTAAACTGGAATGCCAATGGCATAACCAACAAAAAAACGAATTGATCTTCTTCCTCAAAGACAAAGAAATCAAAATAACGTGTATAACGGAAACACACCTCAAATCCCACACTACATTCAATATGCCCGGTTACAATGTAGTCAGAACAGACCGAATAAATGCTAATGGGGGAGGTGTCCTCATCCTTGTGGATAAATCAATACCCTACACCAAAGCAAACATACCAAACACTCCTGGATTAGAAACAGTCGCTTCAAAAATACCTCTTAACAACAGAGTATTTACCATTATAACAGCATACAAGTCTCCAAACAAAAAAATTCAAGACACTAACATCGCAGCGCTATTTAATCAAATCACCCCTACTTTACTATTAGGAGATTTGAACTCCAAAAACACCAACTGGGGATGCAGGTCAACAAACAGCGCAGGCAAACATTTACAAACAATATTAGCGAACGCAAAATTACACATATTAACTCCTACAGAACCAACCTACTACTCATACGACTCAAATAAACACCCAGACACATTAGACATTGCAATCACCAACGATCGGACTACATTTTATTCCACCGTGCTACACGAACTTGACTCTGATCACCTCCCTGTAATAATATCTACACATCAACAACCGCCCCCACACACACCCACACACACATTAAATACTAATAACATAAACTGGAAAGAATTTAGAAAAAACATAATTATCAGAACCCCCAAATTCAGGAATCTAAAAACGCCTTTAGAAATAGAAAGTTCAGTAGCATTATTAAACAATACAGTAACCAGTGTTATCGTTCAGCAACAAAGTAACATAGCACATAATAAACCAAATACACATACTAAATTCCCAGATCCCATAATAACCATATTAAAAACCAGAAACAGAACAAGAAGACTTTGGAACAATAATAGAAATCCCCAAATAAAAAAAGAGCTTAACATCCTAAACAAGATAACCAAAAACGCAATTAAAGAACACCGACACTCTTCTTACAACTCTTTAATTAAATCCCTAAGCACAACCAACAACTCACTTTGGAAATTTACTAAAACAATGTTAAGAAAGCAAAGCACCATCCCTCCGATAAGCACGCCATCTGGGAAAATATTTTCCCCCATAGACAAAGCCGAAGCATTAGCTGACTTCTTTGAAAGTACTTTTACGCTTAGTAACACTCCAGCCCACACAGAACATATACAAATTGCAAACTCGGTCTCCGCTCCGAACTATAATGTTCCACAAAAAACAAAATTCATATCACCAAACGAAATTAAGAATTTAATAAATTAATAAAAATTAAAAAATAAAAAAATAAAAAATAAAAAAATAAAAAAATAAAAAAATAAAAAATAAAAAAATAAAAAATCAAAAAATAAAAAATAAAAAAATAAAAAAATAAAAAATAAAAAATAAAAAATAAAATATAAAAAATAAAAAATAAAAAATAAAAAATAAAAAATAATAGACATATGATAACCGTCAATGACTCGAACGTGGATCGTTTCCGAAGTAATAATACTTATAAAAAATAGGAAGCATGTATTGTATATATGGGTCAGCTATGGAAGGTATATTTTCCGTTACGACTCTGTCGTCCATTACGACTCTGAGCCTTTTCAAAACATAAATTATTCTCCTAAACATTCTACATATCCATCCGTCCGTATTTTCTTCTTATAGCAGATGGGTCTTCAGAGTGTATACCTGGGGATGACGGAGGTAAGAAAACTAGGTGTTGTGAATTTTCTTGTACGAGAAAAGTAAATTACTTGAACAAGTAGAGTTTTATTAAACACAAATTTAGTGTACGTCCGATTATCACGGTTAACTCTAAACGTTGGAAACTTTCAAAAATTTGAAATTTTTCCGGCTGATCCCTACAACTCCAAGATTGAAGATATAGACTTGTCATTTACATAAAGTTGGTAACACATAATCAATTTATCACCAATATTGTCAGAATCATTATTTTAAAATGTTGGCAGTTTTCGAGCATAATGACGTGTTAGATTAGCGTAATTGTAGTATCTTGTAGCATCTTTGATTGTTATGGGATTGCTATAATGTTTAGAAAAACACTACACTATGTGATTCGTTTTAAGGATATATTTGAACTAAAATGAAACTGTCGAAGTGGCGACAAGGAAAACAAACTAGTATCGCCGTTATAAGGTATTGAAGAAGCAAGTATCAGCTCCGAGACGGCGCCACTAAACATTTGTTCCCGTTTTTATTGATCTAGCAGCATATACATGGGCATTTTCCGCAGAGATGTGCATCGACCAGAAGGGAAATTTGGACTAAACTAAAACTCCTTTCTTCCCCCTTATGAAAGGTGACCGGAGAGGTGGGGAGGTGAAAGGATGTGATGGGGAACAGTGTAATGGATTCTTTTGTGAGGGGTGTGTTGTAAGTGGGTGGTGTAGGTGTTGGAGGGGAATTTTGAAAAGATGAATTTTATTTTATTTTGTTGTTCTTTATTTTCTGTATTAATTTTTGAAATAAATATGAGATGGGAATTTTATTAAACTTTTTATTTTATTTAATTGTTGTTTGTGTCTGAAGTAGTCGTAAGTACAAAGTCGGATGTCAATGCCTTTGTCAGATTAGTTAATAAGGGAGTCAGGATTGGAGAAGGATTGGGAAGCTGTACGTTTCGTCTCATGTATTAGTAGTATCCCGATGGTGTAGTCGTTTAAGTATTGTTTCTTGGTGTCTTGGAGGTCCATGATTTCGGTCATTGTAGAAGTTGATAATAATGATGATTATGGTTGTTCTTGTGATGATACGTTTGCGTATGAGGATGATGGGTTATTATGGGTCAGATGTTTGGAGGTTCTTGGAAGGCTAGGGAATGTGGTTGATAGGGTGTTTGGAGCTGTCTGTGATGTTGTCTGAGTCCTAGTCTGCGATTAGGTTAGTTGTTGAAGTCTGTCTTCGTGGGCTATTGAAATGATGGGACACGTCGGCCAGTACGATGGGTGATCTTGAGCGCAGTTAGCGCATTTGATGATTGGGTTATTGCATGAGTGGGTGGGGTGTCGAAAAGAGCATTTTGCACATACGGCGGGACGGTGGCAGTTGGATTTCATATAGTACAGTGGTTGGCAGTTGGAACATTGTAGGACACGGTCGGATGGGATGTACCCTTGGATCCTGATGGTATGTTGCAGTAGTCTAGTCAATGATAGTTTAATGTCGTCGACGTCGCATCTGTTGACTTCAATAGTGTACAGACCAAGTCTTTGTAATGTTGGGTCATTTCAGAGAGTATATATCAGAGACGGCAGTAAATGTTAAACGGAAAGCGCTTATTTTCGTGGAGGGGAGAAATTCGAATCTCCCACCCCAACAGAAACAACGAATGAGAAAGAGGAAGCCATATTCGACCCCCGCCAGCCAATAAGCTTCGAAAGCAGTTAACCAATTGAAATGGAGGACGGACGTGAACCGGGCTTTTTGAAATTACATTATTTAGTAAATTTTCAATATGGCGGACATGGTTATGTACTAAATAAAATGTATTTGACATAAAAATGAATGCCCAAGGTAATGTAGAAGTCAGTAATTCTTAAAGGATATGTAATTGTGAGGAAGTGAAGTAAATTATATTGATAGGAAATGAAAATTAAAAAAGGTATTTTACATAAATAATATTTATTTGTAAAATTGGTACATATACAAAAAATAACAATGTGCATGAAAAAATTCCGTTATGTGAAACAAAGGAACAAATCATGGTCAATCATCATTTGTGATACTATCAATATACTAAATATCACTGCTGCTAAACAAAACAAAAATAATAATAAATTTGTCACAAATACAACATACGCCCATGCATGACAAGTCAGTATAAATTTATATATATATATATATATATATATATATATATATATATATATATATATATATATGTGGGAATCGGATGCCGAAGAGTTTTTGGGTTTTCCTGCCGTTAGTTCAGAGGAAGTACGCGCCGCGGTTGGTAACACTGTTACGGGCGAGCAGTGAGGAGGAAGGCGTTTTGGAGGGGGAACAGTTCGTCTTGAGCCGAGCCACGAGAGAGTGTACGATTTGTATTTCAAGAGTATAAGATTGTAATTTTATTGTGCCAAATACATTTTGTTAATTAATTCGACGTGCCAGACTTATAATTTGAGGACACCTTTCCCACAATTTGGGGGCTCGTCCGCGATTACGTTGGATTTCGACGAGGATTGAGACGGATAGCGACGAGACGTCTGGAACTTTCCGGCCGCCATTTTTGAACAACAACCTTGAGAAAATACGACTCGCTGCACGACCACAATTTGGAATTTACGACGACAGTTCCAGATTGAAGGCATTTGTCAAGGTTGTTACGACGGTGGATTTTCAATTGACGACGTGACGACGTGGCGACATTCTGGCGACATTCGACGTGGCGACATGGTGTTATTCTAACCCTAATTATCGAGTGGATCAAACGACGACAATAATTGCCGGAATTCGAAAATAAGTGAGTAGAAATAAAACGAAAAAATTTCTGGACCTTGAGAAATTTGATTACACGATTCGACGCTTCTAGAAGGTAAAAAACTTTTTCACACATTATCGACGGTGTCCTATATTATCGACAGAGTAACAAAAAGTTTTAGAATTTTCCCGAGAGATGGCGACGTTGGGAGATATCGACAAAATAAATAAAAACATAACCTCTGTGCCTGCGAAAGCAATTCAAACCTTGCACAAATTAATATTCGAAGATATCCCAAAAGATAGGAAGAATCGGAAAAGGTTAAAGGAATTCGCGGGATTCACATTTGAATTAGATTCGAAAGATTTTAAATTGAAAAAGGAATTTATAAATAATTCATTTACAGAGGCAGAACTGGGCACTATATGTAGTATTCTTTGTATCAATGACGGGACGAAAGAAGTAATGATCGATGATGTGTGCAATTATTTGTCGAATTTGGGAAACCTTCTGATAAAAGTCGAACAAGACGAAGAGGAAAAGAACGATTACGACGAGAATTTTGATACAAAAAATAAACTAAATGATAAGATGGATGAGACAAGGGATGCACTCAGGAAAGTATCGGCTGGTTTACAGAAGAAGCTGAAAATTGAGAAGAAAAAAATAGAAGACAGTTCGGACGACGAGTTTGATTCGCGTTCTTCTGGTGTCAGAAGTGAGTGTCATTCGCGTTCTTCATCCTCGGTGCAGGATCGGCCGAAATTTTCATTGACTTTCCGCGATATTGAAGGCACTTTGAAGACGTATAATGGCAGTGACGGATATCCAGTAAAAAAATGGATTGAAGACTTCGAGGAGACAGCGACTTTGATGGATTGGAATTCCTTACAGAAGTTTATATTTGCCAAGAAATCACTGGACGGTCTTGCAAAATTATTTATTCAGGGAGAAAAAGGAATAACATCGTGGTCCACGTTGAAAAAAGCTTTGAGAGAAGAGTTTGATGTAAAAACCAGCACGGCAGATATTCATCGACTGTTAAACAACCGAAAGAAGAAACGAGAAGAATGTCTGCAAGAGTACTTTTTGGTGATGATAGAAATTGCTAGCCGAGGTGACATCGAAGACGACGCATTGATTCAATTTGATGGGATCGAAGATGATTCTGGAACAAAATTATTGTTGTATGGAGCGCAAAACTTGAAAGAGTTCAAAGAAAAATTGAGACTTTACAAGCAAGCAGCCGTGAAGATACCGACGAAGAAGACGTTTAGAACAAACTACAACGAGAATTCGAAGAACTCGACGGGAAAGGATGTCAAAACTTCAAGTGACAGCAACACTAAACATGTAAACAAAGGCACGAGTAAAAGATGTTACAATTGTGGTGAGTTTGGTCACACGTCGAACGAGTGCGAGCACAAAGGAAAGGGCAAGAAATGCTTTAATTGTGGTGGTTTTGGTCACATCTCAGCTGACTGTACGATGGAAAGGAAACAAAATCCCAAGAAATCGGTGACTATGAATGCGAACTCTAAGGAGACCGATGGTTACAAGTTCAAGGACGTTAAATTGTGCAATCAGACAGTCAAAGCTCTCATCGATTGTGGAAGCCAGCTCAACTTGATAAGACGGAATGTGTATGATTCAGCAAGGGCACCCGAGTTGAAGAAGACAGATATGTTTATATCCGGTTTCGGAAAAAATTTTTGTGTCTCCGCAAGGATATTTTACAACCATGATTGAGATCGATGAGATTGAATTTGAGACAGATGTTTACGTAGTCTCCGAAGATGCTATGAAGATGGATATGATCATTGGAAACGACCTTTTGGATCAGGCTGAAGTCCTCATGAACAAAAACGGAGTAACTGTGAGGAAACCACGATTAGAAGCCCATCTCATGTGTATACAAATTGTAGAACAACCGGAAATAAAAATCGAGAGTACTGTTAGCAAGGAGGTTAAGAAGAAAGTAGAAGATATGGTTTCAAATTATGTACCGAAGAGGACAAAAACTACTGATGTGAAAATGAAGATTTCCGTGAAGGACGAACAACCTATATACAGCAATCCGCGAAGATTATCACCACAGGAGAAGGAAATAGTAGACAAACAACTTTCTACATGGATCGATAATGGAATTATAGAACAAAGTTCTTCCGAATATGCCAGTCAGGTGCTCGTCGTTAAGAAAAAGAATGGTACATCCAGAATTTGTATTGACTTCCGTAAGTTAAACAGGATCGTAGTGAAGGATCGCTATCCTTTACCACTCATCGATGATATACTGGACAAACTGCAAGACGAACGAGTATTTTGCACGATGGATCTTAGAAATGGATTTTTCCACGTTGACGTTGAGGAAGGTAGTAGAAAGTACACGTCATTTATCACACATGCAGGTCAATATCAGTTCAGAAAGGTTCCTTTTGGATTATGCAACAGTCCCGCAGTATTCCAGAGATTTATCAACACAGCATTCGACCATTGATGGCACAGGGCGTCGCTTTGATTTATATGGACGACATAATTATTCCCGCAAAGGACGACGAAGAAGCTTTGGAGCGACTTAGGCAAGTTTTGGAGTTGTCCCAGGATTACGGATTGGATATTAATTTCGAAAAGTGTCAATTCATGAAAAGAGTCGTACAGTTCCTTGGATATACGATTCAATACGGACAAATTCAACCATCTTTGGAAAAGACGATAGCAGTTCAGAATTTTCCAGAACCTAAGACGAAGACAGGACTACACAGCTTCATTGGTTTAACGAGCTACTTCAGAAAGTTTATACCTGAGTACGCGTTGATAGCTAAACCATTGAGTGACATGCTGAAGGAGGATCAAGAATTTCGATTTGAGGAGGATCAGCGAAAAGCATTTCAAAAATTGAAGGACCTTCTAGCGTCCAGTCCAGTTTTGAACATACATAACCCGAAGTATGAAACGGAGTTGCACACGGACGCGAGCAAATTTGGCTACGGTGCAGTGCTTTTGCAGAAGTGCCCAGATGATGGCAAGCTCCACCCGGTGTCATATATGAGTAGAAAGACGACTGAACAAGAAGAAAAGTATAGCAGCTACGAGCTTGAGATACTAGCTGTTATGAACGCACTTAAAAAGTTTCGAGTATACCTTTTAGGTATTGATTTCAAAATTGTAACTGATTGTGCAGCGTTCCAAAAGACAATGGATAAAAAGGATATTTCGCCAAGAGTAGCCAGATGGGCAATGTCATTAGAGGAATATTCTTATACAATTGAGCATCGCGCTGGTTCGAGAATGAAGCACGCTGATGCACTGAGTCGATGTACTACTGTTCTTTTTGGTTTTGCCGACACTTTGGCCACGAAGATTAAAAAGGCTCAAGAAGAAGACGAAGGAACCATAGCAATCAAACAAATTCTGAAAGAAAAGCCGTATGATGATTTTGAGTTTCGAGACGGATTATTGTTTAAATTCAGCGATGGACGAGAAACTTTAGTGGTTCCACGAGGCATGCAGACGGAAATTATTAAAGCTGCTCATAAAAAAGGACATTACTCGTGCAAAAGGACAGAAGAAGATATTAAGCAAGAGTTCTACATACCGAATTTGACAGACAAGGTGAAGCGAGTAATATCGAATTGCATACGATGTCTAGTTGTCAACAGGAAAGCTGGAAAGAAGGAAGGAGTTCTACATCCTGTGCAGAGTTTATGCAGCCATGGCCACAAGATTATCTATCATCCGAGTCGGATGATGGTCAGGAAGGCCGAGTGCGGGAATCGGATGCCGAAGAGTTTTTGGGTTTTCCTGCCGTTAGTTCAGAGGAAGTACACACCGCGGTTGGTAACACTGTTACGGGCGAGCAGTGAGGAGGAAGGCGTTTTGGAGGGGGAACAGTCCGTCTTGAGCCGAGCCACGAGAGAGTGTACGATTTGTATTTCAAGAGTATAAGATTGTAATTTTATTGTGCCAAATACATTTTGTTAATTAATTCGACGTGCCAGACTTATAATTTGAGGACACCTTTCCCATATATATATATATATATATATATATATATATATATATATATATATATATATATATATAGTATATAGTATATATATATATATGGGAAAGGTGTCCTCACACATATATATATATATATATATATATGTATACCGAGCGAAGTGGCTCAGTGCGTAGCACACTGACTTCGTAAATGGGAGGTCCGGGTTCGATTCCCGGGCCGGCCATCCTGACCGGGGTTTTCGTGGTTTCCCTCGGTCATAAAGGCGAATGCTGGGTTGGTTCCAAAAGTCCGCGATCACCTATCGCCTCCATTCCTAACACTATCCTATCCATTCCTATCCATTCCTAACACCTTTCATCTTCCATACCCCCGGGCTAACAACCATGGGGGATAAAAATCGGATCCAGCTAAATGTTGGTCCCCCCTAAGAATTGTTGCAAGCACCTGCCACCGCGATAATAAATAAAAACTGAGCCACGGTAAATGCAGGATGCTTGCTTGCGTGGTCCTAGTCGGCCGATTAACGAATATATATATATATATATATATATATATATATATATATATATATATATAAGCATACAATACACAATAGAGATATTTCTAAAAATTGAATGTAAGACATAAATTAAATTTAAAATTCAATCCTTCTATTAAATACAATATCATGGAAAGCTAATTAATTTTATACATGGTAGTGTAAGAAGACTTAATTTAAATATCAATAATAATAATAATAAAAAGAAATTCTTCATAGATTCGTGCCTAGGCTGGGTCAGGCCTTTATAACCAACAACCAGTTTAGGGGGTTTGAAAATGTGCAACAGAAAATGCAAAAATTACTAGTACTAGTTTATATTGATGTAGATACGTGTTATATAACTAAATATAAAAATACAAAATAATACTTAAAATTATACGATTCCTAAAACAAATCTCAAAAATAGTCATGTTGCATTTGTGAAAATGTTTAGAAAGTAATATAAATATCCTAGTAACAATCCCAAACTGTTATCCAATGAGCTATGTATATAGTACACAAGGCAAACATGTAAGAAAAATAGTAAGAATTAAAAATTAACAGCCATAACATGAGACAGTTATCCAGCAAAATGATCTTTTTATTATTTAAAACACAAAAACGTCTTCAATTTTGTACATATCTTGTGTAGGAAAGTGATGCTCACCAACTTGATTCAAGTATGTTTCTGATTTATTTACATTGCTATGACAAATTTCTTCTATTCTTTTGACTAATGAAAAATATTGGAGTCCTGAAGTTTGGACGTATTCAATTGGTGATAATGCACAAGAAAAAATCCATCACAGAATGTGTTAGAAGAAGAGTTATGTCATACATAAGAATACATGATTGTGTTATATACATCCATAATTCTGTGTTAGAACTATTGTTATCATGAAAAGCGTTTAATGAAAGTAAACTACCTGGACTCTTCAAAATTCGGTGTTTATGGCTGTCTGTTGATAACAGTTACATCCATTACTTAACTCACATATTCTCATCTCCGTTTAAATATGACTTATATAAATTATTAAAATATTGTTTTTAGGGATGACATTGGAGTCATGTAAATCACTCATGAAAACTACTACTACTACAATATTATAGTGTCACTTCAAATCCAAATTTATTGCACAGCAATACCAAAATTGACGGAATTATATTTCATGTCATCAGTGTTTCTTTCCTCATATATGCAACATAGAGCTAGCACACATTTTCTTAGAAACATGGCACATTGGAAGAGGTGAGCTGCAATAACCCCTTCCACAGGTTCTGTTCTCTCCTCTCCAGCCGGAGGAGAAGAGTCTGTAACACCAAATGAGGAGGTGTTATTGACTTAAAAAAGAATCGTGCATTCACTAAAAATGTGAAAAAAATGTTTTTGTACTCACCAGGAAATGCGAAGACATTGGAAGACATGTTGACCGTGACATTCACAGAAGGTGGAGCTGGCCCTGCAAATCAAAGAGACATGGGTCTTTGATCTGAATACAAATTGTAATTGGAAAAATGTCTTATTTCTTTTAATAGAGGCTAAAAACATAACTTACGCCTGTCTGGTGGCATGCCTTCTAAAAATGTTGTGAGTGCTTCTTGAATTGAATTGAATTAATGGCTTATTTTACGTGGCTTCTTCTTGCACTTCAGGACGCACATCATTGAATATGATAGGAAGTGCATTCCACCCTGCTCTTCCTGCTGCACTCAACATTCTAGGCATGAAATGTTCCATGCACACATACCTTCTGTGTATCAGTGTTTGCAATGGGCAAACAGCCAATGTTGGGTCTCCCATTGCCATCAACCAATTCATACACCTATATTATGTAATAAGTCATCTCGACAATCAAAGACGCAATGAACATCATTAAAGAAACAAAGCGACACCATGACAAAACTTATGACCATTCTTACAAATTTTGCAACATCTTCCAAACAATGACGACTTTTTTGCAATGCGTACATCGTGATGGTTTACCACTAATTTTTTGGTTATTACAAGCGAACTGTAATTCTTCTGGTGACTAATCGTCTACCGTTGCATAATTTGGTGGATTTAAATTACGCAATAGAATGACTGGTGAACCAATTTTGAGACGAAGATTGTGTGGCGGCATTCCTGCTAAGTCCAAAGAATTTAAATATTCAATTGGAAAATTAACGATCTGGTTTTCATCAACAATGGTGTCATTAGACTTAAAAGTCATTAGATCGCCTGGCAATAAAGTTTGTATTTGATAGTTTTCATCGATATCAATATTTTTTGCCGCTAAAATTGCACGATTACTTAGCCAATTATGGTATAAGTGATTATTAAGAATATCTGGAAATACAGTCTCAATTAGTTCATTTTTTCAATGAACAATAGTGCAGACGTTGTCTAGCAATTGCTTATTTTGATGTAGTCTGATTGTACTGTTTCCAATTTTCAGTAATTGATTTGAAAATACTTGTTCAATCGGATCATTATATAAATGAACTCATTATGTAAAAATATTTAGAGTCAATTGAAGTGTTTAAACGTTTTTCCATAAAAGTGATTGTTTCAAACACGCGTTAATCTCATCAGCATAAGTGAAGCGAGGATAGACAAGTATGTCTGCCGCAAATTACCATGTAGTAGTAAAACATCACCTCCGTAGAGTCGATTATTACCGTTTATATCTTGCATAGTTCTGTGAAAAGTTTCAAGAGAATGTTTATGTTTCATTGTACACTCATCCCAGATAATAATTGAAACTTTTTTGTAACACTACAGACATTCCGCATGTGTTTTTAGTATTACACATTGCGTTTGGTTTACTGTGAATACTTGATCACTTAAATATCAATGATGATCACTTAACCCTACGTCAAAAAACCTCACGTCACCACACCTCTCTACACCACTTCTCACGTCACAACATTTTTAACATATCTCACCTCAACACACTTTACCTCACCTCAGCTCATTTAAACGAACATATCCTAAGCCAACCTATTATAAACTATTTTAACTAAATCTAACCTAACCTAACTAAATATGACCTAACCTAACTAAATCTAACCTAACCTAACTAAATCTAACCTAACCTAACTAAATCTAACCTAACCTAACTGAATCTAACCTAACCTAACTAAATCTAACCAAACCTAACTAAATGTAACCTAACCTAACTAAATCTAACGTAACCTAACTAAATCTAACCTAACCTAACCAAATCTAAATTAACGAAACTAAATCTATCATAACCTAACTAAATCTGACCTAACCTAACTAAATCTAACCGAACCTAACTAAATCTAACCTAACCTAACTAAATCTAACTTAACCAAACTAAATCTAACATAACCTAACTAAATCTGACCTAACCTAACTAAATCTAACGTAACCTAACTTAATTTAACCTAACCTAACTAAATCTAACCTAACCAATTTAAATCTAATCTAACCAAACTAAATCTAACCTAACCTAACTAAATCTAACCTAACCTAACTAAATCTAACCTAACCTAACTAAATCTAACCTAACCTAACTAAATCTAACCTAACCTAACAAAATCTAACCTAAACTAACTGAATCTAACCTAACCTAACTAAATCTAACCTAACCTAACTAAATCTAAACTAACCTAACCTAACTAAATCTAACCTAACCTAACTAAATCTAACCTAACCAACTAAATCTAACCTAACCTAACTAAATCTAACCTATCCTAACTAAATCTAACCTAACTTAACTAAATCTAACCTAACCTAACTAAATCTAACGTAACCTAACTAAATCTAACCTAACCTAACTAATCTAACCTAACCATTTTAAATCTAACCTAACCAAACTAAATCTAACCTAACCAAATTAAATCTAACCTAACCTAACTAAATCTAACCTAACTAATTTAAATCTAACCTAACCTAACTTAATCTAACCTAACCAATTTAAATCTAACCTAACCACACTAAATCTAACCTAACCTAACTAAATCTAACCTAACCTAACTAAATCTAACCTAACCTAACTAAACCTAACCTAACCTAACTAAATCTAACTTAACCAAACTAAATCTAACCTAACCTAACTAAATCTAACCTAACCAAACTAAATCTAACCTCACCTAACTAAATGAAAGCTAACCTAACTAAATCTAACGTAACCTAACTAAATCTAACTTAACCTAAGTAAATCTAACTTAACCAAACTAAATCTAACCTAACCTAACTAAATCTAACGTAACCTAACTAAAATTAATCTAACCTAACTAAATCTAACCTAACCTAACTAAATCTAACCTAACCTAACTATATCTAACCTAACCTAACTAAATCTAACCTAACCTAACCTAACTAAATCTAACCTAACGTAACTAAATCTAACCTAACCTAACTAATCTCACCTAACCTAACTTGATCTAACCTAACCAATTTAAATCTAACCTAACCAATTTAAATCTAACCTAACCAAACTAAATCTAACCTAACTAAATCTAACATAACCTAACTAAATCCAACCTAACCTAACTAAATCTCTTACTGATACCAGAATCAAAAATTTGACTCTACGAAGGTGTAATTTTACGTTCGATTAATAAAAAAAGATCTAATCCTTTGAATTTAATTTTATTCAACTGGGTCCAAGAACTTGAAAATGGCCTTTTTCGCAGTTTTACGATCTGAAAAAGTGATTAATGATACTTCCAATGGCAAATATTTGTTTCCAATGGCTATATTATTTTGACATTGAGTCAAGTATTCGGTGTGTGAGTATTTTTTCTTTTCGACGATAATGAACAACTTCCAAGCCAAGGTGTCTGTAGTAGCAATTTAAACTACGCTACAGTCACAATATAAATTAAGCTGTTTAAGAGTGCCGAGGCCTATATGCATAAACACTTCGGCATAATATATCCTAAATCAAAATAATGTAACCTAACATAACATAACCTATACTAGTATAATTAACCAAACCTAACCTAATCTAACCTAACCTAACCCAACCTAACCTAACCTAACCTATCTCAACTTTACCTCAACTTACCTATCCTGACCTAACTTAATCTTACCTAAACAAATAAAACATAACTTCACCTCCATACACTCAACACACCGATTCTAAAACCTAAACTAGCTACCAAATCTACCTATCATAACCAACCATAAAAGATCCTTACCTAACCCAACCCAACCCGACTCAACCTGAACTAACATAACCTTACCAAACTAAACCTAACATAACAAAATTGATTTGAACGTAATCTAACTTAATTCTACCACACCTAACCTCACCTTACCTAACTAAACCTAACCTATAAATATTGATTTCAACGTAATCTAACTCAATCCTACCCATCCTAACCTAACCTAATCTTACATAACCTAAGCTAACCCAAGCTAACCTAACCTAACCTATCTCAACTTTACCTCAACTCACATATCCTGACCTATCTTAATCTAACCTAAACAAATGTTACACTAAATTCACCTCCATACACTATACCTAACCTTGTCTCATCGATCCTAACCTATACTAACTGAAACAAATTTTACCTAACGTAACTTACCCCAAACCAACCTAACACAACCCATCTAAACCTTACCCAACCAAATCTCACCTAACCTAACGTAACCTAACCTAAGATAACCTACACTTCACCCTCTTTACACACCCACACCTTACTTTACTTTACCTCCACACCACACTATACCTCACATCTCCAAACCAGAACTAACCTAACGTTACCTAACCTAAAAGAACTTTAATCTCTATAAGACTTTCTACATTTAGTTCGTTTCGGATTTGTGTGTTTCTTTGTCTGTCCAAAAGGCTATATCCCGCTACCGCTCTGAGGAATCTCATTTCCGCTGCCTGCAGTCTTGATATATCTTTATTTGTCGTTGTCCACACGTCACTCCCGTATAAGCAGGTTCGTATTGACATAACTTTGTAAAATTTAATGAGAGTGTCTCTTCTCACTTTTGAACTGAGTGTTCGTCTTATAGTTCCATTCATTTGATTGAATCTTATTTTCTTATATATGTCGATTTCGCCATAGAATGATATGTCTGCTCCCAAGAATGTGAAGTGTTGTATCTGCTCTACTGTTTTATTTACTACAATATTTTGAGCGTATCGGGTATCGACCTTGGAATGCCATCACTTTCGTTTTGGTGTCTGATATTTCAAGATTATATTCAGCCATTATCCGCTGCAGTTCATACGTTGCTTTTTGTAATATATCTTCTCCTTCTCCTATTATTGCTTGGTCATCTGGAAAAAGTATTGTCCATAATTTTGATGTAGTTAGGTCTAGGCTATAAAATTTTAATCTGCTCTTCCACTCACGAAGAGCTTCGTCTATGTAGATATCAAACAGTAGCGGTGAAAGACTACCTCCTTGTCGTAGGCCTTGGGCCACTTCCGCATTTCGATCTGGTTTCCAAGTAATACATATTTCAGATTTATTATACATATTTTCAATTACGAGAATACGATGTTCAGGGATTCCTTTCTTTCTTAATATTTCAAAGAGGGTATGCCTGGCTACAGTGTCAAAAGCTTTCTTGTAATCTACAAACAAGATGTGGGTTTCCTTGTTATATTCTCTGTGTTTCTCTAAAATTTGTTTTAAGATGAAGATATTGTCTGTGCAGAACCTTCCTTGACGAAAGCCACTTTGTTCTTCCATCAACATTGTTTCTGTAATTTTTCTTAGTCTAGTGGTCACAATTTTTGAATACATCTTATAAGCAACGTTTAGAAGACTTATACCTCTGTAGTCACATATTCATCGTGTAGTGTCACATATTCATCGGTCCCCCTTTTTGAAAATAGGTAGCACTACGGCGAGTTTCCTTTCGGTTGGTATATTTCTTCTATTTCAGCATAGGTTGAAGAAGTGGAGAAGCCTTATTTTAAATTCTTCAGTTGTACATTTAAGCATTTCTGCCTTTATGCCATCACTGCCACTAGCTTTTCTATTTCTCATTTTACTTAGTGCCTCTTCCAGTTCTTCCCTTTCTATCTGATCTACGCTGTCTTCAATGAGGTTTTCATTTTTGTCTTCCTTCTTATTCTTATCCCTCGCATTCTTATTTGTCCGTAAGTTCTTGTAGTAAGAAAGCCATTCATCTGGCTTAATTATTTGTATATCTGCTATGTCCTTCTCTTGTCTGTTAAGGTGTCTCATTATTTTATATGTTTTCTGCCGTCCATGTATGTCATTTTCGATATCAGCTATATATTTATCACATGAAACCTGCTGGGATTTCTTGTTAGGTACCTGACGTGGTTGAAAATTGTGGTGTATTCCTTCCTAGTTTGTGAGGATTTATTAGATAGATATCTCAGATATAGTTTCTTTTTCTCGTTAACAGCTTCTTCGATTTCTTCATTCCATATTTTAAGCCCTTTCTTCTTCGTTCTCTTTGAAGTAGAGCCTAGTGTTTCATATGCTGTTACATCAATTATAGTTTTCAAATTCCTCCACTCTTCTTCCACATCATTACTAATTTCAATTGTTTTATTATGTTGGTTCAGACGTTGTTGGTACATCAGTTTGACAGATTCTTTATTTAGTAGATATACATTCCAGGTTTTTTGGGTAGGACAGGTTTGGCTGTTTTTGATTTTAACCCATTTCTTCAATAATTTTAGCTTTCCAAGAAGTGCGAAGTGATCACTATCTATATCGTAGCTTCTATAAATTCTTACATCTGTAAAGAGTTTGCTTTTTTTATCGTTTGCCATGATGTAGTCAATAGTACTAATTTGACCACGTGCTGCCCATGTCATCTTGTAAATACGTTTATGCTTATAGAAAGTGTTCATTATTTTCATTTTGTTAAAACATGCGAAATCTTAGTTTGCGTCCATTTTTATTAAGCATTTACTTATATTTATTATTTTCTAAAAGTTTGCTAACTGGCAGCTTTGTCAACATTGTACTTTTGCGCCCTCTACGCTGTAATATTCCGTATAAAATTGAATATTGTACTGGTGTGAGCTAATCCGAAAATCGGAAGCTCTTAATTTTTGTATTGAGCAATTTTTGGCTCTATTTGTAATTCTGTATAACTGTTGAATTTTGTATGCGGCGAAAGAGCCGTTCAGTATTTACTCACTTTCAAGACATCGGGGATTATTGTTGCTATTTTTTATTGTATCGTCGCCCTAGTTGTCCAATAAATAGAACGGAAAATATACCTTCCATAGCTGACCCATATATACGATACATGCTTCCTATTTTTGATAAGTATTATTACTTCGGAAACGATCCACGTTCAAGTCATTGAAGGTTATCATATGTCTATTATCCATTGTCATGTATCTAAGCCATTGGCTGGCGCTGCGGTCATTTCTTTGCCTTTTAGGCTGGCGACCGCGTAATATTTAATTTTATATTAAAATTCAGTATCGAACCACAACTGATATCGAAATGGGAAATTGATATCGAAATGGGAAAACGATATGGAAATGCGAAATTGATATGCAAAAGGGTAACTTATATTGATATCGGAAATTGATATTGAAATGGGAAAGTAATATCAAAATAAGAACTCGAAATGGGACTTCAATATTGAAATGGGAAATCAAATTGGAATTGGATATTGATATAGAAATGGGAAATTGGTATGAAAAAGGGAAATCGATATCAAAACGAGTAATCGATTTCAGAATGGTAAATTTTAGGGCATGAGACGTTATGTGTGGTCAGTATCGGTGAAGTTAGGGAAGGTTAAGTTTGGTTTGGTTCGGTTCGGTTTGTTCGGTTTGGTTCGGTTTGGTTCGGTTTGGTTCGGTTTGGTTCGGTTTGGTTCGGTTGGGTTCGGTTGGGTTCGGTTGGGTTCGGTTGGCGTCGGTTGGCTTCGGTTGGATTCGGTTGGCTTCCGTTGGGTTCGGTTGGGTTCGGTTGGCTTCGGTTGGGTTCGGTTGGGTTCGGTTTGGTTCGGTTGTGTTCGGTTGTGTTCGGTTGGGTTCGGTTGGATAATAATAACGGAAAAATTAAAAGAGTAAATTTCCTTCTTTAATAACAATTCCTATTAAAATTTTGCAATTTGTTGAATAAAATGGCATCTAAGTGCTACCGTTAATTGGAATTATTAAAGCTGTTTTTGCAGAACATTTTTGAGTTTTTTCAAAACTCCATTTCGTCACTTGATGCACTTCAACTCAAAAATAATACAGATTTAACGAATTCCTGGAGTTAGATTTAGATTGGTTAGGTTAGATAAGATTTAGATTGGTTAGGTTTGGGTAAGTTACGTTAGGTAAAATTTGTTTCAGTTAGTATAGGTTAGGATCGATGAGACAAGGTTAGGTATAGTGTATGGAGGTGAAGTTAGTGTAACATTTGTTTAGGTTAGATTAAGATAGGTCAGGATATGTGAGTTGAGGTAAAGTTGAGATAGGTTAGGTTAGGTGAGCCTGGGTTAGCTTAGGTTATGTAAGATTAGGTTAGGTTAGGATGGGTAGGATTGAGTTAGATTACGTTGAAATCAATATTTATAGGTTAGGTTTAGTTAGGTAAGGTGAGGTTAGGTGTGGTAGAATTAAGTTAGATTACGTTCAAATCAATTTTGTTATGTTAGGTTTAGTTTGGTAAGGTTAGGTTAGTTCAGGTTGAGTCGGGTTGGGTTGGGTTAGGTAAGGATCTTTTATGGTTGGTTATGATAGGTAGATTTGGTTAGTTAGTTTAGGTTTTAGAATCGGTGTGTTGAGTGTATGGAGGTGAAGTTATGTTTTATTTGTTTAGGTAAGATTAAGTTAGGTCAGGATATGTGAGTTGAGGTAAAGTTGAGATAGGTTAGGTTAGGTTAGGTTGGGTTAGGTTAGTTTAGATTAGGTTAGGTTTGGTTAATTATACTAGTATAGGTTATGTTATGTTAGGTTACATTATTTTGATTTAGGATATATTATGCCGAAGTGTTTATGCATATAGGCCTCGGCATTCTTAAACAGCTTAATTTATATTGTGACTGTAGCGTAGTTTAAATTGCTACTATAGACACCTTGGCTTGGAAGTTGTTCATTATCGTCGAAAAGTAAAAATACTCACTCACCGAATACTTGACTCAATGTCAAAATAATATAGCCATTGGAAACAAATATTTGCCATTGGAAGTATCATTATTCACTTTTTCAGATCGTAAAACTGCGAAAAAGGCCATTTTCAAGTTCTTGGACCCAGTTGAATAAAATTAAATTCAAAGGATTAGATCTTTTTTTATTAATCGAACGTAATATTACACCTTCGTAGAGTCAAATTTTTGATTCTGGTATCAGTAAGAGATTTAGTTAGGTTAGGTTGGATTTAGTTAGGTTATGTTAGATTTAGTTAGGTTAGATTTAGTTTGGTTAGGTTAGATTTAAATTGGTTAGGTTAGATTTAAATTGGTTAGGTTAGATCAAGTTAGGTTAGGTGAGATTAGATTTAGTTACGTTATGTTAGATTTAGTTAGGTTAGGTTAGATTTAGTTAGGTTAGGTTAGATTTAGTTAGGTTAGGTTAGATTTAGTTAGGTCAGATTAATTTTAGTTAGGTTACGTTAGATTTAGTTTGGTTAAGTTAGATTTACTTAGGTTAAGTTAGATTTAGTTAGGTTACGTTAGATTTAGTTAGGTTAGCTTTCATTTAGTTAGGTGAGGTTAGATTTAGTTTGGTTAGGTTAGATTTAGTTAGGTTAGGTTAGATTTAGTTAGGTTAGGTTAGATTTAGTTAGGTTAGGTTAGATTTAGTTAGAATAGTTTAGGATAGGTTGGCTTAGGTTATGTTCGTTTAAATGAGCTGAGGTGAGGTAAAGTGTGTTGAGGTGAGATATGTTAAAAATGTTGTGACGTGAGATGTGGTGGAGAGAGGTGTGGTGACGTGACGTTTGGTGAGTAGAGGTAGGTGGGATGAAGGGGAAGGTGAGGTTAGGTAAGCTTAGATAAGGTTAGTTTAGAGGAGGTGAAGTTAGGTTAGGTCAGGTAAGGTCAGATCACATTCGGTTAGGTTTGATACTTCATGTAAGGTTATGTGAACTTAAGGTACGTAAGGATAAGGTTGGTTCACCACAAATATTTAAACATTCTATTCTAGATCCTAGAAAAGAAATGTCATCTTGAGGTACGGCTCTTGTCATAACAGTTAAGTTGGGTGAGGTCAGGTGCCGTGAGGGGAGGTGAGGAAAGGTTAGGTTAGGCTAGGTGAGTTTAAAAGAAGTAAGGTGAGGTGTGAAGTGTGAGATGGAGGGGTGAAGTAGAGGGTGAGATTTTCCAATAAATGTCCAATTTCCGATAAATAAGTATATGATATCCAATAAATAAGTATATGATGTTCTTCATACAAGTCACGCCTTCTTAAAAACATTGTGTCCATACATTTATTTGCACAAAAAAATGTTATATATGGCCTAAACACAAATTTCAGGTTTTTTGTACCATTTTGAAGAGAAATTGAAGTAATTATAATTAGATATAGAGAATATCAAAGCTTTTTTAATTTACACAGAAAAGGGAAGATTCTGAATCGAAAATATGACTTTCTGAACTTGCAATGTGACAAAACTAACTCAACCTCACTTCATCTCACCTCACCCCACCACTCCTAACCTAACGATTATGACACCAGGCCATGCCGTAATCTCGAGAATACACTTCTTTTTTAGCATTCAGCATAGAACGCATAAATAAGTATAACTCATTGCTATCGTACTCGTATGAGACACTGATGTCATAATTCAGCTTGAAAAATTCTGATTTAGGTTTATAATACATATTTACCAATTTAAAAATTATTGTACCACCCAGATTTCTTTCAGTTGTATCATACAGACCACCATCTAAGTTAAAAAAGGAGTTTCTAAGCTGAAATATGAAGTATCTCAATATAATATATAATTTTTGTGTAGAATTAGAAGTAAAAAATCTGAAGGTGTGGTTTTGATATTTCTTGCCTTCTCAGTATATTTAAACACATATTCTAAAATGTACAGTGTAGACACATTTAGGTTTTCGGTTGTATTTCTTTTTTTTTGTTTATTAGTATGCATAAAAATTAAATAATGTTCCTTATCGTCATAAAATATTTTTTCTGCTCAAATTATGAGCTTTTCATCCTTCAAACGTGTTGGAACTTAATCATTATTCAATCCTCAGTTGAACTATTCTATCTGTTTAGCTTATAAGTTATTATTGATATTTTATTTTGAATTTTAGTGGTGATTATTGCAAGTCAATATACACCATCATATACCAATTATTTTTTGTAATTAAACTACAAGGTCTGTGTTATTTCTGGCTTGTTAGAAATAGTCAATAATATTCCTAAATCATTTTATATCCCATATTTTATTTCAACATTGTCTCTCTGGCTGTCTTGCATTAAAACTATTTATTTTTCTCCCAAATGTTTCAATATAGGCCTGGTACGGCTATTGGCACCCATATAGCAGGGCTGCTGCTCTGAAAATCGATAGTTTCTAGTATTTGTTCGTCACTTTGTAATTCAAGCAGCTCCAACAGACGGCATTATATGTAAAAATAATCTGCTGTACAAATTAGACTACAGGGGAGAGGAATATTTATCTGTAATTTTTCCTATAAATACCAGCGAAAAGTTCGCTAGCGTTGACATTCCCGTAGTCTTCAACTACGTTAAATCTATGTATTATTTTTCGTAATAGAACCACTCTTTTTGTTCTCGCCGTGGCTCACTGCCACGTTAAATATGAAAATTTGGCTCTCTATTAAATGCATTTTTCAATCGTACATAGGAGACCATTTTAATTGTACTAAAAATTATTTGTGATCTGCTTCCTTGGATCCGCTTATGCGTGTCGCTTATGTATATAGTTCAAACATTTTGTATTTGTGCCAGATTTGGGTGACATTCGCGATTTCAAAGGGCTCTGTCTTGATTTCTTGCACTTCACTCTAATTTTGTATTTGACTTTGTTACATAGCATTTACTTCTTCTTCTTCTTCTTCTTCTTCTTCTTCTTATCTTGAAGTATTTAGGCATAATGCCTGTTACGCCGCCTAATTTTGGTCTCTCCAGCGCATTCTTGGACGTCCTACATTCCTTTTTCCTCTCGCCTGATAATTTGCCACTTGTT